>OX155907.1:1271639-1470664 GCA_944588485.1 Phosphuga atrata | reverse complement strand
TTCTCTTTGTAGAGCCTTTGTATGCTCTTGTCCATATTTAAGTCGTCTGGCTCGACGATAAAAACTTTGACTATTGCTCCATTATCTGCTAGAGGGTTTCCTATCAGGACTTCAGTCCTCCTGTACAGTTCTTCACTCCATGTTCTGTTTTCAACACTTTGCCACTTCTTGAGTGTGTCTATTTCATGGAGCGATGTAAGCTCTTCAGGTTTTCCTCTGAAGTTCCAGGGAGTTGATCGTTGCTCCGCGATTTACTTTTTTAAGTTCTCGTTTTCTGCCCGTAACTCTCTCACCAGAAATTCGAGGTTTGTTTCCTCCGTGCTGGTTTGCGTGTTGGCAATGCTTACGCCCTTTTGCTCCAGATGGTGTGTGTCAACTTGCATGTCCACGTCGTATGTGGGAATCTCAATTTTTTCCCACCTGTCCATTCAAACCAATCTCGCGCTGTCTCCCTATTTACTTTTTCCACATGCCTTTTAAGTTTTTCTATCACATTTTTCATCTCCCTCTTCGTGTTTGGATTTTCATCCACCAGCTTTGTGAGCTGGGTTGCACACAGTGATATCGCCTGGACCGCCTCAATAATGTTAAAAGCGGTGGGACATTCCTTTCTTTTAATTGGTTCCAAGGAGTCCCTATCGGAAGTCTCAATTGATGTGTCCGCAACTTTGCGTTTTTTAACCAGCGAGGTATTTAGTGAGTTGCACCTCTGCCTTGCGCTTGTAATATTTAATCTACTGTGCGGCATTCGGGAAGCATCTACCCCTGCCGTGCCGAGAGATTGGCGTGTGGTTTGCTTACTCGTGTCGTACGACATCCCGTCGCTGTACGAGTTGTTTGGTGTAGATTGTTTGCTCCCCCAGAATCCGAGGAGCGGCCTGAGATAGACTCAGGGTGGGATTGTGGACCACTGGTCCTACCCACCTGGGGTATTGTGTTAACTACATTCGACATTTCATGATTTTTAGGCTAACCCAACTAGACTGAGTCTAGTGAACTTTTTTTGTTGAAGAGGTTTTTCCCCTCTGTGCTCTGGATAAACTTGGCTTCCTTCCTCACCATTGACCTTACCAGCAAGGGTGGCCATACTAGGAGCATAAGCTCCCACTGGCATCGCTCTTAGGATTCTTGGAAGTACTGAGCCCTCTCACTACGGCAAAGTGTTAATCCCCTAGAGAGACTGGTCTAGACTGTCTGGTCTAGTCTGACTGGTCTAGTTTGTCTGGTGTTGTCTGTCTGATGTAGTCTGTCTGGTCTAGTCTGTCTGGTCTAGTCTGTCTGGTCTAGTCTGTCTGGTCGAGTCTGTCTGGTCTAGTCTGTCTGGTCTAGTCTGTCTGGTCTAGTCTGTCTGGTCTAGTCTGTCTGGTCTAGTCTGTCTGGTCTAGTCTGTCTGGTCTAGTCTAGTCTGTCTGGTCTAGTCTGTCTGGTCAAGCCTGTCTGGTCTAGTCTGTCTGGTCCAGTCTGTATGGTCTAGTCTGTCTGGTCTAGTCTGTCTGGTCTAGTCTGTCTGGTCTAGTCTGTCTGGTCTAGTCTGTCTGGTCTAGTCGGTCTGGTCTAGTCTGTCTGGTCTAGTCTGTCTGGTCTAGTCTGTCTGGTCTAGTCTGTCTGGTCTAGTCTGTCTGGTCTAGTCCGTCTGGTCTAGTCTGTCTGGTCTAGTCTGTCTGGTCTAGTCTGTCTGGTCTAGTCTGTCTGGTCTAGTCTGTCTGGTCTAGTCTGTCTGGTCTAGTCTGTCTGGTCTAGTCTGTCTGGTCTAGTCTGTCTGGTCTAGTCTGTCTGGTCTAGTCTGTCTGGTCTAGTCTGTCTGGTCTAGTCTGTCTGGTCTAGTCTGTCTGGTCTAGTCTGTCTGGTCTAGTCTGTCTGGTCTAGTCTGTCTGGTCTAGTCTGTCTGGTCTAGTCTGTCTGGTCTAGTCTGTCTGGTCTAGTCTGTCTGGTCTAGTCTGTCTGGTCTAGTCTGTCTGGTCTAGTCTGTCTGGTCTAGTCTGTCTGGTCTAGTCTGTCTGGTCTAGTCTGTCTGGTCTAGTCTGTCTGGTCTAGTCTGTCTGGTCTAGTCTGTCTGGTCTGGTCTGTCTGGTCTAGTCTGTCTGGTCTAGTCTGTCTGGTCTGGTCTGTCTGGTCTAGTCTGTCTGGTCTAGTCTGTCTGGTCTAGTCTGTCTGGTCTAGTCTGTCTGGTCTAGTCTGTCTGGTCTAGTATGTCTGGTCTAGTCTGTCTGGTCTAGTCTGTCTGGTCTAGTCTGTCTGGTCTAGTCTGTCTGGTCTAGTCTGTCTGGTCTAGTCTGTCTGGTCTAGTCTGTCTGGTCTAGTCTGTCTGGTCTAGTCTGTCTGGTCTATTCTGTCTGGTCTAGTCTGTCTGGTCTAGTCTGTCTGGTCTAGTCTGTCTGGTCTAGTCTGTCTGGTCTAGTCTGTCTGGTCTAGTCTGTCTGGTCTAGTCTGTCTGGTCTAGTCTGTCTGATCTAGTCTGTCTGGTCTAGTCTGTCTGGTCTAGTCTGTCTGGTCTAGTCTGTCTGGTCTAGTCTGTCTGGTCTAGTCTGTCTGGTCTAGTCTGTCTGGTCTAGTCTGTCTGGTCTAGTCTGTCTGGTCTAGTCTGTCTGGTCTAGTCTGTCTGGTCTAGTCTGTCTGGTCTAGTCTGTCTGGTCTAGCCTGTCTGGTCTAGTCTGTCTGGTCTAGTCTGTCTGGTCTAGTCTGTCTGGTCTAGTCTGTCTGGTCTAGTCTGTCTGGTCTAGTCTGTCAGGTCTAGTCTGTCTGGTCTAGTTTATCTGGTCTAGTTTATCTGGTTTAGTCTGTCTGGTCTAGTCTGTCTGGTCTAGTCTGTCTGCTCTGGCCTGTCTGGTCTAGTCTGTCTGGTCTAGTCTGTCTGGTCTAGTCTGTCTGGTCTAGTCTGTCTGGTCTAGTCTGTCTGGTCTAGTCTGTCTGGTCTAGTCTGTCTGGTCTAGTCTGTCTGGTCTAGTCTGTCTGGTCTAGTCTGTCTGGTCTAGTCTGTCTGGTCTAGTCTGTCTGGTCTAGTCTGTCTGGTCTAGTCTGTCTGGACTAGTCTCTCTTGTCTAGTCTGTCTGGTCTAGTCTGTCTGGTCTAGTCTGTCTGGTCTAGTCTGTCTGGTCTAGTCTGTCTGGTCTAGTCTGTCTGGTCTAGTCTGTCTGGTCTAGTCTGTCTGGTCTAGTCTGTCTGGTCTAGTCTGTCTCGTCTAGTCTGTCTGGTCTAGTCTGTCTGGTCTAGTCTGTCTGGTCTAGTCTGTCTGGTTTAGTCTGTCTGGTCTAGTCTGTCTGGTCTAGTCTGTCTGGTCTAGTCTGTCTGGTCTAGTCTGTCTGGTCTAGTCTGTCTGGTCTAGTCTGTCTGGTCTAGTCTGTCTGGTCTAGTCTGTCTGGTCTAGTCTGTCTGGTCTAGTCTGTCTGGTCTAGTCTGTCTGGTCTAGTCTGTCTGGTCTAGTCTGTCTGGTCTAGTCTGTCTGGTCTAGTCTGTCTGGTCTAGTCTGTCTGGTCTAGTCTGTCTGGTCTAGTCTGTCTGGTCTAGTCTGTCTGGTCTAGTCTGTCTGGTCTAGTCTGTCTGGTCTAGTCTGTCTGGTCTAGTCTGTCTGGTCTAGTCTGTCTGGTCTAGTCTGTCTGGTCTAGTCTGTCTGGTCAAGCCTGTCTGGTCTAGTCTGTCTGGTCCAGTCTGTATGGTCTAGTCTGTCTGGTCTAGTCTGTCTGGTCTAGTCTGTCTGGTCTAGTCTGTCTGGTCTAGTCTGTCTGGTCTAGTCGGTCTGGTCTAGTCTGTCTGGTCTAGTCTGTCTGGTCTAGTCTGTCTGGTCTAGTCTGTCTGGTCTAGTCTGTCTGGTCTAGTCCGTCTGGTCTAGTCTGTCTGGTCTAGTCTGTCTGGTCTAGTCTGTCTGGTCTAGTCTGTCTGGTCTAGTCTGTCTGGTCTAGTCTGTCTGGTCTAGTCTGTCTGGTCTAGTCTGTCTGGTCTAGTCTGTCTGGTCTAGTCTGTCTGGTCTAGTCTGTCTGGTCTAGTCTGTCTGGTCTAGTCTGTCTGGTCTAGTCTGTCTGGTCTAGTCTGTCTGGTCTAGTCTGTCTGGTCTAGTCTGTCTGGTCTAGTCTGTCTGGTCTAGTCTGTCTGGTCTAGTCTGTCTGGTCTAGTCTGTCTGGTCTAGTCTGTCTGGTCTAGTCTGTCTGGTCTAGTCTGTCTGGTCTAGTCTGTCTGGTCTAGTCTGTCTGGTCTAGTCTGTCTGGTCTAGTCTGTCTGGTCTAGTCTGTCTGGTCTAGTCTGTCTGGTCTAGTCTGTCTGGTCTAGTCTGTCTGGTCTAGTCTGTCTGGTCTAGTCTGTCTGGTCTAGTCTGTCTGGTCTGGTCTGTCTGGTCTAGTCTGTCTGGTCTAGTCTGTCTGGTCTGGTCTGTCTGGTCTAGTCTGTCTGGTCTAGTCTGTCTGGTCTAGTCTGTCTGGTCTAGTCTGTCTGGTCTAGTCTGTCTGGTCTAGTATGTCTGGTCTAGTCTGTCTGGTCTAGTCTGTCTGGTCTAGTCTGTCTGGTCTAGTCTGTCTGGTCTAGTCTGTCTGGTCTAGTCTGTCTGGTCTAGTCTGTCTGGTCTAGTCTGTCTGGTCTAGTCTGTCTGGTCTAGTCTGTCTGGTCTATTCTGTCTGGTCTAGTCTGTCTGGTCTAGTCTGTCTGGTCTAGTCTGTCTGGTCTAGTCTGTCTGGTCTAGTCTGTCTGGTCTAGTCTGTCTGGTCTAGTCTGTCTGGTCTAGTCTGTCTGGTCTAGTCTGTCTGGTCTAGTCTGTCTGGTCTAGTCTGTCTGGTCTAGTCTGTCTGGTCTAGTCTGTCTGGTCTAGTCTGTCTGGTCTAGTCTGTCTGGTCTAGTCTGTCTGGTCTAGTCTGTCTGGTCTAGTCTGTCTGGTCTAGTCTGTCTGGTCTAGTCTGTCTGGTCTAGCCTGTCTGGTCTAGTCTGTCTGGTCTAGTCTGTCTGGTCTAGTCTGTCTGGTCTAGTCTGTCTGGTCTAGTCTGTCTGGTCTAGTCTGTCAGGTCTAGTCTGTCTGGTCTAGTTTATCTGGTTTAGTCTGTCTGGTCTAGTCTGTCTGCTCTGGCCTGTCTGGTCTAGTCTGTCTGGTCTAGTCTGTCTGGTCTAGTCTGTCTGGTCTAGTCTGTCTGGTCTAGTCTGTCTGGTCTAGTCTGTCTGGTCTAGTCTGTCTGGTCTAGTCTGTCTGGTCTAGTCTGTCTGGTCTAGTCTGTCTGGTCTAGTCTGTCTGGTCTAGTCTGTCTGGTCTAGTCTGTCTGGTCTAGTCTGTCTGGACTAGTCTCTCTTGTCTAGTCTGTCTGGTCTAGTCTGTCTGGTCTAGTCTGTCTGGTCTAGTCTGTCTGGTCTAGTCTGTCTGGTCTAGTCTGTCTGGTCTAGTCTGTCTGGTCTAGTCTGTCTGGTCTAGTCTGTCTGGTCTAGTCTGTCTCGTCTAGTCTGTCTGGTCTAGTCTGTCTGGTCTAGTCTGTCTGGTCTAGTCTGTCTGGTCTAGTCTGTCTGGTCTAGTCTGTCTGGTCTAGTCTGTCTGGTCTAGTCTGTCTGGTCTAGTCTGTCTGGTCTAGTCTGTCTGGTCTAGTCTGTCTGGTCTAGTCTGTCTGGTCTAGTCTGTCTGGTCTAGTCTGTCTGGTCTAGTCTGTCTGGTCTAGTCTGTCTGGTCTAGTCTGTCTGGTCTAGTCTGTCTGGTCTAGTCTGTCTGGTCTAGTCTGTCTGGTCTAGTCTGTCTGGTCTAGTCTGTCTGGTCTAGTCTGTCTGGTCTAGTCTGTCTGGTCTAGTCTGTCTGGTCTAGTCTGTCTGGTCTAGTCTGTCTGGTCTAGTCTGTCTGGTCTAGTCTGTCTGGTCTAGTCTGTCTGGTCTAGTCTGTCTGGTCTAGTCTGTCTGGTCTAGTCTGCCTGGTCTAGTCTGTCTGGTCTAGTCTGTCTGGTCTAGTCTGTCTGGTCTAGTCTGTCTGGTCTAGTCTGTCTGGTCTAGTCTGTCTGGTCTAGTCTGCCTGGTCTAGTCTGTCTGGTCTAGTCTGTCTGGTCTAGTCTGTCTGGTCTAGTCTGTCTGGTCTAGTCTGTCTGGTCTAGTCTGTCTGGTCTAGTCTGTCTGGTCTAGTCTGTCTGGTCTAGTCTGTCTGGTCTAGTCTGTCTGGTCTAGTCTGTCTGGTCTAGTCTGTCTGGTCTAGTCTGTCTGGTCTAGTCTGTCTGGTCTAGTCTGTCTGGTCTAGTCTGTCTGGTCTAGTCTGTCTGGTCTAGTCTGTCTGGTCTAGTCTGTCTGGCCTAGTCTGTCTGGTCTAGTCTGTCTGGTCTAGTCTGTCTGGTGTAGTCTGGCTGGTCTAGTCTGTCTGGTCTAGCCTGTCTGGTGTAGTCTGTCTGGTCTAGTCTGTCTGGTCTAGTCTGTCTGGTCTAGTCTGTCTGGTCTAGTCTGTCTGGTCTAGTCTGCCTGGTCTAGTCTGTCTGGTCTAGTCTGTCTGGTCTAGTCTGTCTGGTCTAGCCTGTCTGGTCTAGTCTGTCTGGTCTAGTCTGTCTGGTCTAGTCTGTCTGGTCTAGTCTGTCTGGTCCAGTCTGTTTGGTCTAGTCTGTCTGGTCTAGTCTGTCAAGTCTAGTCTGTCTGGTCTAGTCTGTCTGGTTTACTCTGTCTGGTCTAGTCTGTCTGGTCTAGTCTGTCTGGTCTAATCTGTCTGGTCTAGTCTGTCTTGTCTAGTCTGCCTGGTCTAGTCCGTCTCGTCTAGTCTGTCTGGTCTAGTCTGTCTGGTCTAGTCTGTTTGGTCTAGTCTGTCTGGTCTAGTCTATCAGGTTAGTCTGTTTGTCTAGTCTGTCTGGTCTAGTCTGTCTGGTCTAGTCTGTCTGGTCTAGTGTGTCTGGTCTAGTCTGTCTGGTCTAGTCTGTCTGGTCTAGTCTGTCTGGTCTAGTCTGTCTGGTCTAGTCTGTCTGGTCTAGTCTGTCTGGTCTAGTCTGTCTGGTCTAGTCTGTCTGGTCTAGTCTGTCTGGTCTAGTCTGTCTGGTCTAGTCTGTCTGGTCTAGTCTGTCTGGTCTAGTCTGTCTGGTCTAGTCTGTCTGGTCTAGTCTATCTGAACTAGTCTGTCTGGTATAGTCTGTCTGGTCTAGTCTGTCTGGTCTAGTCTGTCTGGTCTAGTCTGTCTGGTCAAGTCTGGCTGGTCTAGTCTGTCTGGTCTAGTCTGTCTGGTCTAGTCTGTCTGGTCTAGTCTGTCTGGTCTAGTCTGTCTGGTCTAGTCTGTCTGGGCTAGTCTGTCGGGTCTAGTCTGTCTGGTCTAGTCTGTCTAGTCTAGTCTGTCTGGTCTAGTCTGTCTGGTCTAGTCTGTCTGGTCTAGTCTGTCTGGTCTAGTCTGTCTGGTCCAGTCTGTCTGGTCTTGTCTGTCTGGTCTAGTCTGTCTGGTGTAGTCTGTCTGGTCTAGTCTGTCTGGTCTAGTCTGTCTGGTCTAGTCTATCTGGTCTAGTCTGTCTGGTCTTGTCTGTCTGGTCTAGTCTGTCTGGTCTAGTCTGTCTGGTCTAGTCTGTCTGGTCTAGTCTGTCTGGTCTAGTCTGTCTGGTCTAGTCTGTCTGGTCTAGTCTGTCTGGTCTAGTCTGTCTGGTCTAGTCTGTCTGGTCTAGTCTGTCTGGTCTAGTCTGTCTGGTCTAGTCTGTCTGGTCTAGTCTGTCTGGTCTAGTCTGTCTGGTCTAGTCTGTCTTTTTTTTTTTTTTTTGGGGGGGACGTAGCAAGCACTTTCGTTAACTTGACAAGTGGTCCCCCTAAAATGCTCCCTGTATCCCTCGTAATCGCAAAAGCATTTCTTCAAGGGAGGGCTGTTTTAATATTTCGTTCTCACTAGTTCTTTATTCCTTCTTCTTTCTTCCTCTTCATTTTTATCAATAATTTTCTTCATACCCTTTTCTACAACCTTCCAGTCTTTATCACTCCTCAGCATGATTTCCGTCATGTTCGTGTTGGTTAAGATCTCTCCTATACGTACCTCCATCTCAAGTCTTTCGCTTGCCCATCGGGGGCAGTAGAAAGCGGTATGTTCCACTGTGTCTGCCTCCCCACAGTAGGTGCAGTCTTCTGATTCCTGTAGATGGAACCGTTTGAGGTAGGCTGCAAAACAGCCAGAATGGCCACCCAGAATTTGTGTGATGTGGTATCCCACCTCTCCATGTTTCCTGTTTGTCCACTTTATTATATCCGGGATCAGTTTTTTGGTCCACTCGCCCTTATCTTGCAGTTCATTCCATTTCTCCTGCCATTTCCTTTTAGTTTCTTCTTTTATTTGTCTCGTGGTTTGTCCATTTTGTTTTTTATGCATACGGCATCTTTCGTCCACCAGTAGTTCTATTGGCGGTACTCCGGCGATCACTTGAAGTGCTGCAGTTGACGTGGTGCGGTATGCGCTACATATTCTTATTAGTGTTTTCCTTTGAACACTTTCCATTATGTTTCTATATTTAGCACATTTCATGGGTTCGCACCAGATTGGCGCCCCATACAGCATTATCGAGTACACTACCGATGCAAGTATTTTCCTTTTACTGCTTCTTGCACCCCCCACGTTAGGAATTATCCTAGACAGTTTGGTCGATAACTCTTCCGCCTTTTTTGCGATGTTTTCGACATGTTTGGTCATTCTCATATTGTGGTCAAAATAGATTCCTAGATACTTGAGAACTTTAATGGTGCTAATCATTATTCCGTCGATCTGTATGGTTATCTCCTTTAACTTCCTCCGACCCACTAGCAGTACGCATTCCGTTTTCTGGGGGGCTAACTGGAGCTTTTTCTTCTTCATTTCCTTTTGGATTTCAAGGATTGCGGCATTTATTTTACCTTCTAGTGATGTCCCTGTTCGCCCGCAGGCAACTACAGCTAGGTCGTCCGCATATCCTACAAGGGTCACTCCCTTCGGCACTTCCACGTTTATTACGCTGTCGTAGTGAACGTTCCAGAGCAATGGACCGAGTATGGACCCCTGTGGTACACCGCATGTCACCTCGGTTGAGTGTTTATGTCCTATCAGCATTGTTCTGTTGGTGAAGTAACTGCATATCAATTCTATTAGGTATGTGGAAATCTTTCTTGCTTTAAGGTCATCTACGATACCCTTCCAAGACGCGCTATTGAAGGCGTTTTGTACGTCTAGCGTAACCATTGCGCAAAAATCTTTTTTCGTCTCTCTTGCCTTGTTTTTAATTATTTGCATTGCATCAATGGTGGAGCGCCTCTTCTGCTCAATAGTCTGTTATATACGTCCAGGCAGTATTGCGGTTGTCTGAGCGCTGTCAACTAGATTAGTTCCGCCGGGATGCAGTCCGGTCCGGGTGCCTTTCCCAATTTCAATTTGCTTGCTGCCACTTTTAGTTCATCTACGGTGAAATATGTGGGCTCAGCTTTCGGCAGACCAGCCAGCTCCTTTTCCCATTGCAGTACGGGGTTTTTCGGGAATAGTTTGTTGGCTTCCTCCACCATCTGCTCTTCTGTAAGGAAGGTCTTTGGTGCCACATTCATTTTTTTGCATACTATTCTATAGCCTTCTCCCCATATATTGTGGTCTATCTCGTCGCAGACCTTCTTCCATGCTTTCTTCTTAGCATCTAGTATGGCCTGCTTAAGAGAGTTTCTGTGTTCATGGTATTCGCTTAGATATTTTTTCCTTTGTTCTATGGTTGCGTTTGGATTTGCATTTGTTCTTGTGGTTTTCCTTCTTCTAGCTATACATTCCTTTCTTAGTTTTGCTATTTCAGTGTTCCACCAATATACTTGTTGTTTCTTTATATGCTGGCTTGACTTTTTTGGTAGTGTTCGGTCGCACGTAATTTTAATTTGTTTAATATATCCTTCTGGAGTTATGATTTCTTGTTTTCCCTTTTGGTCTTCAATGTTTTGGTCTAGTTCTGTGCTAAAAAGTCCTAAGGCGTCAGGTTTAATTTTCCTGCCTAGTGGTTTGTGTTGCTGTTTTATTTCCATATTGGTCCTTCCTATCTTAACTTCGTAACAAATATATTGATGGTCGCTCAAGTTTTGAAGTTCCAGTACTCTCCAGTTCGTTATTTTCCCGCTTATGTTTGCAGTGCTGAAGGTAATGTCTATATAAGACGTGCTGTTTCCTCTTACGAAAGTGGGAGCGTCCCCTGTATTCAGTAGCTGTAGGTCATCTGCGGCTAACCATTCGGATAATATTTTTCCCCTTCTGTCCTCTGTGCCAGATCCCCATAGCCTGGATTTTGCGTTAAAGTCGCCACCTACCAAAATTTTCTTGGTATTTCCATTTAGGAACATGCTTTCGCGTATTCCGTTAAGTATTGCTACATACTCGTCGTCACTTATGTTTCGTGAGCAATAGCAACTGTATATTATGATACCTAGAGTCTCTACCCAGACATATCCTTTTCCGCTTGCGCTTCTGGTGATCTTGGTGTCTCTGAAGCCTCTTATTGCGGCACTTTTTTCATTGCTGTGGAACCAGGGTCCTTTATTAACATCCTTGATGTTGGGTTCCGATATTAGTACCAGATCCAGTTGTAGTGTCGTGGCGGTTTTATATATTAGGTCATGTGCCGGGCCACATCTATTCAGGTTGGTTTGCAGGATCTTAAGGGTCATTTTGGAGTGGTCGCATATCCTTCTGGTTTTCCGCATTTGACACCTTTTTTTTGGATCCTGTTATCTCTTTTGGAATTCGGTTTCTGAGTTTAATTACTTCATTTTTATATTTGCCGCATTCCATGGTGGCAGCTCGATGACCTTCTTCCTCGCATTCGTAGCAGTATGGAGCGTTCTCGCAGTTTACTGCCAGATGTCCTTTCTTACTACATTTATAGCACCGATCTTTCATATCCTTTTTTTGTGTGGATATGTGCAGTCCTTGTGCAGTCCTTCATTTCGTGCCCATGTCCTAAGCATTTGTAACATTTGATTGGGGACAGGATTTCGCTTATTCTGCATCTTTGCCAGCCGATTTCAATTCTTCCAGCCTTAATGATCTCCTCGGCCTTCTTCTTGTATAGACTTACTGTCGCTACCATGGTGTCTCCCTTTTTTGTGGCTCTTAGGGTGTTGATCTTTATATAATTCCTCTGGGTATCTATTCCCGTTGTATATGCTATCGCTTCCTAGATCTCTTCCTCTGTTGTCTCCTCTAGTATATCCCTGATTATGATAACTTTCCTAGATGGCTCCATTTCTTTGGCTGTGGCTATGTCTTTTAGAGCTTCGAGAGCTTTTTCTTTAAACAGAGTTACTGCTCCTTCTTTTTTCTCTTTGACCGTAATCCTGTAGTTTCCACCTTTAGTCTTCTTGATTTCTTGAACCTGCACTCCAACTTCCTCTACATCTATTTCTTGTCTCATCGTTTTCAAGACACTGGCGAAGGTGCTTCCGCTAGAAGTTGTAGGCATTATTTCTATCGTTTTTTTAATTTGTTTGGCCCTTCTATGATTTGGTTTAATCCATCCTCCGTTTCCTCCTGCGTTTTCTGTATAGGGCTTGTTTTGATCTTCTCCCGCTGGACCTTGCGTGTTTCTTTTGTATATATATACTTTGGTTCTTGTGCTGTGAAAGATAGCTTCTATCATTTTTTGGAATCTTAGTATGGTCAGACTGGCGAGGTGGTGGATTGCAATCCCATCACAATCACCTGTTTCCTCCTTTAATTTTTTTAGCTTATCCCATAAGTCCTCTTCTGTTCCGTCGTGCGTCATTTTAATAATTTTCCTGTGTATCACTTCCTCGGAATCTTTTGACCTGATTTTCGTTACTTGTTCCAAGATTTCAAAGTCACCGTTTAGTTCCCCTATTTCAGGATATTTTTCTCGATAGATTCTTTGGATGCCCTTCTCCATCTTACTGTCATTTGGATCCACGATTACTATCTTTACCGATCCGTCGTCCCTGTTGAGTGGATTCCCCACAATTACCTCGGTGTTGGTGAACAGTTCCGCCCTCCATTCCTTCACATCTGCAGAGTGCCATTTTTCTAGAGTGTCTACGCCCTCCAGGGTTTCTAATGAGTTTACAGCAGGTACCATCGATGTTAAGTGGGGGTCGTGTCTACCGGTCTCGGTGGTCTGTGTACCAGCACAGCTTGTCCGTGTAGGTTCCAGTTGGTCGCAGTCCACTTGTATGTCTACATCATAGGTAGGAATTTCAATATTTTCCCACCTATGGGCTTCAAACCATTCCTGTGCGGGGCCTTTGCTGATTTTTTCGGTTTGCCTTTTCATCTTTTCCACCAGAGTCTTAATCTCCCTCTTCGTGCTAGGGCTTTCATCAACGAGTTTAGCGAGCTGAGCTGCCTGCATTGTGATCATTTGAATAGTTTCAATAATGTTAGATGCAGTTGGACACTCCTTCTTTTTTATGGGATCTAATGAATCGGTGGCATCGAAAGACGTGTCTGCTACTTTCCTTTTTTTCTTTATGGCGGTGCCCGGTGTCTGTCTGGTCTAGTCTATCTGGTCTAGTCTGTCTGGTCTAGTCTGTCTGGTCTAGTCTGTCTGGTCTAGTCTGTCTGGTCTAGTCTGTCTGGTCTAGTCTGTCTAGTCTAGTCTGTCTGGTCTAGTCTGTATGGTCTAGTCTGTCTGGTCTAGTCTGTCTGGTCTAGTCTGTCTGGTCTAGTCTGTCTGGTCTAGTCTGTCTGGTCTAGTCTGTCTGGTCTAGTCTGTCTGGTCTAGTCTGTCTGGTCTAGTCTGTCTGGTCTAGTCTGTCTGGTTTAGTCTGTCTGGTCTAGTCTGTCTGGTCTAGTCCGTCTGGTCTAGTCCGTCTGGTCTAGTCTGTCTGGTCTAGTCTGTCTGGTCCAGTCTGTCTGGTCTAGTCTGTCTGGTCTAGTCTGTCTGGTCTAGTCTGTCTGGTCTAGTCTGTCTGGTCTAGTCTGTCTGGTCTAGTCCGTCTGGTCTAGTCCGTCTGGTCTAGTCTGTCTGGTCTAGTCTGTCTGGTCCAGTCTGTCTGGTCTAGTCTGTCTGGTATAGTCTGTCTGGTCTAGTCTGTCTGGTCTAGTCTGTCTGGTATAGTCTATCTGGTCTAGTCTGTCTGGTCTAGTATGTCTGGTCTTGTCTGCCTGGTATAGTCAGAAATCAGAATCATGGACCTGATCCTGATTTTTACTAAGAAAAAAAAAAAAAAATGAAAACGTTAATATCGATCTTATTATGGAACTTTGTTAAGACATGTTGTACATTAATGACATTACTGTAGTTTTTTTTATATCTGGTTTGGGGGAAGCTCTACCAGCCTGTGTGTGAGGCTCTCACTTACTAAACCCCTTCTTCCACTTGGCATGAAAGTACGCCACCCCGGTATCGCTTGCGCATTCTTTCAGGGTGAGCAGCCCGGACGGTTTTTTACCGCCCTAGTTTTTCTGTTTTCCTTTCATTTTGATCTAGGGTTGGCCTTTGTTACTTGCCACTTCATCCCTTCTTTCGTCTTCGTCCTTACTTTTATGGATTTCGGAACACAGATTTGTTATTATCTTCCAGTTGTCCTCGCTCTTAATCATGAGATTGATCATATTTTGAGTATTGATGGGTTCTCTTACCTCCTGTTCTGCTACGGCCCTAATATCAGCCCATTGCGAACATTGAAAGAAAGTATGTTCAGCAGTATCCGTTGCTAGGCAGTATCGGCAGCTGTCGCTTTCTATTTTTCCTATCCTCTTAACATAAGCGGCGAAATTACGATGACCGCTTAGTTTTTGTGTGAGGTAGAAGTTGACTTTCCCGTGTTTACGATTGTACCATGAGTCAATTTCGGGGATGAGGGTTCGGGTCCACCCCCCTTCCTTGGCGTGGGCCCAACGTTGCTGCCATTTGCTCATCAGTTGGTTTCTGTTTAAGGTCCTACCCTCTTTGCTCGTTCCTTAGTTGGAAGCCCATTCCTTTGCCATAAGGTCTATCGGCGGGACTTCCGCTATAACTGTAGCGCATCGTTGTACACTATGCGGTAGGCACAGCATATGCTTATGAGCATGGGTCGTTGTGTTCTAATCAAAATGTTCCTATTAGAAGCAG
Source organism: Phosphuga atrata (assembly GCA_944588485.1). Classification (NCBI taxonomy): domain Eukaryota; kingdom Metazoa; phylum Arthropoda; class Insecta; order Coleoptera; family Silphidae; genus Phosphuga; species Phosphuga atrata. Next base: position 1,456,721 of record OX155907.1, on the reverse strand, counting down.
CTTTTAGACCATCCGCCCAGGCCGGTGCGGCGCACAGTGGATAAAATCCCAAAAAAACTGGCCAAAAACCCGATAAATAATATTTTTTTAATCCAATTCCAAGAATGCATCTCATTAGGGAACCTTTGGAACCATCGGATTCCGGGAACTAAAAGAACCAGGTATTGTAAACCAACCAAAACTTTCATACCAAACGAAGCAGTTGAGTGGGTAGAATCGTGCGCGCAACAGATAGTGAAAATACGTGAAACTTTGACTGTGTATTAAACGGTGAAACATTTTTCGAATTTATTTTTGCAAAATGGGTGAGGCACAGAAAGGTATGTAGAATTTAAATACATCATTGGGTGTAAATAAATTGTTATTGTGTAGCAAGTATTTAAGAATAATTCATAGCAAACGTTTTGAACTCGAAGATTCAAGTTTATGGAAAGATACAAAAAAATGAGGGCAAATGAGTGCTCTAAATTTGCTCAGGTTTGCTTTATTTGACATTTATTTTTAGAGAAAATCAAGTATTGACTGCTACTAGCTGCTGCTTTGTCTTCAGTATAATTTTTAATCAAATCAGTTATGAAATTGAGAAATTTTCACATTTATATTTTATAATGTACCGACTAAATATAGATTAACTTCCCTTTTATTTCAGATTCAAGTGACAAAGGTATTATCTCGAGAAGGGATCTTTTTTATTTATTGAAAGGTCGTTTTGGTGACAATATAAGTGAAATATATATTACCGTGAAAAGAGAATTGAGTAATAAATTGAAATACAATTTTGAGTTGACTGAAAAAACAAAACTATTTTACGCATAAATGTAAGAGAAATACACGTGAAGTGGCAGAAAGTTTCTCGCATAGAAGACAAATTCCTAAATAAATTTAAGGACTGGCTGGACAAGTTTATCATCTTCACTAACGAATCGCTATCGGATCCTTCTCAACAATCGACCTCTGCGGCTAGCCGGAGTAGGCCTTCCATAGCCTTCTCCGAAGCGAGTGAGAGAACAAAACGCAGAAGGACAGAGGACATTTGAAAAGATAGGAGCAGCGCAGAACTGGCATATGTAACGCGAATCAGCTTGAGAGCAGAGGAAAAATCGGCTGCGGCACAGGTTTTACATGACATCACGTATGGCAGTCCATCAAAAATATGAAAAATATAGAAAAATGGGAAACCTTCCAAATATAGAAAATCCATAAAATTTGTCCCAGAACAACAACTTTCTGATGACGAGGCATTATCGCTAATTATTGGATGTGGACAATCAAATTTTCAAGATATGAAAACACTTTCTCAGGAAAATGTTCGCCATATTGGATCCGCCATTTTGTTTTTGAAAAAATAAAACTTAGATTCGTAATCAGTGCCCCAAAAATCTCATTCCTGTCAAATTTTCGCAATATGGAAACATTTTCATAGTTTTAGTAGCAGGGCCCTTCAGTCTTGGCATTAGTTTGCGGAGCGCTGCGCCAGCGCCTTCGGCTTTCATAGCCGCGTTTTGGAGGTTTTTACTCCAGGATAGCCGTTGGTCAATATGGACGCCGAGTTATTTTATTGTCAGTTTTGCCGACATCAACCTGCCTAGGATGTTTACAGTTATGGCGCCTATTCTTTTGCGACCTATAAGTGCGATGACCTCGGACTTCTCCAATTCAAAAACTTCTGGTGGCTACTATATGCTCGAAAAGTTTGCCTAGGCTGTCTAGTAGGCAGATTGGGCGTAGTGATGAGGGCTTTCCTGGCTTGGGGACTAAAACCAATCTGGCCTCCTTCCATCTACCTGGTATGTTTCTACTGCGAATGACCGAGTTGAACATGTTTGCAAAAGTCTCTGTATGAAGGACGGCAGCCAGTCTTACGACTTCCGGTGGAATGCTATCAGGGCTTGAGCTTTGTTAGCTTTAATTCTCGCAGTAGCTTCTAAGATTTCTCTAGCCGTGATTTCTGGGGGTACAGTGTCCACGACTTCTCGGTCCCAGAAAATGGATTCTTTCTGCGGGAACAATTCGTCGGCTGCTATAATCTTGCTCGCAGTGGTAAGGTTTGGTATGAGGCACAATCCTAACCTTTTGCAGACAATTTTATAGCCGTCTCCCCAAACATCGCCGTTCACGGCCTCAATGACTTTTTCCCAGCAGGCCCGCTTTGCCTTTTTTATTCTGATCTTCAAATCTTTCCTAGCAGAGGCGTAAGCTGCGTGGCCATTTGCTAGTTCTTCGAGATCTGCGTTCCGTTTTGATTTGAGCTTTGACCACGATCTTTTTTTCCCGATGCACACTTTCCGTAGCGTCGCGATTTCTTGGTTCCACCAATAGACTGGTTTCCTCCGACTCGCTCCCGCTCCGGGTCTCGATAGGATGGCTTCGCAGGTTCTAGAGAGAGCCGCAGTGACGGTGGACACGTCGGGTATCTCTATCGGACTGAGCTCTAATTGGAGATCCTTCTTGATGGCGTCTTCTTCGTGAGAGTTGTATTTCCACCCGCTGGTTATTTGCGCATTTGCATTTGACAGTGGTTGTTGCCCAGGCCTAGTGACAAAGTCGAAGGTTATTAGCTGATGATCGCTCAGTGTTTCTTCCCCGAGTACCTGCCAGTTTTGTATGCAATCGACCATGTCCATTGAGCAGAATGTCACGTCGATCGTGCTTTGATGATTTCCGCGTATGAAAGTGGGATCATTATCCGTGTTGACGATGGCCAGGTCGAGTGATGCTAACCAGTCCTTGAGAATAGAGCCTCTTGGGTCTTCATACTTAGACCCCCAGAGAGGACTTTTTGAGTTGAAGTCTCCAGTTACTATTTTTGAGCCATTTTTCGTATTTTACGTATTGTCGCAGAGAGTTCGTTGAGGTAAGTTTCGAATTCAGTTCTGTTGGTGTTTGGTGATATGTAACATGAGTAGATTGTTATCCTCACTATCTCACACCAGGATGTTCCGTTACCATTTCCGTAGGTGGTTGGGATATTATTGTACACTCTGACAACAGTGTCAGCCTGGGCGTCTATTGCCCAGGCGTTGCTCCTAACATGGTGCTTGTTTGCATGTATGTCGGCTTTGTATCTGGCGGTAGAGCAGGTCTTGGGCCGCGCGGCAGCGATTCAAATTAATTTGAAGGAATTTGGCCATTTTGGACTGGCTTTGCAATCCGGGTCCTTCTTTCCAGTTTCAGTCTTCCCTGATTTGACTTCCCTGCGGTAGGTCTCACATCCCATTGTTCCAGCGCGGTGGCCTTCCTGTAGGCAGATGTAACACTTCTCAGGATTGGTACACTCCCTGGTAGTGTGTCCTTTTTCCAAGCACTTCAGGCATAGTCCGGTCATATCTCTTCTCGGCTATTTGCAGTCTTTTTGGGCGTGGCCGTGCCCAAGACAATTATGGCATTTAATGGGTTCAACTATCTAATGGACTCTGCAGGACGCCCAGCCTATCTTGATTCTTCTGTTGCTTATTAACTTATTGGCTATTTCCATGCTGGTACTTACAATCGCGATGAGCGACAAGCCATTTTTGCTCGGTTTTATGGTATGCACTTTGGCGCTAGCTTCCATCTCGGACCCCTTTAGCACATTTTCAAGGGCACTTTCGACTTCTTGCCTGGTGGTTGTCTCTTCAATGTCTCTGATTATTATTGTCTTCCTTCTTAGACGAGACTCAACCTCTGATGCCGTGCCCTGTAGGCTTTTCATCGCTTGCGTCCTAAAGTCGCCTATGGTACCCTCTTTATTTTCTATCAAAGCTAGTTTTACATTGCCATTCGTTGTTCTTCGTACAAAGTTAACTGTAACCCCTAGCAGTTCTGTGTCGATGGTGCTCTTCATCCTTGCAACCACATCAGCAAAAGTTACGCCTGATCCTTCGTCTGGTTTGAAGGTGAGCGTTTGCGGCCGTTGATGTTGTCTTCTAGTCTTCTTAGTTCTCTGCTGGGTCCATCTACCATTACCTTCAAAGTTTGTCTGATTATGTGCGCTATCGAGTCGGAAGTACACTCTCTTTGATACCTGTATCTCAGTTTTGTACTCACTGTTCTGAAATATGCACTCTATCATTTTTCTTAACTGGGCGGAGTACGTCCCGTTTGTGGGCACGAACACAACTTTTTTACTGCCGAGCGAGTTTATTGTAGCCTTCGCTTTCTTTAGGGAGTTAAAGCGGGCCCTCCAACTTATGTCTCTTTGGTCTTCCTCCCACTCGTCTCTCGTCGCTTCCAGATTGAGCATGCATGTAGTGTGTTCGCTTTTATCCCCTGGTTGCTGTGTGTGCACTGTGGACGAGGCACAGTGCACACACGGGTGGTACTTTTCTGTACTGTTAACGAGCCATATTTAGTTCTGTTATGTTGAAGAGCGTCTCTCAGTTTCCTATTCTTCTTTAGGAGTTTTATAATGACGGGATTGTCTTCGTCTGTTACAGCGTCCAGTAAATATACCCTGTCGCATTCCTCGTATTGGTTAGGGAGGTCTCCGTGCACTACTATCGTTTTAGCAAATGCAGACTCGTGCCATTTTTTCCCGACACATGCTTTATATTCCTCGTAGGTTTCCGCTGTTGGGATCTCGGTGATTACTTCCATTGCGTTACATTTGCAGGTGGGGTTGCGGTCTTGTTTCTTGTCCTCGGTAGTCAGTGTACCGGCACAGCACACAGATGTCGGTGCCAGCTGGTCAGGCGTAACTTGCATATCCACATCGTAGATCGGGATCTCTGCTTTTTCCCATCTGTGGGACTCAAACCATTTCTGTGCCGACTCCCTGTTGAGTGTGTCCACTTCATCATCTTTGCCTCTGTGCAGAGGGGTGCAGCCTGCTGTGTGGCAGCCTTAGGCTGTCCGCTGTTTTCGGAGAGTTGCTCTTTATTTCTGATCTTCCAGTAGCAGTAACCTGCACTCCGCCCTGGTCGCCTACCAGGAGTGCTGGGCGGTCGTTGGATGACGGTCGGGGGGAGCCAGCTCGCACATTCCCTACTCCGACCGGCACTGAGGTATCCCTCCTCTGCACCGTAAACGCGTATTCCTTTTCCGATCTCATTTCATTTTTCTTGTGGCTGACCAGCCTACACCCGCGCCACTGGGTGTAGAAATTTTTTTGTTGAAGAGGTTGTTTTCCTCTTTGCTTCGGTGCCCGTTCATTGTCCGTTGTCATAGCCAGTGTCGTTATAGCAAGTCGTCCCTGATAGATTTAAAGAAGTGGAAGGATATGTTTTGTTAAAGGTGGTCTCTAGTCCCCGGCAACCCTAATAGCGTCGAAACCGAAATACAAGAGTTGGTCCAGAGAGACCGATAGAAAGTATGAAAGAAAAGGAGGTGACTCCGCTCAAGGTCTGAAGTTATCGAAGGAGGGTGGAGCCATAGAATAAGAGAAAGAGTTGAGCCGTCCTTTGCTTCACTACTCGTCGCCGCCCCCGCAGGTGCGAGGACGAGCAGCTACTAAGCCCCACCACCATTGACAAGGTTACACGGCTCCTTGGAGGAGACCTTACTGTAGTTGAAAGGGTTGAGTGGTAATATGAGGTTGAAATATGAGTGGGGTATGGGGGATTATTCCCCACTACAATTTTCTAGCAATAAGACAAACGATAGATTGGGAATCCCCTGCTTATGTTGTCGGTACGGCGCGCGCGTCTGTTAACTTGCGCTTGAATTCTCAGTTTCTAATATCGTTTTTGGGAACAATTCGGGACAACTGCCATAAATTCGGCACCAAAAAGCAAGTTATAAAAAATCTGGACATCCAATGCAAGTGCAAAAAAACATATGGTTTAAGAACTTCCGGAATCAGCCAGAATATTCCAGAGTCTGCCTTCTAGAATCTATTATAGTCTGCTAAAATCTTCTAGTTTATTAACATTTCAGTCCCTCATTAGTCTACAATTTTCTGCTCTCCACCTACAAGTATCCACATCTCACAAATCCATACACTTGAAATACCTGGCATACCTAGAATACCCGAACGCACCGATTCACAGAATAACTTAGAATTACATTGGGAAAAGACCGACAGAGTGGTTTGTTAGGAGAATATTTTTTCTTTATATTACCTAAAGTCTTCTTAAACATAATAAAGTCGGAACACAGCCTGAATATATAAATATATTCAATCTTTCCGGAGCTCTATAAAAATTATAGAGCTAGAGCTAGTTTTATAGAGCTCCGGAAAGGTTGTTATATTTATATATTCATATGATTATCTATAAAGTAATATGGTTCTAAAAATTCTAAAGTCTTATTGTTATTCACAAGCATAGACACAGAGTAGTATCCTTATTTATTTAATTACAGATGTTTATTAATTTGGTTTTCTTCATATGAAAGTTTGTTTCAGGATTGTCAGCATAAATTTTGAAAAATGGTAAAAAACGGTTTTACTGCTAAAAATGTAATTAAATTGAGGAGAAAAATATTTCCATGTAAAAATAATTTAATACGAACAAATTAGTTGCTTTATTGTTTATTTATTATTTTAATATTAATTTAATGCTTCAGCTGATTATCTACCGACAGTAACAACCTGGTCATATTAACAAATAAAATATTCATATGTTTAGATATGTGTTTTATTGGAAATAATGATAAATTAGAGACACTAGGTGGTGTAAGTTTCTCAAATGAGTTTCATTCAATACTTTATCGATTTCAGCTTCTCAGGCCTTCGTCAGTAGATTACAAAAAATACAAGAATGATATATGTTTTTATATACTATTTACCATATGTCAGGGATAAAGGGATTACTTAGGAAATTGCCTAATTAAGAAATGCCAGATACTGGAGTGAATTAAATCTTGCTGGTCGTCTAGGATTAAGGACATTAGTAATGGCTCTTTTTATTTCATATGCTTTTAGGTAAAATCTTCGGGCATTTACCTGTGATATGATACCTTTGTTTCGTCTCATTTAAATGTTTGGCTAAATTTGAGTTTCATTTCTTCTTTTTGTAGGATCTCATATGGTCATTGAACCTGATATTAAATGTCCTACCTGTTTGACCTATATAAGACGCATTGCAGTCGTTACATTTTGTATTTGATAAATTCCACTGCTTGTGTTTTGCTTTATTTCTTATTTTTTATTCTTAATTTCCTTTTCTTGAAGCAAATTAAGTAAAATTAGAAATAAAGTAAAACACAAATATTAAACTTCAAGATGGTCAAATACACAAATAATAAATAGTAAATTCCACTGCGTTCCTTTCGATCTGTAAAATTTAGTTTATTATTTACTAGAATGTTTTTGTTTGTATATTTATTATAAAAAGCTGTAGTTATATTACATTGCTTCAACTCGTGTTCCATTTTTCGACTGATATTACCAATATAGCTTAATCTACGATATTATCTTGGTTTTCATGTGTTCAATCTTGCATTATCTGGCATTTCCTAATTAATTGTGTGTAACAGTGTCTCTAATTCATCATCAATTCATCATTATTTCTGTTATAATGTTTCACGTAGTGCCTACAGCTGTATCTTTACATTTTATATGTTTTACTCACATTTTAATGTACTCTGTGACACAAAAAAATAGAAAACCGTGAAAGGGTAGGAATTTTTTGACCAAACTGGGCAGAAATGTTTTACTAGTCAAAGGTAGTAAATTGATTAAAATTTCAAAGAAATGATACAAAAGACAAAGGCATTTTTATTAATAACGTGTTGGAGCACCCCTATTAGTTTCACACTCCCGCACCCTTCTGGGCACGAATTCCACCAGGTTGTCGTTTTCTCTCTGAGGTATTGGATATCAGGCAATCTGTAGTTCATGCGAGAGAGCTTCTAGTGTATGTGCAGGATGGGCTAATTGCTTGAATCTTCTACCCATAATGTCCTACTGGTGTTCGATGATGTTAAAGGTCGGGAGATATGGCTGGTCATGGCAAGATATAGACGTTAGCCTCTTCGAAGCGCTCCATAGCATGCTTTAAAATCTGGGGACGGGTATTATTATTTCCTGTTGGAAAATTGGGTCCTCCATGAATGGAGGGATATGGGGTTTTACCACGGATACCATATTGCCTCGGATGAATACCAACGGAGATCTGCATCCATAAACAATAGCACCTCATACCATAACTCCATAGTGGTGTACATGTGCACACAGAAAACTGCACATGGCGACGTTTTCCACGTCTACGTCTGACCCTCATGTAACCATTGTGCATTCCCAAGCTGAATCGGGATTCAACACTGAAAGCTGAGGTACACCGCTCCAAACGTTGCTCTGGTTGACGAGCCGTTAGCGGAAACACAAAATGTGGTCGTTAGGACTGCATGCCAAAATCTCTAATTCATAGAAATTTAAATGACTCTAACAGTTGTTTCATGAAATATTAGTTTGACTTTCCAAGGAAGTTTCTCGACTTCTTACAATAAAAGCGTAATTATTAATTCGCGTTTTATTAATCATTTTCATATATATTTTCTTTATAATTAATTTGTGCCTGTTTCCACCAACAACCACATCATTACTATAATAACCTAAATCTCAAAAGTTTCTTACATAAAATTACATTTAGAAACTTTTTAACATAAAAATGAAAACAAAAGGATTTTAATATACAGTGTGGAAACTATAAAAGGAATAAAATTCATAACTTCCATATAGGCGATTTTTGTAAAAAAAATCCCGGAACACGTTACGTTTTGTTTTTCCCTGTCCTCCTTTTTCTCCGGCCGTTGGTTAATCGGACGAAACGCCCAGTAATCCGGCGGTCTAGAGACCACTCGCGCTCTTCCCTCCATCCACTCTTTCTTATAATCAGGCGGTTGTCGACCCGCATGTGTCGGATTATCGAGACTATACAGTAAATACAGTATATTCAGTATATACACCTCGTTTGAAAGATCTCTTCGCAAGGAATACAACACACTATTTATTTCTTGAATTTTTTCAAAGCCCACGTGATAAAAAAGCACTTTTACGTTCTTTTTTAAAGTTCTTTTTTGACATGTGTTTTGATGCATTGGAACCACGTTGCTTAATTACTAGAGATTATAATAGTTACCAAAGCAGTCACATACGCTCGTCAAGTTGTTATAGTAGTTCCTAAAATGCTATATTTAACGGAAAATCTCGAAATCGAGATTCTGATGATGTTCGGTTATGGTAACAGAAGACCAAATCAGCTAGAGATTGCTCAGAAATTTCGAGAACAGCATCCGGATATACCAACCTTTAGCCAAGGTACCATAAGCAAAATTGAGACACAATACAACAGTTTGGGTCATGTTAGGGTTGTGCCCAGACCGCGAAATCCCAATGTTAAAGATATCAGGCTATACGTATTACTTTTCAAGACAATCCGGTGACTCCAGACTGGCAATTGGACCGTGACAACGAGCTTAGGGAAATGACCTCCTAAAAACGATGTCGCAATCCGTTTTTAATTACCGCAAACCGTTCTCGAAATAAGGACTTGTGAAGTCGAAATTCGCGAGAATTTGAATTTCCAAACAGTTTATACATTTCTTTGCTCGTTTTGTAGTCTAGTTTCAGCGTTTTCAAGAACTTCATGACCGAAATAAGAGAAAATATATTTCATTCATTATATATCAAGTGAATGGAAAATTTCAAAGTGTGTCTGAAAGTGTTTTCCCTGCTGGTTGTAAATATATAAATTTTATTTTGCTAACAGCGTCCGTTCGCGAAGTATGTCTTAATAAATTTGGCAAAATCGAGCGAAATATCGCGAAATTTGCTCAATCAATATTGCTAATCAATATTTTTAAGGAAATCTATACGCGGCCATAGGGAAATGACCTCCTAAAAACGATGTCGCAATCAGTTTTTAATTACCGCCAACCGTTCTCGAAATAAGGACTTGTGAAGTCGGAATTCGCGAAAATTTGAATTTCCAAACAGTTTATACATTTCTTTGCTCGTCTTGTAGTCTAGTTTCAGCGTGCCGAAAATATTTCATTGGGATTTGTAGTTTCAGAGGGATTTGTATAAAACCGGACGCGAAACCAAAGAGACTGCTCTATATAAGCAGTATAATAGCGAAACACTATAAATTTTGTTTATTTGTAACTTTAGAGCGAGATAAACTCGAAAATCGCACTTACACTTCCTTCGGGTAACCAAAAAAAAAATCACAACTGAATTTAAAAAAAAATCGTCATTTTTCATCGTCATCATTTCTGTCGAAAAAAATGTTTTTTCGTTTTTTTTAAATTTTCTCAAAAGCGGTAAACAGCAATGAATTCATTTTTGGCACATAGAAACTACTCGACCAGACGAACAAATCGATGTGCAAATTGTTCGGAAATATTCAATTTTGCATTGAGAAATTTCAAACTGAAATTTTACGATTGTTGAATTGATTAGTCGATATTTCAGAAACGGTGGTAGATAATCAAAAACGGATTGCCGCAACGTTTCCAGAAGGTCATTTTCATATCATAACACTTAAGTTATCGTATTCGAGCGCGAACAGTCGGAGTGAACAGACGTACAGGGAGCGATTAAAAACAAAAAAAACGCGAGTCTATTTTGTAGCACAAGCGATAAACTCACGAGTCCTAGTACGAGAAAAACACTATAACTAAAACGAAACAACCAAAGAGACAGCCTCGGCTCGCAATAGGGCCGAGGGCACAACGATAAAATGTCACCTTCAAAACGGAAAGCAGATGCTGTAACACTATCGCCACCAATATTGAACGACACCCAAAAAAGATACACTTGGAACCATGATGATCTATCCCAGAATAGGTACTACCTTCCTGAAAACATCGAAAACAGCCTGAACAGCGACGAATCCGCGAGTACCTCACAAAACGCCCAACGGCCAACACAACAAAGTAAGATTAAAATCCCGCCAATCTATCTAACAGAAAATATTAACTACAAAGAAGTTATTAACGACATAAACAAATTAGTTAGCGATACTAACTATACAACTTTCTCAAATTATAAACATTTAAGAATCAACCTCAATAACGCTGAGGATTACCGTACACTAACAGATTACTATAAAGAGACAAACATTGAATATTATACATACCAAAACCCCAAAGAGAAGCTGCTTCAAGTAATTATAAGAAATGTACCTATTTCACTAACTGCGGAGGACATCATGGAAGAATTAGCTAAAGAACAACTTCCAATTATAAACATCTCAAGGCTATATGATAGGAATAAAGAACCAATGGCATTGTGCTCAGTGAACCTTTCAAACAACGATGATGGTAAAAAAATATTCCAAATAGAAAAGCTGAAAATACACAACTCAAACGTAATCATCACAGTAGAAGCCCGCAGGAGAACACAAGGAAACCCCACAATGGCACCGCTGTCAAAAATACGGTTATACCAAAAATTATTGCAACATGCAACCCCGATGCGTCAAATGCGCCGGACCACATTGGACTATAAACTGCGAAAAAAAAAAAACGGAACAGCCAAGGTGCGCCAACTGCAACGAACAACACCCTGCGAACTACCGCGGGTGACCATATTACAAAAACTTACAAGAAGAAAAGCTCCAAAAGACGAAACATAAACCCTATGCATACCAATCTAAACCTCCCTAAATACCAACCTTCCTATGCCAACATAGCCGCAAACGGCACACCTCCAACAACAGATCCCACTATGGGAAATATCGTTAACAACATCATTAAATACCAAAAAGAAACTATTCTTCACTTCATCCCTCAAATCAAAACATTTATCGTTAACAATATACTACCCTCCCTTTTCAATGGACCATAAAAAACCTGTGCAAATCAAAAACATAACAATAGTAAACTGGAATGCAGACGGCATTAAACAACACCGAACACTATTCATAGCATTCCTCGCAAGATATAAAGTAGACATAGCCTACATAACCGAAACTCATCTTCACGTCGACGAACGCTTTAAAATACCAGGATATAAAATATACCGCAAAGACAGAACAGCAATAACAGCCTCAAGAGGAGTAGCTATTCTAATTAAAAATAATCTTACTCTTTACCCCCTCGACGAAAGTAATTACACCAACCTAGAAGTAACAGGAATAAAAATTATTCTACAAAACAAGGAAACGCTCAAAATCAATTGTGTCTACAAACAGCCAATTAGATCACTTCGGCAAGAAGACATCATAAATCTCTTCAAGAAGGATGAGTCTACGTTATCAATCGGGGACTTCAACTCCAAACATACCTCATGGGGCTGTCGGGTCAATAATCCCAATGGAATCAAACTCCACAAAATACTAGCGGCACACCCCTACATAGTCAAGGCCCCCGAAGAACATACCTACCAATCGTACCGACAAGATCACCAATCCGACATACTAGACATAATAATAATGAATAAATTCAAGAAGCAAATCTTTCAATAGGTCATCCCCGAATTGGGATCTGACCATTTGCCAGTCCTCATAACGTTCATAGCTACTCCAACACTAATCTTACCTCCTCAAACTCTAATCAAAGGTAAAATGGACTGGAAGATCTTTCAAAAGATCCTCGACGAGAAACTAAATTTCAAAGTCAAGCTGTCCAACCCCAACGAAATCGACTCAGCAATAGCACATCTTAACGAGACAATTAAGGAATGTATCCACAACGCAACGAAAGAAACAACACATAAACACAATCCAACCGCCTACCAAATTCCACCACGCCACATAATCGAACTAATCAACAAAAAATCAGCAATGCGTAGAGAATGGCAACAAACCCGAAACAAGCAAACCAAAACCATCCTTAACAAACTCACACATATAATCAAATGGGAAATGGACAACTACTATTACCACTCATACCCACGAACAATCGAACAACTAAGCTCCAAGGACCCTGGACTGTGGCGAACGACCAAAAAACTACTCAAACAACCAGAAAGCATCTCGAATATAATATACAACGGCACTATATATCAAACCGATGGCGAAAGTGTCAGTCATTTGCGAACCACCTAGCAAACATCTTCACAACAACAATTACCGACGAAAACAAAAGACACGCAACACAAATCACACAACACATTGAAACGCATCGGCCAGCGACCGTAGATTCAATCGACGAAATAATCCTACCAGAAGTCAAAACGCTAATCTCAAACTTACCTAAAAAAAAGGCACCGGGTCACGACTTAATTACGAACCAAATAATAAAAAACCTAACAAAAAATACACTAAAATACATAATAATACTTTTTAACACATGCTACAAGCAGCAATACTTCCCAAAAATCTGGAAACACGCGCACATAGTCCTATTCCACAAACACGGCAAAAAAAACTCCATAGATAGCTACAGACCGATAAGCCTGCTTCCAACTATGTCAAAACTCTTCGAGAAAACAATACAAACAAGACTCAAAGTGCAAATCGCAGAAAAAAACATCATTCGTCCCACGAAATGTGGATTCAGAAAAGGTCACTCAACCCTAAATCAGCTTCAAAGACTAACTGAAATCATCGAAAAGGGCCATGAAGATAAAAAATACACCACCAGTCTTTTCTTAGACATCACCAAAGCCTTCGACAAAGTTTGGCTGTGCGGACTAAAATATAAAATACTTAAACTTGATCTACCAAACTACCTAATATCAATTATATTTTCATTCCTTGAAAACAGAACTTTCTCTATTAGAGTAAACAATGCCACCTCCAACACGAAAACCATCAACGCTGGTGTTCCCCAGGGTAGCGTCCTCGGTCCCACCCTATATAATATTTTCACACATGATATTCCCGTTATTTCTAACGCCGATATTGGAATGTTCGCAGACGATACAGTAATCTCCACACAAGATCTAAATCTGCAGATAGCAACAGAAACGCTGCAAGCAGCGTATCACCAAATAGAAAGATGGTACAAGAAATGGTGCATCACTATCAACGAAGCCAAAACAGAAGCTAAAGTATTCACCCTCAAACACAATATAGACGCACACCAACTCAATATCAATGGCAAAAACATAACATGGAATCCTAAATACAGCGCAGTAAAGTATCTAGGTATATACATGGATACCAGATTGTCATGGAATTACCATGTCAATAAAAAATTAAACCAATGTTATGCCCGACTAGCACAATTATACCCAATTATGAACCGCAAGTCGTCAGTACACATAGAATGCGCGACCCTTCTATACAAATCGGTCATACGCCCACTTATAACATATGGGTGTCCGATATGGGCAGGAACCGCGAAGACAAATATCAAAAAAATTCAAACGCTACAAAATAAAGTCCTACGCACAATGGTCAACGCGCCATGGTTCATCCGCAATAAGCAACTCCACTGTGAACTAAATATGTCAACCATACAGGAATTCATATATAAATTAACAAAAACGTTCCACACAAATCTTGAACACTGTGACAGCGCTACATACTTTAACATAGGACAAAAGAATATCCACCAACGCCTAAGTCGCAAACTACCCCAAGATCTCATATACGAAGACCTATGAGGGAGGACTCCTGCCAGTCGGCGGCGTTAGAACCGACGGAGAAGACCACTCCAGGAATAGAATAAATAAATAAGTAAGATAAATCATCATGTATAACATTAATTTGTTGATCTGATAAATAAAGAAGTTAAAAAATAAAAAAACTTAAGTTATCCGCGGGAAATTACTTTCCAAGATCTCTACTAGAACGCCGATATTTCTTAAAATTTTACTCAGTTTAGCAGGCCAACGTGAACGGAAAGAGCTCGCGATATATAATTTGCATATTTGTAATCAGCAGCAAAAATGATTTCAGAAACGTGATTCCATTTTGCTATAATTAAAAAAATAACGATTTTAGCAAAATCGATTTTCGCGCATTCTATTGTTACCGCAGTCTTGACTTTCCGGTTCTGTTGTATTTTTTAACAAGAGCCTTCTAAGAATATGATATAAGTTTTCCGACAAATTTTGCGATGCTGAATCGATTAGTGCCAACTAGAAGCTTCTGTGACAAGCCATTCAAAAGTTATGACATAGCCATTTTGGCTTCCGAATAAGCGGAATATAATTTGTGGTTTTCATTTTGCTGGCAATAAAAAGTCCGAAAATAAAGAAAGCCCAAGTTCTAATCCGACTTTATTTGACAATTCAACAAAGACATTGAAGATATCAGAATCTTCAGTTAACCGGTAAAAAAAATGTATTGAATAGGAGACGAAGTTGTCTGTTTGGCCACGGGCGCTAAGCGCGGTTATGCACGGAGCGAATACAAAGAAATGAGGTCAAGAAAAAACAATACGTAACGTGTTTCGGGATTTTTTTTTAAAAATGGCCTATATCGAAGATATGAATTTTATTCCAGTAAATGTTTCCACACTGTAGAAATATTTTTTATACAAATTAAAGAACAATCGATATATTCTTCAATTAAAATTTTAATATATGTTATGAATATCTTAAGGGAAACTAAAATTTTCGCATATTTCTTTTGTATGTTATCTATATAACAACTATATATAATTTGACTTTTTGATTCCTGTTTTTCAAAGTAGAATCAACAAGTCAAAGTTTATCCAAAAAACTAAATGTAATGATTTCGTTTTGCTTAATATACAGAAAATTGCTAGTGTTAGATTAGGGGTTTCGACTAATCGAAACATATATACAAAAATAATTTTCTAAATACATTAAATATTTTTTCTAAATACATATAAATTTCAGGTAGATTTATTTAGTTATTTATTGATATAGATATAATTCATATAGACTAATAAAAAATATTAATATATAGATAATTGTTGTAATTAAGTGTTTTTTTTTTATTAAAATTGAGATTATTTTATTTAAAATTGATCGAAGATTAAAGGGGGGTTTAAAGGGATTAAAGTAGGAAAAGCAGGGTTGCATGAACCCCAAGTTTTGCGGGGTGGTTATCACGCAATACGTTATAAACCCGGGCATTGGGTCTTTGTAGCCTCAGTTTGGAGTCGGACTCCTTCCTAACACAATCTGGCGCGTATTCGAATAATCACTGCAAATAATGTTCCGGCTAAATTTGTTGTGCTTGCTCGCACTGTGCACGTGTTTTGCACGCGAACCCCCAACTGTAACAATACCCAATCAGGGCATGATACTGGGTAAAGAAATTTCGATGATAAGGACTCAGAGGATTCTGGGCTATCTGGGCATTCCTTATGCTCAACCGCCTTTGGGGAGTTTGAGGTTCGCGCCACCACAAACTGAACCTTTGCCATCTTGGGATGGGATTAGGAATGGAACTACCTATGAAAATCCTTGTCTGCAAACTGAAAAAGATTATAAACAACAAGATGTGCCCTTCCTTAATTTACTTTCAACTTTAGAATTTGATATTAGTGAAGATTGCTTGTATTTAAATGTTTTTGTTCCTTATGGTAAGCACAAACTTAATGCGGATTAAGTGTTTCTAAAACATCAACACAATTAGCACTGTTTATGATCTATTATCCCTGCACTTCCTTTCATCATCGAATATTTCTTTAATCATCGTTTCTTATAATTACAATCAATTTTATTATAGTTTCCAATTTGCTTTTCCATATTTTGTCATAGTTCAATACTTTTCGATAAATCCTTGAACATTTGGTTCTTTCGTCATAAACCTTTTCATCTAATATAGACTTTTTAAATTTACCATATAACATATTATAATTATTGGTAAATTCAATAATTAGTAAATCCAATTTTGAAAAATATTTTTGTCTTGAAACCGCTTTGTCTTTTATATTTATGTTTTAACAACATCAGCTACGTTTAGTCAAAAAGCAATCTGTGTTTCAATTTCGCGATGTTTTTGTTTTAAAAGACGTTTTTTATAATGTGTTTTATTTTGGTTTCTATTTAAGTGTGCAAATCTATTTTAAACCATATGCAACATTTAAATAAAGTGATTGTCGTGTTGTAGTAAGAGTGAATGTCTCGACATCTATTTATAATGTTTAGAAAAATCAATGGGGAGATGAGCTCAGTTCCCCTGATATTTAATTTTATGTTTTGTCGATACTTTATTGTTTTATTGAGAATATTAAGTACACGAAAACATCCACTTGAAAACATTTCTTGGAAATATACAAACGTTATTTAGATTACTGATATAATAACCACATGAAAATGATACCTAGAAATTGAAAAGAGTTTTTTTAAATAATTTTTTTAATTGTAATGTTAGATATAAAACTCATACAAAAATAAACGCAAACATATTATATACGAAGTCAAGCAAGGAAACAGATTTTTTTACAGCAAAATGATTTTTAAAACATGAAAAAAGTAACATTTTGTTGTTGTTATTAAATTTTCAAATTCATTTTTCGGTAAAAAATTCTGTTTCCTTGCATGACCTTGTCCATATGTCTAATATTTGGCTTTTAAGTTACTTTTTTCACGAAACTGAACCAAATATAGAGTGGTTTATCGTTCAGAAATCAGGATTTCCTTTAGTCTCTGGTAATAAATAAGGGTAAATGGGTTGTATGCATATATTAAAATTAATGATATAGAAACTGTTTTCCAGCTACTATTTACATAAATTATTCTACGCACTACATTAATTAATAGCAATCACTTTTATGAAGAAATGTTAAATTAATGTCAATTAATTAAGTTTTATCTTGAAACGGATGGTTGCGACTGTTACTACGTGGTAATCTATACTTTCTAAAAAATTTTGAAAAATTCACTACCTTTTTACCACTAATTTTTGTGAAAATATTATATGACTTGTAAAGTTATGTAACTCTACACACTTTACACGACTCGAGTTTCTACAGTTCAAGGTCATTTTCAATTGTATTACAGATTGTTTCTACAGATTGTTTCTACAGTTCAAGGTCATTTTCAATTGTATTACAGATTGATGAGATTGAATTTATACCAATAGTATTGGTAGGGAGGGGAGGTGTCTGTCTATATCTGGGGATTTATCTGGCAAAGATTGAGTTAGATTGAAAAGTTAAAGCTATTAACTGATGGATTACATCTTTATTTGAAAATTCCTAATGACTTCCTAATGACTGAGGAGATTATGCTTCGGGCCTTTGTTGCAATTATGCAAGATTTTTAGATTATCTATTTCATTTATGATTACATTCTAGGCAATGGTAAGAAAATGAACTAGTTTCTTTTTTATGACGAAAGGCAAGAAAATATTCTGAAAAACGAGTTCAAATACTTCGTCCTGTCTGACATACGTACACGCTTTTGCAGTCCATTTTTTTTGCAGGCCAACATTGGTCGAATTTGTCATTAGCATTAAATAATATGTGGAATAATTTTGTTGAAGATTTAAATGATACTTGTAGATTTTGTTTTCGCAAAAAGTTTGCAGTTTTATCGCTTGTTTTGCCAAAATATATGAGAGAAATGAAAGTTTTTTCAGAATTTGGCGTTTTCGGGTATATTAGGGTCATTGTGATTTGGTTCCGTTTTTTATTTATTAAATTTTGGATGAATTGGGTTTTACAATGCTCTGTGGAAATTGACATCATCATCCTATCGCAGCCTATCCAGTCCACTGCTGGACATACGCCTCTCATAACCACCTCTCTTATATATTTATACCCTGGGGTACTTGGTTCCAGTTACAAGCAATGTGTTTCACATCGTCCGTCTATCGTGTTGGTGGGCATCCTCTACTTCTGTACGCTCTTGCCTAGCTCGCCATTCCAGGATCTTTTCGGTCCACCTGCTGTTTGGCATCCTTGCAACATGCCCAGGCCATTTCCAGGCCCAGTTCCATTTTAGTTGTGTTATTTTCTCAATTGCATTACTATCCAGATCCCTGTCTTAATAGTTCGCTTCGGACTCTTTCTCTTAATGTGATACCGAGAATGGAACGTTCCAGGGCTCGTTGCGTTACCCTGATCTTCGGACAGACTTTTGCGAGAGCGTTAGAGATGCTGCTCCGTATGTTACAAGTGGTAGGATGCATTGGTTAAACACCTTGCGTTTTAGGCAGGAGGGGATGTTGGATTTCAAAATCTGTTTAAGTTTTCCCTAGAATGCCCATGTTAGTCTCAGCCTCTATCCAATCTGGTTTATCTGGTTGTCTCTACCGATTTTATTCACCTGGTCTATATAATTGTATGAGGCGATCTGTCGAATATCATTCCCTTCCATTGTAAGGTTTCGGGTAGGGACAAGGTTGGTCATAAATTCCATTTTGCTCATGTTTATTTTAAAGCCGACTTTATGTGCTGTTCTGTCAGCTTATTTAGCATTTTTCCATCTTATCTAGGTTATTCGAAATTAGCACAATGTCGTCTGCAAACCTTAGATCCCCTAAGAAATTGATATGATTTACAAGTTTAATTCTTTTTTGAAGAGATGCAAAAGGCTCGATGTATCATTGAATGATCATTGATTGACACTAGCCGCTTTTATATATATATACATATATATATATATATATATATATATATATATATATATATATATATATATATATATAATTCAACTTTTTTGTTTTTATGAATTAAAGTAGTGTAGTGAGATATCACGTGTATTTATTTTTTCATTGAACGCGCGATTTTTAAACCGAAAAGCGGCGCGCGACTCGCTGCCAGTCCCAGTAGAAATCTGTGATTTTGACGCCGAATACACGTCCACAGTTCCGCATCGAAAGTATCGGACGCATCGCATCAAACGGAACGTAGTATTCTTTCTATAGAAAGTAATACAAGTGCGTCCACTGTTCCGCATCGTACCAATCGCACGAATCTACCCGTCGGCAATGCCGAAGCCGATGCCCCGACGGGAAACTTTTACGATGCGTGCCGATGACATCATACGGAATATTGTATTTGCTAGTAGCGTCGGCAAATCCGATCGCTGCAGATACGGTGGACGCGCTGTAAAAAAATAATCCGTTTGATACGATGCGTCCGATACGTACGATGCGGACATGTGGACGCCTACCTTAAATCGTTGCCGCGTATGTTTTAACACAAAACAATGTCTAAACTAGGATACAGTGCTAGATTTATCAGCAGGCTGAGTAGGCTGCAGCCTAGGGCGGCAGATTTTAGAGGTAGCAAATTTGGGGCCAAAATTTTTTTTGTCGTACAGAAATTAAAAGGATTAATTTTTATATACCTTAATGTAAATGTTATTAGGTCCACACAAACAATTCAACTTGTAATATGTTTCACCACATATTGTTAAATTAATTTTTTCTACAATTTAGCGTAGTAGTGGTTGGTCCGAAGCAGGATCGACGGGGCCGAGCTGTTAGGGGCATACGCCGCGTAGTGGCATTGAGTCTGAGAGAAACTGATATAGAGCGGCGATACAAACAAAAAAGCCGCCAAAAGGAAAAGCCTCCTCTGTTGATTGAGTCAAGCAATTTCTTATATGTATTCATCTTTCTTCGGTTGTGTGCTATAGAGGGAAAAAGTTCAGTGATCGGAATAACTGAAATTATTGTATAATTTTGGTTAAAATTTTGGTTTAAAAAAAACTGTTAGCCGACTTCGATCGTTTTTTAGCGAGTCATATTGAATATCTAAGACTTTTATAAAAAAAATTAATAAAATCTTTATTTTAATTTTTTTTTTAATTTTTATAAATTCGACACAACGCAGGCAAAAGTTAATGACTGAAATTGGAAACGAGAAAACGCTAAAGAGAGTAAATTTGACACTTTGGTCAGCTAGAACTTTGAGAGTTTCTTGGCACGGAGTTCTTAAAACTATGGAATCAATCAAGGATGATTGTACCGAAAATCTGTAATGCAAAATGAAGCGACGGGAATACTTTTAAATTTAGAAGAACTGGAAACGGCGGTAATGGTTGTTGTGTGGTGCTTTTTTTTAAAGAATAAACAAAGTGAATATTCAAATGCAGGCTTTTACCGTAGATGTGTTCACTGTTGCCGATCTTTACGAATCCCATTGCAAGTTTTTCGTAGCTGAATGAGAGAAATTTATGCGAGAGAATTTTTAAACAGTTGCTAAAAACATCACGTGATAAATGGACGACCCCTTGCCAGACCTGTTGTTTGTTGGTAGAATTTGTTCTAAAAAAAATCATCAATTTGTAATACACTTGAAAATGACGTTCAGCAGTCGAAACTCGAGTCTTGTAGAGTTTGTAAAGTTATAAAACTTAACAAGTTATATAATATTTTGATAAAAATAAATGGTAAAAGAATAGTGTTTTTTCAATTCAGAGTAAGCTGCTGTTAGTAATGTTTATATTCAATCTTAAAAAATAAATGGATGAAATTAATCTAACTGTTTCTAACTAAGAACTAAAAAATATATAAAAAATACTTTTTAAAAAAACAGCTCTAAACTATGTTGACGTTGTCTTCGTGTACGCTCCACGCTTTTATTTATAGTCAACACGAGAAACATTATTTTCTCCATTTTAGTGCATCTTAATAAAAACGTGGTTTTTAAAACGTTTTTTAAGTACTATTTATTTCCGTTTTTTATTTTCATATGTGTGTAAAATTTTGCAATCAATTGTTTGATCAGATCGCCTCGATTCTGCTTACACGCATTCTTTTTTAACTATGTTTTACGTAGTCCGGATGTATATGAATAATAAACCTACATATAAAATTACTGACTAAAATAATTGCATTTAACATATACTACATTTAATATTGTATATTTATAGAAAAACTAAGTAAAAAAAAACCGGCCAAGTGCGAGCTGTGACTCGCGCACCGAGGGTTCCGTACAAACTTATAAGTAAGGTATCTTTTTTTGTGGAGGACCTAGCAAGCACATTCAGTTAACTTGACAAATGGCCCTCCTGAAATCACGACCATCTTAGTACCGCTGCAAGTATAACCTCAAGATGTCGCTGTCATACGATGGAATTCTACCCTATATTTTATTACCATACATCTTTCCATTCACTATGAGTGTTTAGGGATTCTGGAACTTTACTATTTGTTTTTTTACTGCTCAATTTTGCCTGTATAGCTATATACCCTGTATAAAAGTATACAGGGTATCTTTTTTAAATAACGCGAATATTTTTAAACTTATAAAAAGAAAACTTTGTTTTAGTATTACACTTATTCACTAACTTATATTAAGATCTAACTATTTCTAGATCTAATATAAACTAATATATTAACTATTTCATTATCTATATCGATACTCTTAACATTCAGTTGTTCAATTGACTGCATTTGGGCAATTGACTACCAAAAAATATAGGGCGTATGTGATTTAAGTATATGTAGATTATTAGACGAAAGAAAAATTAGACGAAATATAATATATACAGGATGTTACGGGACTTGAGTATGTCGCATGTCGGTTATAAACAAGCAAAATTTAGACATAATATATACCCTGTATATATTATGTAAAAGAGCGTACGTGATGAAATGCATAACGAATATAAACAAAGAAAATTCAGAATAAACAGCTTAGTGCCAACACATACTTTTTAACCTTCGGCCCTAACCGAGGAGGACCTAACTGTATGCAACCCATATGCTTATGTAGTAGTAAAAACTAACAATACCACTACGACAACATTAGTGTATTTTCATAAGTTTCTAATAGTAAATTGGCATTTTTCTTGTAATTAAACAACATATTTACGGTTTTCAGATTTTTTCCTTTACATGTGCTGCAAGATACCGCTTCTTGCCCAATTTCATGATTCTAGGTCAACGGGAAGTACCCTATAGGTTTTGATTCCCTTGTGAAATGCAAAATATGTGACATAAACGGTCATATCTTTTGATCGCGTTGACTTACAAGTTTGATTTCACAGCTGAAAGAGACCGCAGACCCGAGTATTTGATACAAATTTCAACTTGTTACCTCTACGCGTTCCTGAGAAAAATGGTCTTGACAGACAGACAGACGGACAGACAGACAGACAGACAGACAGACGGACAACAAAGTGATCCTATAAGGGTTCCGTTTTCGGTACGGAACCCTAAAAATTAAAATATTGCATTCAGTCATCCAGTTCGAAGCTTCAAGTTTCAAGTCTCTAGTTCATTATATTTGGAAAAATATGGGAAAATTAGTTTAAAATCGATTTTTACAGAGGTATCCCTCTGAAAAGACAATAAATGGACAAGAGAACTGACAAGAATGCGAGTTAATAAAAAACGTGGTAAAAACGCAGGAAATATCATCAAAAGCAATCTGCAAATTGTTAAATAAATAATGAAACCGTGGGACACAGAACATAAAACTATAGTCCATTTTTTTTAAGAATGCAGTAACTAGAAGCCTGAGTTACACTATGACAAATGTTCAAACTAGTTATAAAATTTGGCGCTAAATTCAAATATAGTTACTTGAATATAAAAGAAAAAAGTTACTTGAATATAAAATAAAAATACAGATGAAATACACCAAATGACAACAATGGTAATATAATACTAACAAACAAATGGAGAAAAAAAAGCAAAAATCTAAATGATACAAATAGACCAGATGACAGTTGTAAATTGACACGGCAGTGATTGACAACTAACAGCTCAACATGCATTGTCGTATGTCGTATGAAATATACTTTTTCGGAGTTAATTATTTTTTTATCTTTATTAAATTATATATAAAGCATTATTGTATAATATAGTACTTATTAGCCGTAATCGTCGGTGTGAACTTCTCCTCGATTTAAGCCAATCAGAGAACAAGATCAAATAAGCCCTAACTTCCCCGTACTGCAATCTTAAAAAATGGACTATAATATCAAAATTTAAAAAAATGGCACTAAACAAATACTTAAGTACCCGAACAGAATCAGCCCTACTGTGTTATAAAACTTAAAAATACTATTTAAAAATGAAAAAATGGGATATCTACAAACTTTGGCCAATAACGGAAATCAGTTATGAAGTTATGGAGGGGGCTTAAATCCATTCACAGCACCTTCGCAAAACCCAGAAGTCAAATAAGCCTGGGGCTAAGAACAAACGAGATCAATGCACACTTCATGACATCTAATAGATTAAACTAAGGTTGCCTCTAATTGCCTCACTTCCGGTATATTATCAACTACTGTCTCACAGAAGTTGTATTTACAACCACTTGGAAAACAGCTTTAATTATACCAACGACCAAAACGTCGAGCCCTGAAGATCCGTCTCACCTTCGACCAATAGCCATTCTATCAGCTTTGTCCAAAATTTTAGAAAAAATCGCTGACTCACAGCCTAGAGCATTTCTGTACCAAAATAATGTGCTCCCTTCTACGCAGGCAGGTTTTAGAAGAATTAATAACTTTGTCACAACCTTACTGGATAGTACGAATGAAGTATCTAGACCCCTTGATAATAGTGAATCAATCTACAGCACTTACATACTATTAGACTACAGAAATGCCTTTGATACCATAAATCACCAGATACTACTATCTATACTGCAATATAGGGCTTTTCAAGCAATCCATTCTGTTCTTTAGGAGTTACCGAATAAATAGACAGCAGATAGTGCAAGTAGGCGATAGTTTATTTGAACCTGGCTTTACTGTTAGTGGTATCCCCCAGGGATCTGTCCCTCTGTTATTTTGCCTTTATAGGATTAGCCTCGGTAAATATGCCAAACGTTGCAAATTCTACCAATACGCAGATGCCACCCAGCTATTATATACCTTCTCCCTCACTAATACACTTCAAGGAGATAAAGGTTCTATTATTGAATTTTATAAACACCACTCACTAAATATCAATCCATCAAAAACTCAAGTGAAAATCTTATATCACTTATTAATCCTTGTCCTCATTTTAAACAGTGCCGATAGAGTTTAAATAATGCAGTGGAACAACGATTTGATTTTAAATTATGATGTTTAAGTGATTCACATCTTTGTTCTTTGCCGCTAGAATTGCTCGAACCCTCAACCAATTGTAATTTTTGTGATTATCAATGATGTTCGGGAACGCTTTGTTGATGAGCTCGTCCTTAGTTGAGACGAAATCATATAGAGTCAACAAAACAAAGATGGAAAGCATGGAAATATACGTAGCAGAAGAAAACCTAGCAATAAGAAAGAAGACCAGGAATCTCGGTGATATTTTGGATGGGGATCTAAAATTCTTATCTGATGTAACAGAAACGGTAAACACAGCCTACCTTCGGTTAAAGCTACTGTACTCTGCGAGAGGACACACGTTAGTAGAAGGCTAGTGGAAAATTACATCCTTTCACATTTTACTTATGCAGACACAGTTTATGTTAGTTATATCGGATTCGAAAATAAACAGAGAATAAAAAGGGTTCGAAATAAATGCATACGGTTTGTCCATGGCCTGAAGTCCAGAAGCAGAATACCAGCTGTAATAAGAACATTCTAGAAAACGATGGAATAGGTCAGAAACTACCATGGCCTTTGTTGCTTCAAGAGTATCAAAATAAACAAACAGCCAGCATACTTACGTATAATAAAATTACATTCAGAACGGACACAGCAAAGGCTTACTAACATCACCACTTCATAAAAAAGCTCTTTATTCTCTCTCACGTATCAAATACCAAAAAAAAATGTAATCGTTTTTTTTTTAATTAAATCGTTTAAAAGGATGCTATAGAAAGTAAACCCAATATGCTAATCAACTCTGTCAACAACCTAAACCTTTTTCTTGACTTGTAGGAGATTCAAAGCTGGAATATATACAAATTTGTTCACTAAGTATATCTCACCAAAAGCTAAATACATTAAACTAATATTATACGAATGGAACACAAACAATAGTAGTTTATGATACAAGTGTGTGAAGAAGGACTTTTCTGCACTCATTGCGATTTAAACACAAACAAGAGTAGTATATGATACAATTGTGTGAAGAAGGACTTTTGTGCACTCATTGCGATTAAACCACTCGCCTTCGGCTCGTGCTTTAAACTTTGCAACTCATCCACAAAATTCTTTCACACACGTGTGTCATACATTATTTTATCTACGAAGCATGTTAAAATTGTATTCAAAAAAATGATTATTTCTTACCGATGGTATTGTAAAAATTGTAATTTTGGCAGATAAAATACTTCTAATCACTGACAAAATAAGGTTACAACGTTCAGCGCCTCCTTGGAAAAACTTGCTAACTAGTAAAAACGCACAGTGACGGGTATACTATTTGGTCTTTGTCGATGTAATCTAGGTTAACCTAGATTTAATCTAGATTACGTTATGGTTAGACAAATAAATCCAGACTGACAGGCCGGGATTTTTTGATACAAAATTAGAAAAAATCATTCTATTTTTAATATACATACGTTTTATTATTTTCACTACGTCTATGTTTTTTGTTTAGTGACGCAAGTTGTTGCCATAGTAACAGAAACATAAATCATTTAATAATGAAACTCCATTTGATTTTCATTGAACTTTTATGAACTTATAAACTTTTATGAACTTTTATTACACGTTCATAATAATGGCATCCTTCACATACAATAATGTATTTATTAATGTGCGAGTAGATAAAAGAACCTCTTTTTCAATCAATATTTGGTTCATAGAAGACTAGGACTTTATAATTTTATACAATACAATTTTACAAACACACACGTTTTTTTTTTGAAAAATTATGTATTATTTTTGGTTTTTTTGAAATATGTTTATGTTTATTTGTTTATAAATGTTTTTAGGAATATCAATTAAAGTAAAGTCAACAGAATTATTTGTTTTATAATAAACAATAATGAGATTGTATGGTTTTTTTTGGTACAATTTCAATTTGTTGGCTCACGTAGATTCCTTATCTAAATTAGTTGAAATATCGATTGTATTTTTTTATTCAGTACTCAGTATAAATGCAATTCTAGATAAAATTCAAATTTACGTTTCCAAAGCTATCTACAAGAATGATTCACCAACACAAATCTTGATGAAATTGTAATAGATTTATACGCAATAAAATATTTTTGCATAACGCTAATTCAAAATACTAGACAATTTTGGATGACTTAGAATAAGTGGATGAAAATTTCATTAGCTTTTGAACTTAAAAAAAAATGTTTTTTCAATAAATAATTCATGTTTTTTTTGCGTATGAAAACTTCAACTATTCCTACTATGAATATTTATTTTTTTTAAAATAATAATTTTCCAGTATTTAAAAAACCATCGCTGCTAGGTTTATAATAAAGGCTTATAGCAAATATATTTTATTTATATTTTTATATTTATCGTTTTGTACATAAAACGGGCACTGCAATCATATATGTAGTTCACATATTACTTGTCACGCAAGACGCAGCGATTTTTTTTATCTTGATTGCCAACTCATTGGGGGGCAAAATGCGACATTTATACATACAACTTTATATTTATACGTTAACTTTCCTAAATTGGATACTTTATTGCTTTTCCATTTGAATTGGCCATTATATATTATTGGCTATTAAAATAGCATTAATATTAATCTAATCCATCAAAAATGACCCCCGTTCCTTTACTTCAATTGTGAAATAATTAAACACAAAAAATGAATAAATTTCATTTAAGGTTTTCGTGCTGGAGTTTTAGAAATATTTCCAGATGTTTTATTTCGGCTTAATTATTTTCTAATTATGTTTTTGCCACAAAATTCTATCTAAAGCGTGTAGTGTTGATTAAAACTTTCCAAACCTAAAAAGATGTTTTAACATTTAACTACTTAATTTGACTTCAAAAATTGGGTAATATTTATTGGAATAAAAGTTTTGGTGGAAGTGCAGGGTACCATATTCAAATATTACGTTAGATTTCCCGACGGCAATTTTCCAATTAAATTTTCAATTAGTCTTAGGATAAATTATTTGCGTTATTGTTAGCTATTTTTAAAGTTTTTAATGCATTTTGAAAAACATGCATACGTGCAAGGAATGAATTTATTGAAAAGGTTGTTTATGATGCTCTTTAATTACGTATGCAGAGGTTTTTTTTGTTTTAATTGCGTAGAAATTGAAATGTTTTAATTTCTGTAAAAAATATTTTAAGTTGTAATTTGCGTTTCGTGTTCGGTGAAGTCATGTATGTTGCATTTTGCAATAATTTCTTAGTGGTATACGTATAATTGTAATAATCTGATTTATTGTTGCGATAACGTGGGAGTTATAAACATTTTTTGACGGTTTCAAGTTCGCGATTTCTCACAAGGTTAGATTATAAGGGGAACATTTCAAGGACAGAGTGATTAAATCGTAATAAATTTTAATACAACGCGCTAGATTTTACATTATATATGAAATGCGTAAATGAGGTCATAGAGATTCGTATTCGATTTGCAACGTTCCTTTTCGGGAGTTGAAATTGCACGTTAATTTATTTCTTGGGAATTTGTTTCAATTGCATGGAAAAATATGTGGTGTATAAGTCCGGACGTGGTCCGCGCTAAACGTTGGTTTTCTAGCGTGATTTCTAACCATTACAGCCCCTCTCGTTGTTTTTCAACCCCCTCTACTACACGCAGCTCAAGAAAGTAAAATTTTGCAACGAGTTTTCCCTAAAACAGAAATCGCGTGACCCCGTCGCGTTCACCTCCTCTCCTCCTCATGACCTATATGTAAACAATCTACACGTCAAATCATTCATTTTCTTGCTCTGAAATTATTCGTCTTTTTTGTTTCTTTATTATTTCTTTTTTGCATTAAATCATGTTATGCATTTTTTATTTTATCAATACTTTTTTACGATATCATAAACTTTTTAAAGAACCTCATGATTTACAATAAATTTTGAGATAATAATAATATTTATTGCAACAAAACAATTTAACAAAGCGCTAGCAAACTGAAGGTCTTTTTCACAATGTTTTTGGGCACAATATATAACTCTACAAATCCATTTACCGAAATTAGAACTTTAACTCACGAATTTAAGAAAAACAAATTTTGTTTTATTTATATTTCTCTCAACTTGTAGTTTACTTTACTTGTTTACAAACTGTACAAACTGTTTTATTAATGAAAAGAATGAATTGAAAAATTCACTATGTTATTACCAATAATTTTGTTCAAAAATGACCTTCCACATTCGAAACTCGAGTCGTGCTAAATGTGTATATTTATATAACTTCACAAGTTTTATAATATTTAACAAGTTATTACAAAATTAGTGTTAATACCATAGTAAAAAAAAAATTACTGTTGTTTGTTTTATGAATGTTTTCTGTCTGTAATAGCGTGTCCAAATATTTGATTTTCGATCATTATCCACCTTAACGCTTGAAATATCTTGATATATTTTTAAATTATCAACAGACAAACTTAAGATGGATTTTTTAGACAAATAAAACAATATTTATGTATTTCCACATAAGGAAATACTAGTCTAAACCAGGGTTCTTCACACTTTGGCAACCCACGGAACCCTTTTTTGATACCAAATTTTATACCGAACCCAATGTTAAAACCTTATACGAGATTTAAATTAGCATTTGTTCCAGTGTCTACCAAACTATTTTTACTTCACGGCACAAGGGCTAGGGTTGGAAAGGGGAGTCAAAGTTATTTACTTTAATGTCTGTGTCTCGGAAACCGAAAATTTTACAGATAAGAAATTTGGTATTAATATTTGTTTTTAAAAATAATGAGACTCGTGTTTTAAAATTTATTGAAAATTCGATTCGGCTGTTGAAGGTAATTTTCCTTCAAAATGACCTTCAGCGGCCAAAACTCGAGTCGTGTAAATTGTGTAGATTTATATAACTTCTAATAACCTAAGTTATATAATATTTTCACAAGAATTAGTAGTTAAAACGTAGTGATTTTTTCAATTCAAAGTACAGATTACGATGTAGTAACGGTTGCAAGCATCCTTTTCGTTATCTTCCTTAAGAAATTCAAATCCAGAAATTGCAGCATCGAAGAAATATTTTTCTATAAGGAATATATTTTAGTTTCTAAAGAGATAAATCGTAAAATAAATGGCAGATTTTTAAGTATTCGAGTTCTTTTGTTGCTTCAACAAAATGTTCGCACAGCTAATCATTACAGTCTCGCGAAATATCTTGATTTTATGAGAAATGTGGACAGACAAAGGAATATAAAGGGTTGTCCAAAAAGATGTTAATACCCATATAGTGCTACATGATTTTAAATTTTTCTATAATGAAATTTCTATATATGTGTTCACACATGTGTAAATGTAAAAAAGTCAATCCTATGTATGTAGGATTGACTTTTTTACACGTATGTGTAACGTCTTTTTGGACAACTCTGTATATTATATAGGGTCTTTCAATAAGAGGCTTCATTTTCAATAGCCCGCAATTTTAACAGTTGTCATGAGTCAACTTGTAACTAGTTGATACATGGCAAGTAAAAACTACGCCATTAAGAAAAAATTAAATTTTTTAAGTTAATAACTATATACGCTTCAACAACGCATTGAAATTATTAAAATTCACTACAAAAATGGTGAAAATTTCGCGCTCACAGTTCGCAAAACTAAAGCATTTTTGGGTCGTCGTGACGCAACTTCTCGTCAAGCAATTGGGATACTAGTGAAAAAAATCCTAACGACATTAACTTTGAGAAAAAAACACCAAAACTGTCACGAGAATGTTGACAATGTGAAGTTAGTAATGTGAAGAACCGAACTCGTGCACGTCACTCAAGAACAACTGAGAATTTTGCCATTCTAGCCCATAGTGTTGAGGAAAACCCAGGTTTGTCAATTTCTCGTCGATCTTTGGAATTAGGCATTCCACAAACGACATTACACCGTATTTTGCATGAAGACGTAGCTGTTAAGGCTTCTAAAGTTCAGTTAACACAAGAACTTACGCCTTTCGACCATCAACAACATCGTGTCTCAAAATGCATCAAGCTGATCCGGAATTTCATCGATAAATCAGCTTGAGTGAGGCTACGTTAATAAGCAGAATTGTCGCATTTGAGGATCGGAAAACGCAAGAATTATTGTTGAAAGCCTCCCCATCCTCAAAGTGTGACTGTTTAGGCGGATTTATTACAATGGTCCTTAGTTTTTCAAAAATGAGGCTGGAGCAACTCTTACGGTGAATGGATCCAGATTTTCCACCGACTTGTAACTCAATGTTTGCGGAAAAACTTCCGGTTGAAAACTTTTCCATAGAAAAGCGCATTGAAATATGCGCCATGGTTTGCAGAAATAAACATCGCTCCACTGTCTTAATTAATGCGTACAGACCACCCCTTGGTTGCAAAGACACTTTTTCTAGGACTCTAGAAAAAACTGTTATTTAATGTCTATTCGAAATTTCCTTCTATAATTACTACTGGAGATTTTAGCATCAATTACTCGGTGAGTTCTAGTGGAAGAAGCACCTTCTTGAATCTCCTATTATCGTTTGGCTTCAAAGAGCTAATCAATCAACCTACGCGGACTACACAAACTTCCAGCTCACAAATCGACAACATATTTACAAATTTCGATCGTCCACGGTGGTCAGCGTCAGATGAAGATTGATTGTATATTCCCCGACCATAGGCTAATTACTTTATTCTGCTTAAATCACAATATAAATCCAAAAATCCAAAAATGTTTTGTGAGAAATTTTAGTAAGCCAAACAAAATACATTTTGAAAATCTACTAAAGTTGGAAAGATGGGCAGATGTTCGGAATACTGACAATTTAAAATTATTTGAATAAAACTAATTATGTTATTTGTTTCATGTGATTGTAAAAAACATAATTAGTTTTATTCAAATAATTTAACATGTCGTTTCATATAGTTAAGGCTAAAACAATTAACTCTTTACTGACAATGTCAATGAGAAGACTCGAGCATTTGTTAGTATTCTACAATAACACCATAATGTCAGTTTCCCGGAAAGTGACCGGAAACTTGGCCGGAATTGGAACATATTCAGGTGGACGACGTTTATTTTCAACAAGACGGCGCTATGTGCCATACAGTAACTATACCATCGATCTTTTGCGTGAAAAGTTTCCTGATCGTGTCATTTTCTCGAAGAGGCGATCACAATTTGCAACCGACATCTTGTGATTTAACACCTCTAGACTTTTTTCTTTGGGGCTTCGTGAAAGATAAGGTCTATGCCAATGGCCCACAATCGATTCAAGATCTCAAAAATGTAATTCGTGAAGTTATCGAGGACATACAGTCACAAATGTGCGAATTGGTGATGGAAAATTTCATGAAAAGAATATGGTTCTGCAAGCGTAGCAGCCATTTCGCTAATTTTGTTTTCATTATTAATTGGTATACCCACCTCTTTACAATTAAAGAAACATGCATTGATTTTGCTTAAAAAGACTCTTTTTTATCTCTTTAAAAATACTCGTTTTTTACGTATCAAAATGAAACCTCTTATTGGAATACCCGATATAATAGGAGTAAATTGGGATGGACTGAATTTTCTGATCCAGCAAAATTCTATGCTCAAATTTTAACATATATTATGAAATCTTACGCGGCACACTTGCAAGCTTTCAGGGTTACAACTCACACTTTCCGTGTCGCAACATATAGTTTGGCAGACACAGATTTATTCGATCAAAAAGATAAATACTTTCATTCTATATAAAGTGTTTGTATATATTACGATGAAGGTCGCTCAGGCACAACTCAATTATGATAAGTATGATTGCATGACGCAATTATTTAAAAAGATAAATAATTAATGTCCATATAATGTATTTGTATATATTGGCAATGAGATCGCCATAGCATAACTCCCCAGTATACTACAATTATAATAATGATTATTGCATGACCCACAATAAAAAGCAACCTATATAAATACATGGGTTCCAGGAAAATTGTTTGAAAGCAATTTGTTAGGAAAAATTTTGTTCGAATGGTAACTTCGAAAAGAAATTTCTTCCATTGGCAATTTGTTCGAATTACATTTTTTCCAAATATACAGAAAACTCGCCGCAGACATCAGCGATACGCAATTTTGAATCCGCAAAGGTCTAGAAACAAGAGAGGCACTGTTTGCACTCAACGTCCTGTCGCATCGATGCCTAGTCGTAAATCAGAACCTATACGCATTCTTTATAGACTATAACAAAGCTTTCGATAAAGTTAGACATAACAAATAGGAATATGCATAATTTTTTTTTTATATGCTTAATTCACTTTTTACTTCGTCTAAACATAGTAAAAAATATAAATGCTGTTGAAATTGTTCCAATTTAATTCTTAAAATAATATATAAAATAACGATTAAATTTTACCTGTTTGAACGGTCCCGTTTATCGCGCGCTTTGGATGACGTCGCATACCACTTGACATTCAATGTTGAATTTGCCATTTCGATAATAGAAAAAGCTAAAAAACCATTTTCTACATATTGTATTGTACCGGAATGCAAAACACACACAACATTATAAGTACACCAGATGAAGTGTTTGAGAAAGTCCAAATCAAAGTTTATAGTCCACCCTACCTACATCGACGCCGAGAAATGTCAACGTGCACGTCACATACCATTACGACCAATGGTTATGCGTTTCGCAAGTTTGAATTTCGCTCGCATATTTTGGACTTTTTGATTTAAGTTTTGTGGCATAACTAAAGGAGAAAATAATGCTATAGGTGTATGTCAAGATCATAAAGTATCGGGGATAAAAAAATCAAGTAAATTTAAATCACTTGCATATTCCCTATTGCCAAATGATTGAATATTCTGGTTTATTAAACTAAATTTTGAACAAAGGTTATGATTTATATTTGTTTTCCCCTTACTATGTGGGCTGTGTGTTATGGCTGGTTGCTCAGGTTTTGATGATTTTATTCGAGGATTTGAAGTAGTAACTCGGATTATTTCAATTTCAGCGTTGTTTTCTCAAAACTCAGTAAAAAACATTTATTCACGTGTTTCTCAACCACGTTTCCGGTTTCATTATGTTCTCTGGATGTTCTATCGAGAACATAGAGAGTGTTTAGAGCGGCAGCGTCAAACGAGAAGATTGCTTTGTTGGTATCTAATCAACGAGTAGGAGACGGCACATGAAGAAGAAAAATTAATAATATAATATAAATTATAATAAACAACTGAATGGAACAAAATTGAATTCGAATAAATTTCCAATTGAACAAATTTCCTTTCGAACAATCCTAAACTATTCTAACATGTTTCTTTCAAACAAATTGTTATCAACAATTTTCCGGATACCAAATACAATCTGTGAAACAGAAACAGCACACATATATGAAAATAAGCACAGCAGTTTTGGTAATTATTTTAGCAATCTATGTAAAGCAAAAATTTATATATTTTCTCCGCAAGTTTCAGATGTTCCGTGGAAAACAGTTTGAAGAACGCTATTGGTGCACAGGTACAAATTCCCAATTTATAGTTTTCGTGTGAGAGCTTAATAAATAAATTTTCCAACTTCGTTTAGACACAAAAGGATTATATTTAGAACTATTTTACTGCACTATAAAATGTTCACAATATAAAACAATAAAAGAAATTAGCCCAAAGAAATGTTTGTAATAAACCACAGTGGTATTTTTAAAGAAAATCATTTGTTATAGCTTCTTTGTTATTGGTATTATTAATATATATATATATATATATATATATATATATATATATATATATATATATATATATAATATATATATATATATATATATATATATATATATATATATATATATATATATATATATATATATATAATGGTAATATTACTGTTTTAATATTTCGTCTAGACATTGGAAAAAATTTCGCGTAGTCATTTTTTTATAATCTCTAATTCACAGCTTTCGTGTGAGACCTTCATAAATATCAGATTTATACGAAAATATGTCAGATTTTTATTTTTGATAATTACTTATAATGTGTTGCGTAGATTAAATATACACTTATAAATAATGTATGAAACTTGAAACTTTTACTTCCAAATTAATAAGACTAATGAGTATTCAATCCCATGATAGGTTTTTTACTACTAAATTGCATGGTGTTGGGTTTATATACTTATTTTAGGCTGAAAGACCGCGGGTCGATGGCCAATTGTTATATTTGTATTTATATATAACAATAAAGATGTTTTATTATCATTAAACTTATTTTGCCTGAAATGAGACTCAAACATCAAAATCGAAGTGTTTTTATTCAAATGAAATTCTATTTTAAAGAAACTTCATTTAAAACAATTTTTACATATAAATTCTTTTTTAAAATTTATTTTTCGCAGATTTACTATTTATATTACTACTATTTCTTGTAGATTCCAAATGAAATAATTTATTTCACTATATAAGCTTACAATTGAAACCACTTATATAATAAAAAACAACATAACGGTAATCATTTTGTTTTTTACCTATGTAGTATTCTTGGAAGGAGTATGGCTCGATATCGATGAGAAGGAGATGAAGTTGTTTCTTGAAATCTTGCACGTTCATTATAACTTTTATATTTTTTGGTAGTTATGTATATTTTTAGGTACTATATGGTATTCTTTGACATAGTGAGTTTATGGATTGGAATGTTATACTTTAGATTGTTTTCTCTTGTATTCAAGTTGTTGTTTATAGTTTATTGGTCAAATAGGTATTTATTTTTGAATAAAAATAATATTGTTTCATATACATATACATACGTACCCACGGAGGATAGGTTGTTGGGTCCCTTGTATTTACCTCTACACGATTCCCTATAGTTCAAGTCGTATATAATCCTAATTGCTTCTTTTTGGCTTTTTAAAATATATGTTATTAATGCTCCGTTGCCCAAGAACATAATTCTGAATATAAGATGGCTGTGGAGAATTATTATAGATATTTAAGTACTTTTTCAGTATAGGCTTAAACCGCCCTGTTAAGCTGATTCGAAAGGTTAATTATGTGTTCTGACCAGTCCAGATTTTCATCAATATAGATTCCCAGTAACCTTACGCTACTTTGAACTTTTATTACATTACGTAAAATAGTTTACGTAATTTCTAGTTTGTTATTGTATGCTCTCCTCTCTCTTTTTGTTTTAAAATAAATCACATTCATTTTCTCTTTATTTAGAACCAATCAGTTGACATTAAACCAAGTGGCCATTGTTGTCATTGCAGTGTTGAAGTTCACTTCTATATCACCTAATGACCTGTTCCCTATTATTATGCTCGTATCATCTGCATACTTTAGTATCTTGTTACCTGTGTTAATTAAATTTACTTCGGGCAGCTCATTTATGTATAGTGTAAAGAGTAAGGGTCCTAACGTACTGCCCTGTGGGATCTCCATATTGATGATCCTTGGCTTAAATTTGATCTTGCTTTCTGAGGTAGATGGTTCCATAATTTGTACTAGGTTATTTAGGTACTGTGCAAGCAGGTCATACGTTACTCCTCTAATCCCATATCTGTAAAGCTTCCTTAATAAAATAGAGTGGTCGACTGTGTCATAAACCTTTGAAAAGTCTCGGAATAGGCCGCATGGGATTATATGTGATTCTAATTGTTTCATTATTTCTTTCACAAAGTGGAAGCAAGTGGTCTCGATACTCCGGCCTTTAATGTGGCCGTGTTGATGTTGACTTATGACTCTTACAAATCAACGTCTCTAAAATATTCACAAACGGCGATAGTAAACTGATTGGCCTATAGTTGTTTAAGTCATTTTTATTTCCTTTTTTAAATACGGGAATTATTTTAGAAAATTTTAGAACTTTAGGGAAGATCAAAGGCGTTGTTTATAATATCTGCAAGCGGTTCAGACAGTTATGTGCGGCAAATTTTACCCTGGCCCTTGCTATTTCAGCAGTTCCGGTGCTTTTTAATTCTTTAAGGACCTAATGATCTGGAGTACTTCTTCTTGAATTGTTTGTTCTAGAGACATTGTATTAAGATTGTTTTGCAACTTATCCTCGTGCGTTAGCTTCATTAACAACGGGAAATTCCGACGTCTGGATCACGGATTTTCTTCAAACTTTGGGCACTTTTAGTAGTCCATTAGGACGACATAATGTGCAGGTAGTAAGGCGTACGATTTCGGCATTTTCGAGAAAATTGTAATTTTCTCTCTTCGAAATTTTCCGCGTCGAATATATACATTTGCGTTGCGTCAACATGTATAAGATGGCGTTGGCCGAGTGCTCAAGTCCAAGCTTCGTAATTGCTGGATCTTTGGATCTAGTCGTATACATCTTTTTTTTTTCTTAACACTAGACATATTAGTTCTTATAAATAACAATTCAAAGGTAATATAATAAATAAATACCCAAACAATGGCACGGAGCCTAGCACCTGGGAGAGTGGGGTGGACAGGACTCCTTAGTTGTAGTGAAGGCGAACTGTCTAGGGGTGACAACCCCGAATAATAAGCTTCCCAAGCTAACAACTTGGGTAGTATCTTGGACAGTGGCTCGCCACTGTCCCATGAAGAATATTCTTCAACTCCATGAGCATGAAGGAAAATCTCGCTAAATGCACTACCCCAGGTGTCACCTATGGTGACGTTAGCGGACCTTCGGATTCTGGGGAGTCCGCACCGACATGCTTTAAGGATGAGTCGGAGCATCCTGAAATCACCGGACGTAAACTCAGACCAAGACAGCAAAGCTTCTTCGCAACATTTAATGCTAACTCACTGCTAAAAGTGGGTAAACTGAAACATTTGACTGATTCACTAACACGACACAACATAATACTGACAGCAGTACAGGAAACCAGATTTACGGACGAACATGCCTTCGAGTCCCAAGGCTACAGAATCCTCAAAGGAAAAGTGGGTCAGAGGGTAATGAAGAACGTACCCCACTTAGGTACAGGATTTATAGTCAGTCACAGGATACTGGATTCAGTCACCGACTTTACCTCCCCGAGTAGTCGTGTATCCATCCTCTCTTTCAAATGCACAAACAAGGGCTACAGTATAGTCAATGTACATGCCCCAATCAACCAGGACAACAGACGCAATCCAGACAGAACTGATAAATTCTGAGAAGACTTAGAAGATATTATCTCTAAACTTCCAGAGAGGCACACCGTTATACTGCTTGGTGACTTCGATGCTCAATTGGGAAGAGAGAAAAAATACAGAAACATAGTGGGCAATTACCCGGCGCATAAGCGAACCAACCGCAACGGAGAACGATTGGTGGATCTGTGTAGGACTTTTGGGTTGATCATGAAGTCTACAGCCTTCAAACACTTGCCAAGGTAGCAGAAGACTTGAATTTCAACTAATACCCACCTGGGTGAATTCCAGATAGATCATGTGGCCATTTCACAAAAATCTCAAAGCGAAATACAAAACGTGAAGGTACTAAGAAGCGCCAATCTGGACTCAGACCTCTCAAAGATCAAAATAAGACTCAAGCCTAGAAACACTAGAATACACAGAACCTCCAAAATGGTAAGATTTGACGTCGATCGACTCAAGAACAGTCAAGAACTAAGTCAGAGACAGAACAACACAGACCTAAGCAACTGGGACCAACGGAAGGAGACTCTTGTAAAGGCTGCCAATGAACTCGCCCCTCTCGCTAGAAGAAGGAAGCATCCGTGGTGGACTAAAGATTGTGACAATGCAATAGCCCAAGGACAGATAGCCTGGGTGAAGTGGAATTCTAAAAAGACCAAGGAAAATTGTCATAAATTTTTAGAACAAAGAAAGGTTACAGCCAAGATAATTCGAGGAACCAAACGAACCTTCACACAAAACCAACTAACCCAAATCGAAGAGAGCTTTGCTAAGAATAATTCCAGAGATTTCTACGGAGCCTTTAAGCAGGCACTCAAAAAATACGCTCCGCCAAGCCTCCACTTCAGAGACTCACAAGGCAAACTGGCTTATAACGACAAGGACAACTGTCACCTTTTGGCTCAGTACTTTAAAAATATACTCAACTGTGATCCACCCAGCTAGGACTTCGACTATAAACAAACCACACCAAACCCATACTCGCTTCCCCCTTCATTGGAAGAAGTTGGCCAGATCATTCAACTTCTTAAGAATAATAAGGCAGATGGAGAGGACTCTATCGTTGCTGAACTGTGGAAAGGTGCTGGAAACAATGCCGTATGCAAGCTAACCGAGATCATCCAGAACATCTGGGAAACAGAGAAATTACCACCCGATTGGAAATTTGCTCTGATTCATCCGCTTCATAAAAAGGGAGATTTTACTGATCTAAACAACTACCCTGAAATTTTTCTCGTCCCGGTAACATACAAGATTCTCTAGAAGGCGTTACAAACAAGGGCAGAAAATCAGCTGGATAGTCAACTGGGAGAATACCAAGGGGGCTTCAGGAAGACCCGATCCTGTGTTGAACAGATCCTCAATCTTAAAACTGTACTTGCATACTCCAAGATGAGAAACCGCAAGGTGGTCGTCACCTTTGTTGATTTTAGGAAGGCCTACGATTCAATTGATAGAGAAACGCTTAACAAAGTACTCCATGAACTAGCACTAGACAACAAAACCCCCAGACTCATCCTAGAAACTTTGACCAGCACCCATTCCAAGGTTAAATTTAAAGGCGAGATTTCAGAAAGTTTCGAAATAAAAACTGGAGTGAGACAAAGAGATGGACTTTTCCCACTTCTCTTCAACTGTGTCCTTGAAAAGATTATGAGAGAATAGCGCAAGGAACTAAACAATTTGGGTGCTCAGAGTGGTATATACCTGGGACGTAAGGACGATAGACTGGTTGTAGATTGCCTGGCCTTTGCAGATGACATGGCTCTGTTTGCCGATTCTCTTGAGATGACAACAATGCAGGTAAACTGCCTCAGAAAACAGGCTGCCAAAGTGGGTCTTCAAGTGTCGCTGGAGAAAACAGAATTCTTCACCAACATCAGAGAAGCAAACAGAGAGATGTTACTAGAATAGGGAAACATCTGAAAAATTTAAGTATCTCGGCGGATGGATTGAACCCAACTTATCAGAAAGAGCATCATCACCCAAGAGAGTCAGCAAGCTAGAACTAGCCCATCGGCTGACTAAGAACACTTACAATAAGAAATGCCTGTCACGCAACCTGAAACTTAAGCACTACACATCAGTCTTGAGACCAGAAGCCCTGTATGCCATGGAGTGTCTTTCCTTGAACCGAAGGAG
Source organism: Phosphuga atrata (assembly GCA_944588485.1). Classification (NCBI taxonomy): domain Eukaryota; kingdom Metazoa; phylum Arthropoda; class Insecta; order Coleoptera; family Silphidae; genus Phosphuga; species Phosphuga atrata. The sequence goes on along the minus strand of OX155907.1, from coordinate 1,416,842 downwards.
TCTTATAGAGAAATTGGAAATCAGAGAGAGGAGAATCCTCAGGAAGATCCTAGGCCCGGTAAAGGAAGATGGGAAATTCCGAAGATGGCATAACTTTTAGCTCTACGAACATATTGAGATGCTCTCTGACTGTGCAAGGAAAAGAAGGGTAGCTTTCTATAGCCACCTTGCAAGATTGCCTCCAAACCGACTAACCAACCGTCTGTTCACCTTCTGACAAAACAAGAAGCTAAGTGCCACTTGGTTGACAGAGACCGAGAAGGATATTAAAGAACTGGGAATAACAGATCTTAAAAACAGACAGTCTGTGAGACGCACCCTGAAGGAAGTCAGATTTCTGGAAAAACCTCGAAGGAAAGGTACCCCCTGAATAGAAGAGAGAAAGGAGTTACACTGGCAGAAGATGCGACAATACTGGGCAAAGGTCAAAGCCCAACAGTTGAACAAGCGTGGTCCATAGTAGGCCTATTCGAAACAAGAAGAAGAAATAAATACGTGTATTTTCATTGAATTTCCAATGTTATTTGGCTGTTTACTGATTAAAGTCATATCCCCGGCGTCATGCATCAAATGCCGTTTCGGCATTTTCTCGAAAATTTTCCCGAAATAGTACGCCTTACTACTTGCAAATTATTTCGTCTTAATGGACTACTAAAAGAAAATCCGTGATCTTAGCGTCGGAGGTTCCCCTTGTAAATCTTCAGTCATCTCTATAGGTCTTTCCGCTAAAAATTGTTTATGTAGTTTGGTGTGACATCCGATCCGAAATCGTGATATGTGTGTTGTCTGTATATATTAAACTGCGAGATTACGGTCACTGTTTTCCATGTGGCTTTTGTGGTGTTTTCTCATCCCTGGATTTATCTTTGGCAATGCATGCTTTTTTCTTGCTTGAGAGCGCTAATATATTTCCTCCTTGATTTGGGTGGTGACTTGTACTTTATTGTATGACCATACTTGTACGACCATTATAGAACTTTTGTACCGCACCCTCTTCCTCTAATCGTTGATAAACTTACCATTTATAGCGCCTCGTCTCGTTTAGGATATAGGTGGGATTCGAGGATTGAAGCCCCTCTTCGACCAAGCAAGATACATCTGTTTTTTTATGGAACAGTGCCCCGCAGTCCTTGAAAAGATGCATGGGGGTTTCCTCTGCTGAGTTTGGGGGTTTCCTCTGGGGGTTTTCTCTGATGGCAATTGCAGAATCTGCAATTGTCATCTTCCTCTAGGCTTAGGGTCTTGAGATGTGTTCTAAGTCTGCAGTGCCCCGTCAGGACTCCTGTCAGAATTCTAAACTTGTGCCTGTTTAGTTTCAGGCAAGATTTGTATCTTAAAAAGATCCTGCTCAAGCTTAAAAGATCCCTGCATAACTTTAGATTGTCATTATTTCCTTATTTCTTAATTTAACTTTTGTAGATGGTGTTCATACTCACTCCGCAAAAGAGTTCTGAATCTATAATGGGATTTCTAGATTCCTCGTTTGCTAAGTGATCGGCTTCTTCATTTTCTTCTTCTATACCAGTGTGTAATGGTACGCAGTATAGTGTTACTTTATGCCAAGTATACTGTTACTTTATTTCTCTGCCAAGCTTGTTTAGATTTCCCACATAGTCCCATAACAGCTTGGCTCTGATGACGTATGAGCTAAGAGCCTTGATGGCTGCTTGATTATCTGACAAGATAGCAATTCGTTTTCTGCAATAGTTCCTGTCGTAGGTAGTCGTGTCGTATCTAGGTCTAAAAGCGAAAGAAACTGACCCAAATAAGAAAAACTGCTTTTAGACCCACATCCAATTTTTGGGGAAAAACTACACAGCCCATATGTAAATAGAAATATAAATTAAAATAAAAAATAAATTAAAAAGTAAATAAAAATTCGTTTTATATAACTAAACTAAAACATTCATTCACATTTACGTAAATAAATACTGAAGTTACCTTGGATCGCAAAAACTTAATATGTAATGTAAAATACTATAAGTTATTACTAAAAAATAATTATTCTCTCCGATGTTATAAATCGAAATGGTAGAACACCAAGACCTTATCAGAGCTTTCTCAAAAGCCTCTAAAAAAGACTTGTAACAAATAAATTTACAATATTGAATGTGCAAGTTTGTAATAGATTTCTGAAGTTTGAACATGAAAACTATCGCATCAGATTGTCTACAAAAAAATTCGATGCACAAGAAATAAGTTACATGCGTGTAAAAAAACCAACTTAAAAAAAATTTTATGAGTCAATTTGATTAACATTTACCAAAATAGGTAACATTTTTTTTACTGTTGCCCGTTGGCCATAAGCCTCTCTCTTGCTCTTCCGCATAATCCTGTTCTGGGCCGCTTGGTACCAGTTGCCTTCTGTTCGTTTCAGGTCGTCGTTCTATCACATCTGTGGTATTCCTACGCTTCTTCTGTTGTTCCATGGTCTCCATCTTATGATTTTTCCGCTCCATTTGTCTTCATTTCTTGCTACATGGCCGGTTCATGGCCGGTCCAATGACTTTTAGTCTCTCAGTGATATTTCTAGTATGCGTCTTTCGATTGCTCTTTGCTTGGCCCTTAGATTTCCAATTATTGTTTCGATAATTGCCCAGGTTTGCGATCCATAAGTGGTAACCGGTAGTATGCACTGATCTATACAATCAGTGCATACTACCGGTTACCACTTATGGATCGCAAACCTGGGCAATTATCGAAACAATAATTGGAAATCTAAGGGTCGCTTTTTAACTCGAGGGGGATGTCCAGCGCTAGTATAACTTTTATCTTGCTGTAGGCCGCCCAGGTTTGTCTGATCCTCTCTTTTGCCTCTAGTTTTTAATTTGCTTTAACTCTTGTTATTGTTTGCCCAAGATACTTATATGTTTGTACTTTTTCAATTTTCCAAAAAGATACTATTGATGGTAATTTGTCTTCTTTATCTGACGTCATGTACTTGGTTTTTCCAAAGTTAATTTCCAATCCAATGAGTTCTTCCTTGTTGTTGGCTATCAGTGCTATATCGTCGGCAAGCATTAGTCGGCTTAGTTTCTAACCCGTTATGTTAATACCTTGGTGAAAAATCAATTGACTGAAATCCGACTGAAATCAATTGTTTTTAATGCAGCTTCCAAGAGCCAGGGTAAATAGTTTCGGCGCTAAAGGACCTTTCTGTCGTACAAATCTCCTGATTCTCACTTTTTCGGATGGTTTGTGCAGTTGGATTTTTAGTGTGTCGTTGCGGTAGAGATTGTTGATCAAGTTTGCGTACCCATGGTCAATTCTTGCATTTTGTTAAGGCTTGCTGGAGTGCCCAGTTTCTACTGTCTCAAAGGCTTTTCGAAAATCTATGAACGCCAGGGACAGCGGCACATTGTATTATGTGGTCTTCTCAATGAGTACTCTCATTGTTTGTAGTTGCTCGGTTGTACTGAATCCCTTGCGAAATCCTGCCTGTTCGCGGGGTTGGTAGTGGTCGACTTTCGGGGTAATCCGAGTAGTTCTCCAGGATTTCTGTGTCTCCCTTTTTGTGAATCAGCACAACTAGCGCGTTTGTCCAGTCTTCAGGATTGTTCTCTTCTTCTAGGCATTCGTTAAACAGCAATAGCTGTTGTGTGGTTAACGTGTCTCCCCCTTGTTTCAGCATGTCCCCTATTATCCCGTCGTCGTCGGGTGCTTTCCCGTTCTTTGTGTGGTGTAGCGCAGCAATAATTTCTGACATGTCCTCGGGGTTTACATTAATGACTTTCTTCGGTGTATCTTATTCTGATATGTCGCTCTCTACTACTGCCGCTCTTATGGTATCTCGCCTTCCATGCCTTTGCTTTCCATGCCTGTCTTTGATTTTAGCTATTTCCTTTTTGTGTCTGTTGCCAGTCTCCTGAACACCTTTGGGCCTTTGTGTTGTTCTAAGACTTCTTGTGCTATTTGTGTTTTATGCATCCTGATGTCTTCCTTTGCCATTCCCCTGGCTGCTTGTTTGTCTCGGTATATTCTGTTGTTGCTCTTTTTCCGCATACAATCAAATCCCGTCTACGCTTCAGCATTGGGAGAGTATGGGCGCTCAGTTTGTTTGTCCTTTTGGATTTCTTTATAGCGTAACTTTCAGCTGCCTGTTTGTTAAGGTCGTCTATGTCAGTTATTGCAGTTGTATGGTTGTTTATGAAGATGTTTTCTAGTCGAGATTGGAATTCCTCTGGGTTTTGTTTTAGTTTTCTCTATCAACAAGCTTTAGTGTGGTTTTCTTCATTTTCCTGATTCTTTCTAGCTCTTGGTTCATGTGAATTGTTGCTCTTACAAGGCGGTGATCGCTTCCGGTGGTAAAACGGCAAGTACCTCGACTTTCTGTACTACCCAAATATCCGTTGTCAGTAGTCTATATGGTTAAAGGTTCTGCCATCCGGACTTGCCCAAGTCCATTTCCGGTTTTGGTTTTTTTGGAAAAAAGTGTTTGCGTTATATAGGTGTTCTTCCTCGAGGAAGTTTGCCATCATTGAGCCCCGGTGGTTTCTTGCTCCTAGTCAATGCTTGCCAAAGTACGCTTCTGTCTGGCTTGCCTGCTTCCCGATCTTGCAGTTGAAATCTCCAATGACTAAAGTTTTTGATGTTTTATTTTCGTGCATTCCCTTGGAGATGTCCTCGTAGAATTTGTCCTTGTAGAGTTCTATGTCCTCGTCTTCGGCTTTGCTTGTAGGAGCATAGACCTGTATTATTTTTAGTATTTCCAGTTTGTTTATTTTTATTGTAATGTAGATTACTCTTTTGGAGATGGCTTTTATTGTTCTTATACCGTTAACCAGACGATTTTGGACTAATATGCCTGCTCCACCTACTCTGTAGGTGTTGGATCCTATATAATACAGTTTGTTTACTGATTTTAGTTCAATAAAGCCTTCGCCTCTTCTTCTTGTCTCGCTTATAACCACGATGTCCCATTTAATCTTTTTCAATTCTGTTTCAAATTCTTCTCTTCTGTCCTCCGAAGTCATCGATCATATGTTATATGTAGCTATGTTCAACTTTGTGTGGCAGCCTGATTTGTTCTAGATATTCCTCCCACCTTCTGCCGTTCCGTTCTGGCTGCAGCTGCTGTCGTAGGCAACTTTCCGGCTTCTGGGGACTGAGGGACATTGCCTTTTGTTTCTATTCATTTTTGTAGGGGTTTTGGTAATTTAGCACCACGCTTGCCAAGCGGGTTCGTGCCGTGTGAAATCAGCCGCCCAATATGGGACCGACGCTGTTTGCAGCCGCCCAATCTGGGTCAGACGCTGCGTTTCTTGTGCAAGTCTTGGTCCGCCCTTTTTTTTCAAGTCAGAAATGAAAACATTAAATAAGACAGGGCTAAGTGAACGCCCTTGGTTTAATCCTCTCTTAAACCAGAATCTTTCCGACCTTTTCTCACTCATTCTTACTCTGCAGATTGTAATACGAATGTATTAAGGAATTGGCTTTTCAAGTTTTTCTATATAACTAGCAAAAATTAAATGAGTCAAATTGACTCATTTCGACATATGGCCGCATATAAAACGAAACATCAAAGTGAAATTGAATAGATGGTATTAAATTTGTTTGTGGGTCAATTTGATGTTTCCAGTAAAATCTTATTTATAACAGAATGTGTAACTACAAAGACACTAAAAAGATAACTTTACATAAGTTGATAGTGAGGAGTCCTTAATGGAGTAGTGAGGAGTTATTAAATCAAACCGTTTATAGAATATAGATGATTCGTTATTTTTATAAAAACACAAAAACAGTTTGTAATTAAAGCACTGTGTCGATTGTCGATGGTTATTACTTCATTTACAAAAATGTTCTATAAATGTGTTGTTTTAAAAATGTTCTATAAATATCATTTTGATAAACAATCATTTACATAAAACAAACATATAAAATCACTGTAGTGATAAATGTGGGTGGATAATTTATATTTTTCGTGCCTTCAGATTATTAGAAATAGTTATTAATCTAGTTTTAATGCCACTCCTTTTTGTAATGTTCTTGTTCCCTCTTCATTGTTCCTTGCACTTGTTCATTTTCATTTAATTCATTCGTGTTCATATTATTTCGTGTTTTCTATAATTTGGGTTAATTTTCTTCAATTGTTTCTTAATATTTAATCGACGTAATATTTATTTTAGAAAACCCGCCGTCCGGCGGCTTCGCCACAATAGTATGGTTTCATCCAGGCAATTTTACAACAGGAAACCCAGCTTTATGGAATCCTTACACTTTAGTTTACAGACAGAAAGTCGTTGTCGTAACGTTTGCCTGGAGGTTAAATGTAATGGGATTTTTAACGACTATGGATGGGGAAGCTCCGGGTAATTACGGTTTAATGGATCAACAGGCAGCTATGATGTGGGTGAAAGACAACATAAAAATATTCGATGGCAACCCTGACAATATTTGTTTAATGGGTTATGGGACGGGAGCTCTGAGTATAGGATTGCACATGATCAACCCTCTATCAAAAGGGTTGTTTAATAAAGTGATTTCTATGAGTGGTAGCTTTTTAAGTCCTTCCGCTGTTAAATATCCTTCAGAAGATAAAGCTATGTTGGATGATGTAGCCGAATATTTTGGTTGTTTTCGAACTCCAACGTCTTCTTTAATGGAATGTTTGCGGAGGGTTGATCCGGTCGCCTTAGTTACATACACATCTAACATTAATTGGAGGCCTTTAATTGATCAAGGGCTGAGTAATAGTTCTGCTCCCTTTCTGCCTGAACAACCCAGAAACTTTTTTGAAAGAGGAGATTTTTATAAAGTACCTATGTTAACTGGTTACACAAATATGGAGGATGTTTTAGCATTAGAAGCTTTGAATTCGAATGAAAATGTCACTGATGACAATATACCTGTATTATTTAATGAAATAGTTAGTAGAGACTTGCCTTTAATAAATGGAACAGACAGTTGTGTTTATAATTACGAACATATAATGGATTCTGTTATGTTTTTCTATGGACCAAGTATTCCTTTAAAAGATTCTGACAAGGCTAGGAAGTTGGTAACAGATTTTAATACTGAAAAATATTACGGTTCGTCAACGTATCTTCATGCTAATTACATAAGTAAATTTAAACCGACATTTGTTTATCGGTTTGATATGAAACCTAGCACTATAGGTGTTATGGCTAATATACCTGAATGGGTTTCTGTTCCGCACCTTTTCGATTTAATTTATGTTTGGGGAATCCCTTATTGGATTCAGTTACCGGAACAAGAATGGGATATAAGGGATAAGAGGACAGCGGACATAATAATGTCATTTTGGACGAACTTTGCTAAGCATTCGGATCCAATTAAGGGTAGTATTTATCCAATAAAATGGGAACCATTTACAAAAGACGAGCCTGGCATTTTAATAATCGATCGAACGTTTAATATGAGCGACCAAACTCGATTGAATTACAAATCGTTCGAGTTCTGGAATGATTACTATCCGAAAGTTATTGAATTGGCAACGCAATGTTGCAATGCGACTGACACTGCTACTTGTTCTCGGACTACTAATTTCCAATTAGAATTATTTCTTGTTGTATATTCTATATTTACCTTGGCGCATGGAATTTTGTAAAACATTAACGCTGTTTGCACGCCAACTTGAACATATTCTAAATTTTTTTTTATATATACTGTATATATATATATATATATATATATATATATATATATATATATATATATATATATATATATATGTTATTATAATTGTGTATAAAAGTGTATTTATAATTGTAAATGAACTTCATTTCTTATGTTTAATAAAAATATATTTTTCTGTTGATACCTTTTAAGAGATTTAGCTTTTTTGACAATTAGCTAATATACTAGATTATTTACAAAAATATAATGTTTTCATAGAAATAAATAATTTATAAGATAATATTTTTAATTATTAATGCTCTTGATATTAAGCAATTTAGACAATATTTTTCATGTAATAATATATTTTAAACATTTTACAAAAACTGACAGAACAACTTTAAACTGCATTTAAATTAAAGAAGCATTTTTATTTTATATCTATTAAGCCTTTTGATACCTTTTGTCTTATATACCTAATAAGGCTAAACCAAGGATTTGCCAAAATAAATCAAGGGTTTGCAAAGGGTTATGCCAAACCGTGACGCATGTTCCAAAGATGGCGCATTGGACGATTACAAGTGGCGCTTCGCTCGCTGCCGGGTTAGAGTCCCTCTAATAAGAGTCTGGCCATATTGTCACCATATTTCAGCTATTTCAAAAAGACAGATGACAAGAATCTAACCCAAATATTCATTTCTTCAATGTTTGAGATTACCGATTGCGGTATACATCTACCACATAAATAAGTTAACTACTCAGTTAGTTATTGAACATATGTCAGGGTCAGGAATCCCTCTAACAAGCAGAGAAAAGAGAACACTTCAACCTGACCTCACTTTCAGTGTCAAAGTTATCTTCACCAAACATGAACTATCATGACCTGATCACTCTCTTGTACAGGAGATCATTACCGACTTTTTTTTTTCTTTTTTTTTGACAAAAGCTATTCCTTTTTCTGCCCTAAGCCTATAAAATGGTAGAGTTATATGGCGCATCTGAAATCGTCGATTGGCAACCACTGTGCTAAACAAATGATTATAAATTATTTTTGCATTCTTAAGCACAGTTTGATCTAAATAGGTAGTCCTAAAATTTTGGTGACCCTGACTTGAATTGGTAGTCCTGAATGTTATCGATTGAGAGGTAAATTTGGAAATTCATAAAGATAAATTCTTCAAATGTGTAATTAAAGTTATTAGCTACTATTTTGTTCTTTCATTGTCCTAACGTCACCAGTTAATTACACATTTGAATATAATCCATTTTGGACATTAATTACATAAGATAAATTCTTCTCCAATGTTGTCGACGTAAGGTACCACATGAACTGACAAAATCTCTTCGATGTACTTTGCACCCGTTAAACCTCCTCTGCCGTGACCACGGGCGCCCCTAATGATGAAAGCAGGGTCGGTTCGTGCCAGATAATGCAGAAAGGAACTACCTCCATAAGCAGTCCACTCTTCAATGTATTCCAGCATTCTGCAAATCGCTCTCTTGGTCTCCGGTACACTTTTCTTCGTAAGGCCCTACCATGGAGGCATATTCTGGTCTCATCTGATAACAGAACAAACCCCCATTCTTCCAACGTCCAACATAAATGGTCCCTTGCAAAACACAGCTGTGAGCTGGGGTAATTTTTTAACAAAATGCAGGTGTCATAGGGGTTAAGTTACTTTCCTGCAGTCTTCGTCTTTCTGTTCACTGACTAATACACTAACTGACTAAGCCACTCTTCGTACCTCATGGAGCTCGTGATGCAGTTGAACAGCATTAAGGTGATGATTTCTTAATAATGTTGACATAATACAGCGGCCATACCGAACCGTTGCAAATCTCCTTCTGACTGTACTAGGTTTTACCGTTGGAAAACTATTCAAACCGCGGCGCGTGGCATATCCAGTTGCTGAGCAACAGCACTCTGGTTAGTCCATTTTGGATTAACTAACACTTTTGAAAATTAATCAAATTATGGAAAACGAATAATGTCCAAATTTCAATTTCAAAAGCAATAATTATGGCAATATTTTTTTAATTGGCAATAATTGCAAAGGCAATCTTTCACAAGTTTGTTATACTCGTTATAACCACCATATAGAGTTCATCAAATGGCGCTTACAAAAGTGCAGAGAATGGCGGCGCTCATGATAACGGGAGCCATGAGAACGACGCCTACGAAAGCCTTGGAGACAATCCTGGACATAGCCCCGGTCGATTTAATGGGCAAGCAACTTGCCATTACCACAGCACTTAGACTAAAGTCAGTGCGAATGTTGACATCGGACTATCGTGGACACGCCGGAATAATCAATGAATTCAAAGGGGTGCCCAAAAACATAGACCGATGTCTAGCAACACCTGCTTTTGGTAACAACTTCTCATACCACATACCCTCTAAAGAGGAGTGGATGGAAAAGAAAGAGGTACCAGCAGGACACACGCAGGTCTTTACAGACGGCTCACGGAGGGAGGACAAAGTAGGCAGCGGAGTTTTCTCCAACGACCTCAACCTCAGAATTAGCTTACGCCTGCCGGACTACTGCAGCGTTCTACAGGCGGAGTTAACCGCCATAAGAGGGGCAGCAGAGTGGCTGATGGTAAATGGGGACCCTGGTGAACAGATCCACATTTACACCGATAGCCAAGCTGCTCTCCGGGCAGTTACTAGCGTGTGCACCAACTCAGCAGTGGTCTCTGGCTGTCGGAGAAAGCTGAATGAGCTCGCAGCACACACAAACGTGAGACTCACGTGGGTACCAAGCCACAGCGGGATCTCAGGTAACGCAAAAGCGGATGAGCTTGCAAAGAACGGCACAAGCCTGCACTCAACCGAAATATTACAGGATATTGGTATTCCATTTGCCTCGTGCAAGGAGACCATAGCCGAAATAACCTCGAACCTAGCGGAGCGAAGGTGGAGGGATGAAGAAACCTGCGAGGTAACCAGGCAAATATGGCCTCACCGAAACAGAAAAAGAAGCACCAACATCGTCTCTCTAAAAAGAAACGATATCAGACTGGCAGTGGGAGTCATCACGGGACACTATCCCATTGGCAAGCACGCTGAGAGACTGGGCATAGCGAAGCGGGACTACTGCAGAGACTGCCTGGACGAGGAGGAAGAGGAGAGTGTTCAGCATTACCTATGACAATGCCCCTCTCTGACCGCAACACGATTGCTCTTCTTAGGCCGACCTTTCTTGGATGATATCTCTGACCTCGCATCACTAGATGCGCAGACTCTCATGAGGTTCATCCACGGCTCGAAATGGTTTGACAAAATCCCCTGAGGAGGGTTGTACTGCAAGTACCGTGGTAACACAACGGGCCCATCTGAGGCCTATGTGAGCATTAGCTGCCACTTAAACCAAACCTAACCTAACCTATAACCACCATAAATACGTTCGTTTTTGTTTACCGGTTGCTACGCATATAGGGTTTATACAAAAACCAACTTTTTGACAAACCGGTTTTCGAATTACAGATTTCCAAAACCCGGTTTTAGCCAGTTTTCGATTTTTTTTTCCGGAAAACCGGAATAAACCGGTTATTTAAAACCGGGTTTGAAAACCTTATACGTATATAAACGATAAGCGTTCTTGATAAAGGGTATAGTCGGATTTATATATGAAATTTGCCCCCGCGGAGTTTTTTCTTCGCACTTTGGGGATCGTTTTGGTACCAAATAAAAATAATTCATTCAAAATTTGAGCTCTTTATCTCGAGCCGTTATCGAGATATTTAAAAAAAACAGATTTTTGGATTTAATTTTTTTTCTATAGTAAAATTGAAATTTAATAAACGCCGATTTTTTTCCCAATACTTACGAGTAAAAGGCATGATACATTTTTTTATTATGATTCCCAGATCGAAATCCAATTTTTAAGAAAATAAATAAAAATAAAATCATTTTTTTTATAGTATTTTTGCAAAGTGTCATCTGCCAAATTTTGTCAGAAAATGTCTTCTGTACTCCTTCATACTCAGGATTCTTTTCAATTTTTTTGATGTGGTGGAACAATGTGAAAAAAATTAAAAACGATCCTACATTCCAATGAACATATGTTATTATTGCTAGAAGAAGAAGAAATGTTTATTGAAAACAAACTTTTACAAAAGGCTATCGACCACTAGGTCTTTCCCCCTAGGAGTTTCCATTTTAATATTCAGAATAATTTTATACAAAAAAATAAACTGCTGAATTTACAGATTATGGGGGGTATTGCTAGAAATATACATATAAAGTTGTTTTTGACTTAAAGAATACGTCAGTTGATTAAGGTTTCTTTCTATATTCAACATTTTTTTCTATAAACAGACGACTTAATATTTCGGCAGGTCTTATTATTTTAGCCAAATCGAGCATGGGAAAGATAATATACAGAGTGGCCCAAAAGTAGGGATACAACAATACTTTTAATATTTATTTTTTTAATTACAGGTTTAATTACATATTTAATTCCGAAGGTGCTCAAAATGTCCACATTCGGCATTGATGCATTCCTGCAACCTATTCAACTTCAAAATAACCATTCAACTTAGAAAATACCAGAGATTTATTTCTTTTTCCAGAGATTTCATTCAAGTTTTAGGGAGTAGTTTATTGTTTAGTTTACGATCTAAAAGCTTGAACTTTTGCTTGATATTACCATGAACTGCTTCAACTACCCAACGCACTTTGGTAAAAAAACGGGATTGATTTGACTCGACTGTAGTAAGCTGATTACATATCCCTTGAAGAGCCGGCATTAACACTTTGAATTCTAGTTGTTCTAAATATTCTGTTATATTACGAAAGCATCGATCTACTTCGATAACATTAGGATTGCTAAGGAACATTTTAATAATTTCAGCATCGTTCATATTAGCCCTGTAAGGCACAAGCATATCTATAATCAAACCATTTGTAGTGCATATTGTAAATGGTTTGCACAAAGGTACTTTTTTTGAGCAGAATATGATTTTCTCTGGCATTCATTATTTGTACTTTTTGATGGCAAATATATATTCCATCACAAATAAATATCAGTTGGTCATTTTTTAGTTTTTATAATTTTCTAGCTATGTTTGTATTAGAAAGTAAAGTTTCTCTATTGACAACGTCAATTCCAAAATTCAATGGCAAAACGTCGTTTTCAAATGAGTTCATAACTTCATCACAGTTGTCAAATACCATTTATTCACAAGCCAAACCAAAAATGGAAGATATCGTAGCGTTCGAATTCCCAGTTTTTAATTTAAATAAAAAAATGAATGAGCTTGAGTGACATTACCATTTTTTCAAATGTATTTTTGCATGATTTGGTTCTAATGTTTTAGGATTTCTTTTAGTTATTTGGGGTAGTGTAAAATGTAGTCGACAAATATTTTTTTATGTGTTTTTTAGCAATTAGAAAAAAAAAAAGATTAACGATTAGAAAAATGGTTTTTAATTTTTTTCAGATTGTTCCACCACATTCAAAAAATTGAAAAAAATCCTGAGTATAAAGGAGTACAGGAGACATTTTGTGACAAAATTTGGCGGATGACACTTTTCAAAAATACTGTCAAAAAAATTATTTAATTTTTATTTATTTTCTAAAAAATCGGCCTTTTACTTTTTTTTTTCATTTAATTTCATGCCTTTTACTAGAAAGTATTGGGAAAAAATCGCCGTTTATTGAAATTCAATTTTACTATGGAAAAAAATGAAACCCAAAAATCAGTTTTTTTATTATATCTCAATAACGGCTCGAGATAAAGAGCTCAAATTTTGACTGAATTATTTTTATTTGGTACCAAAACGATCCCCAAAGTGCGAAGAAAAAACTCGGCGGGGGCAAATTTCATATATAAATCCCTTTAAACTCATATTAAAGCATACTAAATTGTATTTCAAACGGAATATTTCTTTGATTTTATCACATAATGATTACTAGAGGTCGGACTTTAAGGTCGCAAAAACTATCAGAAAAGGTAGGCAAAAAGGCAAATAAATTAATGAAAAAAGGCTTTAAAGTTACAGTTTTAGGTCGCTAAAAAGGCCATTACTTACTCAAAATTTTATTTATAAATTTTAATTTTTGTTGGAATCTAGGTCAGTTCTTGGGTATTTGGAACAATGATTAATACTCTTAGTCTTTTTTACAAGGTTTCGTCCATTATTTTCGGACTTCTCCAAAAAAGCTACAACATTAAGAAGCTACAACATTACATTATCTTCCACTTACCGAATTATTTCTATAAAATTAAATTCACCGTCATAAAATTCAAATTATTAAATTTTGAATTTTGAAAACGGTGACATTTAAATAAGTCATTTATTGTAAATATGTAATATTGTAGCTTCCTTGAAGAAGTCCGAAAATAAAGGACGAAACGTCGGAAAAAAGACTAAGAGTATTATTAATCATTGTTTCAAATACCCAAGAACTGACCTAGATTTAAAAAAAAAATGGAACGAGAACCTGAAAACATTATAAATTTTAATTTTCATTAATTGTTATCTGTGTAGCACATCATCAGTTTTTCAAAATTATCTTCCGTCAGCCGTTGACGACGGTCAGATAATATGGTCTTGTAGATGGAAAATGACATCTCCACATCGCACGATGTTAGTAGTGCAAATTTATAATTTGGGATGTGTGATATGGTCATTTTTTCTGGCATTTCAACATTTTCGCCAGCCAATAATTTTGAAATATTATTCAGAAAAGCAAATCCAGTGTTTTTATTTATTACTTTTGTCAATTTTTCGTATGCTTTTCGACCCACTTGAAATTTACTAGTAGCAATATTTGCAACAAATAGAGAATCAAGTCTTTACCTGTTTAATTGATTCAAAATTGTCGCAATTAAAGAAGGCAGCTTTCAGCCAAGTGCCCCATCGTGTTATTATTGGCTCAGGAGGCAGCGGTAGGCCATGTAAATGGTCTCTATATACTTGATTTCTTAACGGAGATTTGAGAAATACCTTTTTTTGTGCTGGCAATTAGTCCGTTTACGTTTTCATATTCGTTACGTAATACTTACCAAATGCAAATTACATACCAAATGCAATGCGTGAGCTAAGCAAGTGACATGTATAAGATTTGGGTAAAAAATCTTCAGACTTACAGCAGATTTCACCATATATGCAGCTGCATCTGAATAATATTAATTTAACTTTATCATGCTGGATACCATTTAGCCATAGTAATGCTAAAAGCATTAAATGACAATAATTGCAACATATCGTCCCATTGCATCAGTTGCTTCGTCTACGCATATGTATATATCATGGAGACCAATATATAATAATATGGAGATAAATAATATGGAGACGTATGGTTTCAATAGACAAAAATTTTAAAATATTTATAATTTTTTTATATTAGGAGCAATTTTGTCTTTTTTAAACTTTAAAGGTACCTACAGTAAAAAAACACAGAATTGTCACTAACAGCAGATAATTTAATTTCATTAAAGTAGAAATCAAGATTTATGTAATTATCCTATGATTTAGGTTTTCAAGGATTGGTTGAGAAAATTAAAGAGTGGAGGGAATAGTTGGTTGCGTAAGTTTCGCGGTATTTTAACAAAAGAAAGGGGATGATCAAACAAATCGGTCTGTGACACCGCTAAAAGCAAAAAAAACAATTTCGTCTGGTGAAGGTAGGATGGCTTCTCAAAGACTGGTCACAAATCTAATTTATGATGAATAGACCTAAATTGCATACGAAAATGCCAAGAATACAAAATAGACACAGAAATAGGCAAATATAGGTAAAAATAAACGAAAATAGGCAAAATACCTAGTAAAATAGGTGATAAAAAAAAATAGTACAAAAAAGGCAAAAAAAGGCAAAATCAAATAGGGCTCTAATGATTCAGAATTTACTAAAACAAATTTGTGTATTATTAGAAAGTCGATGCCTGAAAAACTGACGATAGGTGTTTTGCCTAAAATCCGATCTCTAATGATTACTTATTTGATCACATAAATAGTTTCAAAAAAAAAGTTTAGTCAAAAGTTGGCCTATAAGTTTTCTATGCAAGCAAATTTATATATGATAATTAAGGGTGCCCGTCACCCGACCAGTCTATAATTTGTTTCGTATTCATCTATTTTTTTTACTTAAGTACATACTTCCTGACTTAAGTACATACTAGTCCAATCCTCTTTCATGTTGTTAAATCTCTATAAATAATATCATTGTTTAAAGTGATTTTAATACTTCTACTTCATATGGCGCTACAGCCCAAATTGGGTCTTGGCCCAATAACTGCTGTATTTTTGTCCTCCATTCTTCCCTGTCCTTTGCTGTTCTTCTCCACGCTCTTACTCCGAGTAGTTGGTGACGCGTATCAACTACTCGGAGTAAGAGCCTCGGAGTTTTGCTTCCAGGTCTCTTCCTCGCACTGTTTTCTTGGCCTCCCTACCACCCGCCTGCCTTGCATTTTTGCGTTCAGTGCTCTTAGTGGCAGACGGTTGTCTTCCATCCTGAGCACGTGTCCTGCCCATCTTAGTCTACTAATAGTCTAGTCTACTAATTGTAAAATATCTATTCCGTATCTATACAACCAACCATACAATCAATACCGACCGAAGTAAAGTTAATATGTGTCAATCATGGGATAAGTGCACCTCCCTGCAGTTTGTAGGGGCTTGTTACTAGGCTCATTCTGAAGCCTGCATTTAAAATTTCAATATTCTGGTTTAATGTTTAGATAAAATTTGTTTCATTTCATTCAAGTACGAAGAGCGCAAAAAAAAACAACAAAATCAAGGAACACACTTATTAATAATTTGTAAAATACATGTATAAATGAATATTTACCTAAAATACAGAAAACGAACGGAATAGATATTACATACAATCAATTTTAATAATACAAAATTTAAAATTTCCCTCAAATCCGCCCAAAATATCCAAAATATTAAATAAATCCCCTAAATATTATGTTGAAATAAGGAAAGACGAGGAGAGACGACACTCTTCGAGAGAACATGGTGAATGTGCAGTTTATGGATCTTATGTGTCGGTTTTAGAAATTAAATTGGCGCATTTCTGTTATTGTATTTTCAAACCCACCCCGAAAATAAATCCTGGCTACGCCCGTGCTTCCAAGTATACAACCTAGTCGTCGAAACATTATTCGACAACAGGGCGGATCTTCATCTATCAGTAAACTTTACAATCCAATGGAAATATTAAAAAATATCTTGTCCAATGAAATGTGGGACATAATTTTGCTGGAATCTAATCGAAAAGGGACTAACAAGGGGACATCACCGATTTGGCCCAAATTTACAGTATATGTAGGGCTTGACTATAAATGAAAGTGACGCAAGTGGGAGGGCCAGATGGCCAAGCGTTAAAAAAATAACTCACTTTTTACGCGGACCGGTAAGTTACCGACAACTCATAAGCCCGCTATGTTAGCATAAATTTCAATGGCCGGTTAGCGCATCGGTAAGAGCTCGGATTTATAGTAGGAGGATCGCTGGTTCGATTCCCCGTGGGGATGCTTTTTTTTTTCTTACAATTTTTAAAATGACTTTCTTTAATTATTATTATTATTTATTATTGTTTAACTTTTTAATTGTAATTATTAATTTGTCAATTTAATTATTTTATTAGTATTAATATTTATTATTTGTTTCTTTTTAACCTTCTTTTTTTTGTATTCGTCTTGTATTCGTCTACGTTAATTTCAATCTCTTTTCAACGCCACACATAATAAAATATTCACATTCGTATATTCTCTGTCAATGTTGCCAGTACCGGTCCATTTACAACCGTACCCTGGACCAACGAGGCTCAAAATTAATTCTCGTGAAACGAAAGGATATGAACAAAGTAACCCATTCGTATACAGCTCAATATTCGATGACCCTTTCTGGAAATCTTCTGCCAACAGTGTTCGTATGCCTGCAAGAGAGTACTGTCTCTTTTGGACCGAGGGTTAAAAAATCGGTGGATGAGTACGCGAAAAATTATAGTAATGTTGTCACTACTAGTTCAAAATCCGGCAAACTTTCAACAGCTTTGTACAAATTTTTTTTAACTGATGTAATGAAGCTCTACGTGCAGGAAAACAAATTTCTTTTGTTGATCGACTCGTGGCGAGGACAAACAAATCCACAATTATACGACGACATTTTCCAAGATGAAAATGGATTGCCAACGTATTAAAGTGATTCCCCCGAAATGCACTCCTCTAGTGCAACCCTGCGACGTGTATTTTTATCGTCAGGTAAAGAATTTTATCAGGAAGATTCAAAACTGCTCTTATCTCATCGAGAGAGAACGAGAAATCACATCCCGAGAAGACTACATCAAAATACATTCCATCCTGCATCACCAGCTATCCTCGTCAATATTCCGCGACATGTTGCATTACGCGTGGTTTGCCGCCAAACTCTGCGACGACAGAGAAACTTTTATGAATGTTAATCAAGCTTGTTTTTCTATGGATAATTTAAAAAAAACATGTAGCTGTAGAAATGCGGCTTTTGTAACGTGTGCAAGGTGCCGACACAATTACTATTTCCCTTGTTTTTACGATAATTATCACCCCAGCACATGTGATTCACCTATACAATAATAAAAATATCTAATTTTATATACCAATTCCTCGTGTACGCTTAAATTACAATACCCCTGGAAATACCTTTGTAAAATTATAAGTAAGAATACTACATTATGAATGGTAGCTACGGTTCATTTGTGGCGCAAGTATCGAAAAAATAAAATAAAGAATAATAACAATAATAGTAATAATAAAAGAAAGCAATTTTATGAATTAACCGTTGAAGTTATAAAGAAACAAATAATAAATATTAATACTAATAAAATAATTAAATTTACAAATTAATAATTACAATTAAAAAGTTACACAATAATAAATAATAATATTAATTAAATAAAGTCATTTTAAAAATTGTGAGAAAAAAAAAGCGTCCCCACGGGGAATCGAACCAGCGATTCTCGTACTATAAAGATGAGCTCTTACCGATGCGCTAACCGGCTATTGAAATTTACGCTAACATAGCGCCCTTATGAGTTGTCGGTAACTTACCGGTCCGCGTAAAAAGTGAGTTATTTTTTTAACGCTTGGCCATCTGGCCCTCCCGCTTGCGTAACTTTTATTTATAGTCAAGCCCTACATATACTGTAAATTTGGGCCAAATCGGTGATGACGCGTCCGGGGGTCCCCTTGTAAGATTACTAAAGCATACAGAGAGGCTCTGGCGAGGACAGGGCACACCGCGATAACGAATATACTGTCAGAGCCATATTCAATATTGAGGGAGTCTCAATACCGAAAAGGCTATCATTCGATCTACCCTTCACAACACAACTACGTTGCATAGAAGGTAAGAAAACAATCACGTGTCAAGGTGGGTTGGACTGGCATACAGATGGCTCCAAAAATGACTGTGGAAATGGCGCATGAATCTACGGACCGTCCCTGAGGTACAGCTTATCTCTGCCCCTGCGATCACGTACTACGGCATACCAAGCGGATATACACGCCCTCGCGATCTGTGCCCGCGAAAATCTAATGATGGACTACAAAAGTAGAAACATCCGCATTTTGACAGACAGTCATAAATGGCTTAACGTGCCATGAGTTCAATTCTAAAATAACTTGGAACAGCAGCAATTTCTCTGCCCCGATATCCTCAACAACATGACAGTCGATGAGATCAGCAGCAAAATTGTTAGTGCTATGACTGAGAGCTTAGAATCCATAAAGCTACCAACCACCCAAAACAAGACACACTGACTAAAACCAAACGCACTTCAAATGATGTAGCAAATGCGTGAAATACACAGTAAGGGAAAAACAGATACACCTGAATACAAAATACTGAAAAAGAATATTAGAAGACATACGCGAACTGACCTGGAACACTACAATATGAACCTTATAGAGACAGCAATAGCAACAGTAACAACGGAGCTCTAAAACTGCCCATCAGTCAGGAGAGAAAACAGGTCATTAAGCTGCTTAATATAACAGAAAAAATAAATATTAACAGACAAAACAACAAATAATAACAGAAAAGAAACCATCACTGACCGTGATCAACTCCTCATAATACCGATCTTTATCGGACTCTCTACGCAAACCGCAGTATGTAAGAGACGAAATGGAATTAAATATCTGGTCCAGAATGTTGGTTCAGAAGAGATGCTCGATGTAATATCCGAAGAAATAGACCACGCAATTCGCCAGATGAAGAACAGGCGCGCTCCAGGGGAAGATGACGTGCTACCAGAGATGCTTAAAATAAACACACAACCGATGTGGGATACCGTTCCTACTCTCTTTACAAGATGCATCATTGAAACCAAAGTTTCCTCAACCTGGAACAATAATTACTGTATAAATAACTGTTATGGCCTTTATCTATAAGAAAGGAGACGTTCAAAATCTGAATAATTATAGACCAATTAGTCTTCTATTTCACTTATATAAGGTATTCACTAGAGCGATAATCGATAGAATAGAGAAGAAACTAGACTAGTTCCAACCGCGAGAACAAGCTGGCTTTCGGCTGGGATTAAGCATACATGACCATCTCCAAACTCGTAAAACCGTCATTGAGAAGTGTAATGAATACAGAAAGCCACTTATTCTAACGTTCGTTGATTATGATAGAGCGTTCGACTCTGTAGAATGGTGGGTAGTAGAGCAAGCATTGATTAGCTGTCGAATAGACGAGAGATACATCCATTTACTGAACCACCTTCATTTGAATGGCACAACTTCTGTTGCCCTCCAAAAGAAAACTAACAAATTCAAGTTAGAAAGAGGCGTTAGACAGGGGGATAAAATGTCTCCAAAACTATTCCCACTCTCGGAATACATATTTTGACGGATGAACGGGGAAAATAAAGGGATAACAGTGAATGGGGAAAAACTTTCAAACTTTTTTGATTTGCAGACGAGTTGGTTTTCATATCGGATGATATGTGGATGACATGATATCTATGATCGAAGTTTTGAGACAAGAATCATCAACCTCAGGTCTCAAAAGGAATACCTCCAAAACTAAAATTATGACCAACATGGGAGATTTAACTATGTCTACAGGCTACCAGTGGAAACAATAACAGAGTACCTATACCTTGGCCATAAAATAACTTTGGGCTACGAAAACCAAACCGTGGAAGAGGAACGCCGAGTTGTACAAGCATGGGCAGCATTCAGCGCAAACAAATATACACTGGTAAATTGCCACTGCACCTCTACGTCAGACAACACGTAGGACGTGACTGGATGAGACGGGCACAGTCCCTAGGAATGGGGAAGAAGGGAAGAGGCCTATATACAAGAATGGAGAACGAAGATGCCTCCATGACGATGATGATGATGATGGAAGGCATTTTTTTGTGTGGGGGTCGTTTGGCTGCAAAGCCTTTCTGCACTGCGACCAACTTGATCTATTGTGCATTTTGTGCGCATGTAATATATACCCTACTATAATTACTCTCCCAGGAATTCAACTTCGTGAACGAAGTCTAGGATATTCCTGAGAGGCTTGCTACTCAGCTCCAAGCTGATTCACATAATCTACAGGCAACTTCCTCTGCCTTTCCCATTTTGTGTAGGTGATATCTCGCCGGACAATGTCCTGTGAGTATGCCTACCAAAGTTCTGATTTCTCTTCTAGATCTGCTGCGATATTGCGGCAGAATAGTTTATGAGCATTTTAGCTTGCCTCTGCCGTGGCGTGTTCTCCCACTAGGTTTGCTTTTGCCCTTCTTCCCATTTCTTAGCCCCCTGCCTTAAATGGGCCTTTGTAAGCCCACAAGTTGGCTTCGGGCCCAAGAAGGGAGCCTCGGCCCCGCTTTTAGCGTGTGGGTCGGCCATTTCATTCCCATACATGCCCTGGTGACCCGGTGACCACATTAGCGTGAGTCTGTTACCTTTCACCAGTTGCTTCAGGGTTTGTTTACAGTTCCAGGTTAACTAGGAATTAAAGTTGTGGGCTTTTAAAGTCCTTAGAGCTACCTGGCTGTCCGTTAGAATGTAGATTTGCACTCCTTTAAGGCGTTTCTTTAGGCAGATTTGTGCGCATCTTTCAATGGCTATAATTTCAGCCTGAATTTCAGCCTTACCGTGGGAGCCTGTCCCAATGCCGTGGACTTCATGTGACTCCGGCTGTATATGCCAATTCCTGTACCCTTAGCAGTTTTTGATGCGTCGGTGTACCACATGGACGCTTTGTTTTTCAGATGTTCTATTCTTTGAACACTGCTTTAACGGTCATTAATTACCACTTCTATGGCTGTGTCAAAGTCGTATTCTGTAGACATTGTGTCCCAGAGATGCTTCAGAAATTCCTCTCCGATTTGTTCCCTTATTTTCATGTGTCTCTGAATAGGCGATGTACACCTTAGTCTCAGAGCACTGAGAAGACCTTCTTTTCTACCTGTTTGTGCAGTGGGAGTAGGTCCAACAAAACTTCTATTGCTGTGGTTAGAGTAGATTGCATCGCTCCTGTTATACCCAAGCACGCGAGCCGTTGAAGCTTTTGTAGCATGATTTGGGTCTTTTTTCCTTTGTTTTGTACCACCATACGAGTGAACCGTAGGTGATAATCGGTCTTACCATTGCTGTGTAAGACCATAGGACCATTTTGGGTTTTAATCCCCATGATTTCCCAAAAAGCTTACGGCAGATCCAAAAGGCCGCTGTGGCTTTTGAGAGCGTTTTGTTCAGATGCGAGTTCCAAGTGAGTTTCTTATTCAAGGTTACCCCTAGATATTTCACCTACTCGGAGAACTGTAGCGTCTGACCATCAATGCTCGGAGCTTTCAAGTTCAGCGTCCTCTTTCTGGTAAAGGGGACCATTACTGTTTTGCTAGGGTTGACACTAAGGCCCTCCTTCTTGCTCCAACAGTTGATGATAAGTGCACTCTATGCAAGGTTCACGTTAGTACTACCAAACTTACCCCTTATTATGATGGCAACATCGTCTACATAACCAGCCGCCTTATACCCGTTCTTTGTTAACATATCTAGGAGATCATCAACGACTAGGCACCACAGCAGAGGCGATAACCCCCCTTGTGGGCAGCCTCTGTCTCTGGTTACCGTCCTCGTTGATCCCCCCAGTGCGGCGGTAGTTTAACGATTGGTCAGCATGTCTTGAATCCACTCAATGATAGGGTCTTCGATCCCTTTGTTGGTGGCTGAATTCTTTATTGATAAACGGGTTGTGTTTTAAAACGCTTCCTCTGTATCTATAAAGATAGCTACTGCAATTTCTTTGCAGTCCAGTGCTGCTTTCAATGTGGTCGTTATCTCGTGTAGAGCGTCCACTGTAGATTTTTGAGCCCATGCGACTTTTTGAACAGTAAACATGGTTGTTGCCCTGTTTTAGCAGATTTTGGTTGGGCGCTTCATCCGCGCTATCCCTTCACCAGTTATAGTTGATATAGAGCCGGGAAAGTGCGTCTGCAGTAAAACGCTTAGACTTTCGTCTAAAACTTTGGAATACTTACCACTCCGTGTCTTAATAAGCCCGATTTCATTTGAGTGGTTCTTTGCCAAAACTTTTTGCAGCTTTGCCGTTGATGGAAGGTATAAGAAATATGGTAGCTAATATAGAGCACAATGTATCTAAGTAAATGGTTTCTATAAAAGAAACGATAACAAGCGCCACAAAACGTACAGATATTACTATACAGTGTCTTTATGCTGTAGAATGCAGTATCAAAGATATTGGTTTTAGTTTAAGTGTTACTGTTGTTCCATTGCCTGAAAGTATTGTTCAAGCTATTAGTACCAATTTTGAGTTGCTGCAACTTATTGAAGATTTCAAACACAAATCAGGTATTGAAATTATGATGCAATACGACAAAATAGATCATCTATCTAAATCTATCGAGAAGATTTACAGTAATGAAGTTTTAATGCAGTGCCTTAAGGACCAATTAAGCGCCGTTTGCAAGGGTTCTTGGGGAGATCTTTGGAAGCTCGTTTGGAGTATCGGGAAGAAACGCTGTTACATAAACATTTTATTTAACAACACTGGAGATTACATTAGAAATATTGTAATTGTTAAGACTCGAAGGAATAACAGTGACAACATAACAAAAGTATCAACCGAAAAATATCCGAAACAACGTGTTTTAATATCGACGCCCCCAACGAAAACTATAGTAACTCATAAAAATGTGTTTTTGAGTTACGATGGTCAAAAAATCGGGTATGGATGTAAAATTTCCTTATAAAAGTATCGTAGTTCAATATCCATTGTGGGCAACCAATAAAACACATTGAAATATAATAGTAAGTCCAAAGTTAAATTTATTTCCGACGAAGAATATCGCAACTCAGTTACAATAGCCTTTATAATCACAGACTCCCCACCACTTCCAAAGAGAAATGTCGTATGTTGAGTTACTATAGTGTTAGTAGTTGAAAATCCCGAAGTGTTTTGGTTATTACTCAAAGTTACGATATTGTTGGTGGTTAGCATATTATTAACTGTTGTTAAAAATGATATCAAGCAGAACAAAATATATCTTGCAACTCGTTGATAGTGACAAAAGTGACAAAAGTGAAAAAATAGAAAGTGAGCATCAAAATGAAGTTGTAGGTAAGTAATTGCACTGTGTCCTGTTGTAGTTTAGTAAAAAAACAATCTCTAACCTAAAAATGAGAATAAATACTAATAATTATAGTATTGCAAGACTCAAAAACACTTTCTTGTGATTGAATCTAGATACTTAAGATTGTTTTAATTTCAGGTGTGATAGAAAGCAATACAATAATAAGTAGCGATGACAATGTGGCCAAAAAAGTGAGCAGTAGCGATGGGGATGAACCGAGCTCACTAGTTACCCATACCTCATCAAGTTGTGGAACGGTTGAGCTAAAAACTTTTGACAATCATTGCTATCAATCTCTAGAGATTACTACCCCATTAACTAAACCAATTATTAAAAATATTCAACCTACAGTTGAACATAAAATTGATGATTCCACAATGGAGTCTTATCCTGGGGAAGCCGAATCAGATTTTGTTAACTCCGATGCAGATCCAGAATATAGGCCTTCTGATGTTGAAGAAACTGATTCCAGTTCTTTAGATACTGATATTGCGCCTTTAAGTGAAAACGCAAATCATCAGCACTTTTCTCAAAAAGATAATGATACGTCATCTACAGCTTCCATAAAGGTTAGAAAGCGTAAAATTTCAGTTAAAAATAACCCAGGCAGAAAGCGTTCTAGAAATGAAAATGAATGGATAGATGTCAAAACCAAAAAAGACTTGAATAATAGCATTGAACATGAAAATAGGTTTGGCAAAAAAATATTGTCTAAAAGTATTCGACCAGCATGCAAAATATCTTGTACGCAAAAATGTCAAGAACGCCTTCCCAGCCAGCGTTGAATGTTGCAGGAATGTTGCAGCAATGTTCCGAAGGCTGCACAACATTCCGAATGTTGCAGCAACATTCTTGAACATTCCAGTGGCAACATTACAATGTGAATGTTGCAGCAACATTCCTGAACATTCCAGTGGCAACATTGCAATGTGAATGTTGCAGCAACATTCCTGCAACATTCCAGTTGCAATATTACAATGTGAATGTTGTAGCAACATTCCTACAACATTCCAGTAAGGCTTCGCCAATTATTTTTTTTATTATTAATATTATCATTTATTTTTACTGTGATTATTTTTACTCGTCTCACTTTTTTTTATTCTTATACTTTAAAATGTATTATACTTTTAGTTATTTTTCCGATCGGCACGTGTATTTTCCGCCAATCGAAATTTGCATACACAATGCGTGTATATACTCAATACACGTTTGTATATAATGCAAACGTTGCTGTATTTATCTATGCTCTCTCTTCTTTCTGTACTCCTCTCTTCCACTTTTATGTAGTGTATTAAGGCGGGATTACGATGAACTTAACGTGACGAGATGAACCGTGATGAAAACCTAAAACCCATTGTTTTATATGCGGCCCATTACGATCGAGGTTATGTTAAGTATCCGAACTTAACGTAATGTGAAAGCTACCAATGTCCAAAGTTTCACGTCGGGTCGCCTTATCTTTCAGCCAATCAACGCTCTCGATTCTTGCGCGCATGCACTCGAATTCAAGAGTGGCATTTTCCATTGTGTTGTTACATTCACTTTGTTTACAGTTCGAAAAGTTGTTTATAAATTAAGAGTTAAAAAATGTCGATTAATGACGTTTTGTCAGTCGAGTGTGTGCGGGCGTATTCCCAAATATATGATAAGGGGCATGCAGGTTTCAAAAAAAGACTCCGCATGAAAGAATTTGTCCGAAACAATGAATGGTAGGTTATGTTGCATCTTTTTATTCGAAATTTACAGTTCATACTTTTCTATATCCTTTCTATCTTTATTTCAGCAACAGTGAAAGGATGTAGCTCCAGGTGGCAAACGCTTCGTCAGAGGTTTGTCAAAGAGAAGTGGATTGTTGAGCTTGATGGGATGGGTCAGGGGCAGCGGCATCGCCTCGTTCAGAATGGGCCTTATTGCAAATATTGCAATTCTTGAAAACCCATATTAGGAAAAGGAAGTGTATGAACGCTGAGTCCCTCCTAAACGCGTGTACATAACCTACTTGTACAACAAACACATTGCCTTAAAATTTAGTTGGCAAGGTCGTTCGAATAAGAAACAATGTTTTAGCCAATTGATGATGGCGAAATTACTCTGCAGTAAGTTTATTTCATTAAAAGTGAACATTTTTATATTTTTGCCAGATATTTTTACTTATATTTTATATTGTCCTACAATTTTACAGAGACTTGGCAGAGAAAAATGGTCGGAAAAAGATATAGAAGAGACTCTGGTGAAATGACTTATTAAAACTCCAACAAGAGTGAGTCGAGCCAAAAAAAGCAAATGCGGAGTTTCCTCTGATGAGAATAACAATAACAGTACATGAATTTAAAAAAATATATTAAAAGTGAAAGTGAAATATCTAAATAAAAGAGAAGAATAAAAGAGAATACAACTAAAAAACAATTTTCTATTTTTCAATATTCAATATATTCCTATAACATTCCTGCAATATTCGCAATATTCCTGCAACATTTATGCAATGTTCGTAATGTTCCCGCAACGTTCGTAATGTTCCCGCAACGTTCCTGCAATGTTCGCAATGTTCCTGCAATGTTCGTAATGTTCCCGCAACGTTCTTAATGTTCCCGCAACGTTCGTAATGTTCCCGCAACTTTCCTGCAATGTTCGCAACATTCCCGCAACGTTCCTGCAATGTTCCGTGCAACGTTCCCACAACATTTCTGTTGAATGTTGCAGCAATGTTTAACGTTGCGAAAGTAACATTGCTGCAACATTCCTGCAACATTCAACGCTGGCTGGGTTACTGAAGATCAACGAATGTCTATTTTTACCGCATTTTGGGCTTTGGGAGATCATACCAGACGATGGAATTTTATTGCAAGTTGTGTGAGGACTGTTGAAAAAAAACAAATGACCGTTGGCGCAGGGATTTCAAGAAGAAAAGTTTCAAGGCAGTAATGTTTTCTCATGGATAATGAGGAGAAGCTGGTATGTAAAACAATGTTCTTAAATACATTGGCCATATCTGAAATGTATGTCACAACTACTTTGAAGAAGCTCAAGGATAATGATAATACAACATTCGCTTTTGATCAAAGAGGAAAACATCATAACAGGTCAAATAAAATTGATTCTAAAGTGCAAGACAGCGTCAGAGAGCACATCAAACTTTTTCCTTTAGTTCCGTCACACTACATTCGGAAAGACTCCAAGCGAATGTATTTAGAGAAAGTTCTGAGTATCCGGAAGATGTTTAGGTTGTATAAAGAATGGGCGGACGACAAACAGATAGAAATTAAGGCAACTGAACGACAATATCGAGACATTTTTATCTTAGAATTTAATATTGGTTTTCATAAGCCGAAGAAAGACCACTGCGAAATATGTAATGCATATGAAATAGCTGATGAGCAACTGAAATCAAAATTACAATTAAACTATGAAAATCATCAGAACAACAAGGATGCAGCTCGAGCTCTAAAAAATTCTGATAAAGAATTAGCACTTAATGACAAAACAATTTTAGTAGCTTGTTTTGACCTCCAAAAGGTTCTTATAACTTCAATGTCGGAAATGAGTGTCTTCTATTACAAAAGCAAATACGCTACCTGCAATTTTACTGTCTGTGATGTAGGAAACAATAGTGGTTTTTGCTATACGTGGCATGAACAAATATCTGGAAGAGGTCCACAGGAAGTTGGCACCCAGCCACCGTTGAATGTTGCAGGAATGTTGCAGCAATGTTCCGAAGGCTGCACAACATTCCGAATGTTGCAGCAACATTCCTGAACATTCCAGTGGCAACGTTGAAACTGGAATGTTGCAGCAACATTCCTGCAACATTCCAGTTGCAACATTACAATCTGAATGTTGCAGCAACATTCCTGAACATTCCAGTGGCAACATTGCAATGTGAATGTTGCAGCAACATTCCTGCAACATTCCAGTTACAATATTACAATGTGAATGTTGCAGCAACATTCCAGTAAGTACACCAATTATTTTTTTCATTATTAATATTATCATTTATTTTTACTGTGATCATTTTTACTCGTCTCACTTTTTTTTATTCATATAATCAAAAATGTATTATATATTTAGTTATTTTTCCGATCGGCGCGTGTATTTTCCGCCGATCGGAATTTGCATACACAATGCGTGTATATACTCGATGAAACGTTGCTGTATTTATCTACGCTCTCTCTTCTTTCTGTACTCCACGCTTCCACTTTTATGTAGTGTGTTAACGCGGAATTACGATGAACTTAACGTGACGAGATGAGACGTGATGAAAACCTAAAACCGATTGTTTTATATGCGGCCCATCACTATCGAGGTAATGTGAAGTATCCGAACTTAACTTAATGTGAAATCTACCAATGTCCAAAGTTTCACGTCGTGTCGCGTTAATCTTTCAGCCAATCAACGCTCTCGATTCTTGCGCGCATTCACTCGAATTCAAGAATGACATTTTCCATTGTGTTGTTACATTCACTTTATTTATAGTTCGAAAAGTTGTTATGGCATGCAGGTTTCAAAAATAGACTCCGCATGGAAGAATGTGGCCGAAACAATGAATGGTAGGTTATGTTGCATCTTTTTATTCGAAATTTACAGTTCATACTTTCCTATATCCTTTCTATCTTTATTTCAGCAACAGTAAAAGGATGTAGCTCCAGGTGGCAAACACTTCGTGAGAGGTTTGTCAAAGAGAAGTGGATTGTTGAGCTTGATGGGATGGCAGCGGCATCGACTTATCCAGAATGGACCTTATTGCAAATATTGCAATTCTTGAAAACCCATATTAGGAAAACGAAGTGTAAACGCGTTTACATAACCTACTTGTACAACAAACACATTGCCTTAAAATTTAGTTGGCAAGGTCGTTCGAATAAGAAACGATGTTTTAGCCAATTGATGATGGCGAAATTACTCTGCAGTAAGTTTATTTCATTAAAAGTGAACATTTTTATATTTTTGCCAGATATTTTTACTTATATTTTATATTGTCCTACAATTTTACAGAGACTTGGCAGAGAAAAATGGTCGGAAAAAGATATAGAAGAGATTCTGGTGAAATGACTTATTAAAACTCCAACAAGAGTGAGTCGAGCCAAAAAACCAAATGCGGAAGTTTCCTCTGATGAGAATAACAATAACAGTACATGAATTTAAAAACAAATATTAAAAGTGAAAGTGAAATATCTAAATAAAAGAGAAGAAGAAAAGAGAATAAAACTAAAAAATAATTTTCTATTTTTCAATATTCAATATATTCCTATAACATTCCTGCAATATTCGCAATATTCCTGCAACATTCATGCAATGTTCGCAATCTTCCTGCAACATTCATGCAATGTTCCCGCAACGTTCCTGCAATGTTCGCAATGTTCCCGCAACGTTCGTAATGTTCCCGCAACGTTCATAATGTTCCCGCAACGTTTGTAATGTTCCCGCAACGTTCATAATGTTCCCGCAACGTTCGTAATGTTCCCGCAACGTTCCTGCAATGTTCGCAACATTCCCGCAACGTTCCTGCAATGTTCCGTGCAACGTTCCCGCAACATTTCTGAACGTTGCAGAGAGGCGGACATAGGAATGTTGTAGGAATGTTGCAGGAATGTTGCAGCAATGTTTAACGTTGCGAAAGTAACATTGCTGCAACATTCAACGCTGGCTGGGCAGCTGTGTATTTGATTTTATGAAGTTGCATGCAAATAAAGGAGTGAAAAAGTTCATTTTCTATTCGGATAACTGTGGTGGACAGAATAGAAATCGCTTTCTGTTTTCAATGTAAACTTGTGCGACAACTGCTCTAAAAGTTGACATTACCTACCGAATTTTAGAGAAGGGGCATACACAGAATGAGGGTGATAATATGCACGCAGTAATAGAGAACGCAAAAAAGCGTCAGACTGCCATCTATACGCCCGACCAACGGGTGACTTTAATCAGGATGGCAAAAACAACAGGGAAACCGTATATCCTAAAGGAGATGAGCCAAGAAAACTTTTTTTGTGCTAAAAGCTTAGTTGAAAAACACAACTGGAAAACTGATAATAATCGGGATAAAGTAACTATCAGTAAAATCAGAGAGATTAATTTCACCTCTGTAACTCCCAATACAGTTAATTTCAGATATTCGTATGGAGGAGAAATTAAGTCTTTGCAATTGAGAAAAGAGATACGAGGTAGACCTCCAATTATTCAAAACATTGAAGACCTGCCTCAGTTTCATACTCAATATTTGCCAATAGAGAAAAAGAAATTAGAAGGCCTACTGGCACTTTGTAAAAGTAATAATATCCCTTCTATGTATCACGGATTTTATAAATCTCTTTCTGCAAAAAGCAATGAAGCAGAAAGCGTGAAGACCAAAAATTCTAGGAATGGATCTAAAAATGCAAAAAAATCACTAATTAGCGCGCAAGGTAATGAAATCAGTTCTGATGAGGATCTTCCATCAGACGAAGATGATGATGAGGATAATGATATGTTTTATTAAATCAACCAACTTACGACATTATTGTATTATTCTGTAGCAGAAAATATATTTTCTTTCTAATAGTATCTTTTATTTACTAAAGAAAATCCAATGAAAACTGTAGTAACTCAGATAGGGCCTAAAGTACAAAAAGCAAGGAGAAAATTTTACTTTTAATAAACAATTATTTACCAAAAATTAGATTTACAACGGTTTTCGATAATATTAAACAATACATTGATTTTATATTAACATTCAAAGATTCAATGCAGCTTTTCTCGAAACTGAAATTTTTGAGTTACTATAGTTTTCGCTGGGGGCGTCGATATAGCACACATGTGAATATTCAGTCTGCAAAAAATAAGCTAGACCTAGTGGAACTGTTCATTAAAAGACAAAGTATTGTGTATAGGTAAACATTGGTGCACCCAACCTGAGCTTGACATTGTTTCTATTAATAACTTCACTGTAGTTTCGAATTAGTGTAGAGGTACATACAAGCATGGTGGCGTGGTCATATTTGTACCTGACGATACATACATACTTCTAAACTAAATCTCGAAAACTTTTCTAAAGAAGTTGATTTTGAATTTTGTGGTAAAAACTTGTTGTTTAAAAAATTTTGTATTGCATTGATATGTATTTATATTTTTTCTTTAGGAAATTTTAATTTATTGGTGTACAAAAAAAAAACTAATCTTGAATACCGACAAAACTCTGTGTTTATACATGGGCAAAGAAGAACTTTATCGTCCCATTTTCAGATTGTTGTAGACAACCAACGCTATAAAATATCCAACTCTGCAAGATTTTTTGCGGTATTAGTTGATTCGAAACTTACGTGGTCGAACTACACAGAGTTAGTTTTCAAAAAATTAGCAAGAGCTTATCTTGCAATATCTCAATTGAAAAAGTGTATGCATACAAGTACCTTGTTAAGCCTGTACTATGCTATTGTCTATTCACATATATCTTTTAATATTTTATTATGGGGTAATTCAAGAGATAGCCACAAATGTTTCGTTATGCAGAAAAGAATTTTAAGACTGCAAAATTAGCTGCAGAAATTGTTTTAGGAACAACAAATTGTTAACCTTACTTTCTATTTTTATTTATAAATGTCTGTGTTATATCAAAAAAACTCATAATTACACTATATCCTGTAACATGCACACATATATAACTAAAGCTCGGAACTTTAGGCATTAAAATTTGTTAGAATAGGTAGGTTATTAGGTTGTCAAAAAGCACAAAATAGGTTTTTTAATAGGTTCTATAAAGATAAGAAAGATATGCAGGCTTCCAAAAATGTTCGCCTAAAATAGGTTATATTTTTTATTAAAATTTAGAAAAAAAATGCAGAAGTCCAAAATTATATTGCACAAAATTAATTACTTAAATTCCATAAAGAATAAAAAAAAAAACAATACTTTTATTATAAAATGTAAACAAAAGCAAAAAACATTTCTTAATTATTATTGTTTGTTTGGGTGTCATATTTGCTGTTGCAATAAAGTACCATAATTTTTTCTAAATTGTCTGGTGTAAGACTGTGCCTTCTGTCAGATAAAACCATTTTATATGCGGAAAAAGAACGTTCAACATCGCATGACGTTACCGGTGTAACCATGCTTCAACATTACCGCTGTTTCTGGCGTTATGTTTTCAGGAAGCTCAACATTTTCGCCACTTAAAATTTTTCCTACATTTCGTAAAATAGAAAAGTCTGGATTTTTTTATAAACCTATTTTGCCTATTTTGCTGTTTTAACGTTATACTGCCTAAAAGATACCTAATGAGCTCTTATAGCGCCTATTTGTGACCTAAAATAGTGAAAAACTGTTTATTCATAAATTTTTAGTCTGTATGAAATTACGGAACGCATTCTTTTTATCTACGCATTAGCAGCTGGTACCACTTGGCATCAGCAAACGTGTTCTTCTCGTGTTTGTGAATCCTAAGTTTACAATTTTGTAATAAAAACTAGGACTGAACATCTGTGCCATTAGCGCGCATTCCAAAACGTGCCCTTTGTCCCACGTTTTGGATAAATGCAATTGTTTTATAGTTTTATAGTTTGTCCAGAAACTGAACCATTTGCCATTGCCACCCGAACCAATTATCACAAGATGGAATACTAGGCTAGAAGCGGCGTTTTATTACTGCAACAATGTGGATTCTGTGATTCAATGATTCTGTGGAAAAGGTTTGTTTTTCTGTGTTCCCATTTGGTCAACTTTTTATTTTCTTGGGTTGTAATGGAATTTGACTGTAGCAGTGCAGAGTCTATACGCAAGGCACAGCATTGTTTTAAAAATACAGACATTAAAAATTCTTTGGCATATATTTCATCCAATTTTCACAATTTACCAGAAACAATTACAAAATTGGAAAAAACTGGAACCCCATTAACAGAGTCTGTATCATTGGTGGACATTGTATTAAAACATTTGAAAACTGCACCAGGCAAAAATGCACAAAGTGCATTTTTAAAACTTGTGGCTGTTTTAGAAAAAAATCCAGACTCTTCTATTTTACGGAATGTAGGAAAAATTTTAAGTGGCGAAAATGTTGAGCTTCCTGAAAACATAACGCCAGAAACAGCGGTAATGTTGAAGTATGCATCGGTAATGTCATGCGATGTTGAACGTTCTTTTTCCGCATATAAAATGGTTTTATCTGATAGAAGGCACAACCTTACACCAGGCAATTTAGAAAAAATTATGGTAGTTTATTGCAACAACAAATATGACACCGAAACAAACAATAATAATTAAGAAATGTTTTTTTACTTATGTTTACATTTTATAAGTATTGTTTTTTTTTATTCTTTATAGAATATAAGAAATTCATTTTGTGCAATATATAGATGGGCAAAGCACATAAACGTTTCAATAAAATACTTTTGAACTTCTGCATTTTTTTATAAATTGTAATAAAAAATATAATCTATTTTCAGCGAACATTTTTGGAAACCTACATATCCTTCTTATTTTTATAGAACCTATTAAAAACCTATTTTGTGTTTTTTGACAACCTAATAACCTACCTATTCTAACAATTTTTAATGCCTAAAGTTCCGAGCTTTACATATAACACAAGGAATGGTAAACTATTACAAACTGAAAAGCATCACACTACCCTATATGCAAATTCTTTTTTCTGCATTGGTGTTAAATTATTCAATAATATATCGTCAGAAATAAGCACTCAATCATACAATAAGTTTAAAAAATCAATAAAAGAAAAATTAATAGCTGGTACATTTTATGGAATTGATGATACTTGGAACAACAAATTTATTAAACGATATCATTGAACAAATAAAAAATCCCTGCAAGTAGATATGTTGAGATTTAAAATTTTGAATGTATTCAAATGTATAGAATTGTTTTGTATTTATTGTGTTTTTATATATTGCTTGTGTATTTGTTTTTTTTTTTCGCAATTTATTTTACAATTTTCTTTTTTTCGTATGCTGACAATCACAACTGCAAATTATATATATATATATTATTTTTTCTTTTATAATTTCTATATAATTGTAAGCAGCAAAGTGAATAAAGTTTTATTATTATTATTATTTTCGCGACTTTGGACGAAACCTACTCTAGGTTCTGTTAAGGATAATTGTATTATTAACGTGTTTGATGCGTGTTGCCGGGCCGGTCCTATCTACGAAGAGCCTTTATCACATCATCATCATCATAAACCAACCCGTTCCGTCGACTGCTGGAAATAGGCTTCCTCGATAGCACTTCATCGTCTTCTGTCTTGAATTTCGTGGGTCCAGTTGTTGGCGATCGGTCCAACGTGGTTGTTGGTCTTCCTCTGCTACGCTTTTCGGCTCTTGTATTATTCTCCACTCCACTCCACTCTATTATATTCTCCACACTAATATTTTCCTCGTCCATCTTTCGTCCTTCATTCGACCCACGTGGCCAGCCCATCTCCATTTGCGTTTAGTTATACGCTCGATCATGTCTGCCACTTTAGTTTTCTTCCGTAGGTCTTTATAGGTGGTGACGGGGTTATTCCGATCATTGATCTTTCCATTTTTCGTTCGGTTATTTTAAGTTTACTTGCCGTATTGGCGGTTAGAGTTAAGGTTTCCGCCACATATGTAAGTACAGGCAGAATGCATTGGGTCATGTACTTTCCTTTTCAGACATACCGGAATTTTGCTTTTAAAGATATACCAGGCATATCGGAATTTTATCGGAAGATATGGCCGAGTTTCCCATATGCTGCCCAAGCGAGGTTGGTTCTTCTTTGCAATTCGCAGGTCTGGTTATCTGTAGATATTCTGATTTCACGACCAAGGCATATGTTTTTTGGACTAAATCTACAATATGTAGAAAATTAATAAAATGCCGAACCCACTATACTTGGAAACAAGTCATCCTCAGTGCTAAAATAGATACCTTGAAAAAATTAACATGGTAAAACGCATTCAACTAATAAGATGTAAAGATAAGGAAATAAGTGTAAGTTATATCCTATCCAAATGCTCGATAAAAAATATTTGTATGCCGGCGAAAGCAGGGATAAAAAATAATTGAAATATAAACTAAATTGACTAATTGTAAATTTACGCTTGTGTTACCGATGTTAAAGAGTTACCGACCGAACGCTACCAAATTAATCATTACTTTTGTTTTCGAAAAGATGATCTCCAATCCAAGTTTCAAGCATACGATATGAAGTTCTTCCGGCATCTGCCTTAACTCTCCCAGGTTGTGAGGACAATGTCATTCGCAAAACGAAGGTGGTTTAGTTTTTTTCCATCTATGTTAATGTGTCTTGTTTCCCAATTTTACTTGTTGTGGGCATACTGTAGGACCGCTTTAAATAGTTTTGTGCACATGGTATCCCCTGTCTTGCTCCTCTTCCACATTCAACATTCTAGCCTTTATCACACTGTGCCTTTTTTTTTTCTCCTTTCGAATAGGCCCATTTTGGGCCACGCTTGTTCAACTGTTGGGCTTTGATCCTTACCCAGTATTGTCGCATCTTACGCCGGTATAACTCCTTTCTCTCTTCTGTCCAGGGGGTACCTTTCCTTCGGGGTTATTCCTGAAATCCACGGACTTCCTTCAGGGTGCGTCTCATAGGCTGTCAGTTTTGGAGATCTGTTATTCCCAGCTCTTTAATATCCTCCTCGGTTTCTGTCAACCAAGTGGTACAAACCTTCTAGTTTTGCCAGAAGCTGAACAGACGGTTGGTTAGTCGGTTTGGAGGCAATCTTGCAACGTGGCCATAGAAAGCTACCCTTCTTTTCCTTGCACAGTCAGAGAGCATCTCAATATGATCGTAGAGCTCAGAGTTATGCCGCAGCATCTTCCTGAGTATTCTCCTCTCTCTGATATCCAATTTCTCTAACAGACCTCGTCGGTTCAAGGAAAGGTCGTAAGACTGATGTGTAGTGCTTATGTTTCAGGTTGCGTGACAGGCATTTCTTGTTGTAAGTGTTCTTAGTCAGTCGATAGGCTAGTTCTAACTTGTTGACTCCCTCGGATAATGATGCTCTTTCTGGTATGTTGGGTTCAATCCAATCGCCGAGATACTTGAATTTCTCAGTCCTCTCGATGTTTCCCTGCTCTAGTAACATCTCTCTGTTTGCTTCTCTGATGCTGGTGAAGAATTCTGTTTCCTGCAGCGACACTTGAAGACCCACTTTGGCAGCCTGATTTCTGAGGCAATTTACCTGCATTGTTGTCATCTTAAGAGAATCAGCAAACAATGCCATGTCATCTGCAAAGCCCAGGCAATCTACAACAAGTCCATCGTTCTTACGTCCCAGGTAGATACCACTCTGAGCTAGAGATGAGCATGGGATCCCATCGTCCCATCCCATCCCATCCCATCGTCCCATGGTATGGGATGAGTGGGATGAAAGTCGCGTGGGATGGGATGGGATGGGACGACAATTTTGTATGGGACATCTCTTCTTGAAGTATGCAAGTACAGTTTTAAGATTGAGGATCTGTTCAGCACAGGATCGGGTCTTCCTGAAGCCCACCTGGTATTCTCCCAGTTGACAATCCAGCTGATTTTCTGCCCTTGTTTGTAACGCCTTCGAGAGAATCTTTTATGTTACCGGGAGGAGAGAAATTCCACGGTAGTTGTTTAGACCAGCAAAATCTCCCGTTTTGTGAAGCGGATGGATCAGAACAAATTTCCAATCGGGTTGTAATTTCTCTGTCTACCAGATGTGATGGATGATCTCGGTTAGCTTGGGCACGGCATTGTTTCCAACACCTTTCCACAGTTCAGCAACGATAGAGTCCTCTCCAGGTGCCTTGCTATTCTTAAGAAGTTGAATGATCTGGCCAACTTCTTCCAATGAAGGGGGCAGCGAGTCCGGGTTTGGTGTGGTTTGTTTATAGTCGAAGTCTTCGCTGGGTGGGTCACATTTGAGTAGATTTTGAAGTAATGAGCCAAAATGTAGCAGTTGTCTTTGTCGTTATAAGTCAGTTTGGCTTGTGAGCCTCTGAAGTGGAGGCTTGGCGGAGTGTCTGCTTGAAGGTTTCAAAGAAATCTCTGGAGTTATTCTTAGCGAAGCTCTCTTCGATTTGGGTTAGTGGGTTTTGTGTGAAGATTCCTTTGGTCCCGCGAATTATCTTGGCTGTAACCTTTCTTTTTTGCAAAAAATTATACCAATTTTCCTTGGTCTTTTTAGAATTCCTTTCCCCCAGCCCGTCTGTCTTTGGGCTATTGCATTGTCACTCTTCAGTTCACCACAGATGCTCCCTTCTTCTAGCGAGAGGGGCGAGTTCATTGGCCGCCTTGACGAGAGTCTCCTTCAGTTGGTCCCAGCTGTTTAGATATATATTGTTCAGTCTGTGACTTTTGAGTGTCCAGCAGTTTTTTGAGTTTTTCTTGAAAAGTTCTAAGAGTTGATTCGTGCCATTTACAGCGAAAGTTTTGTGTCCAAAGACAGACGTGCTGTCCAAGTTTTGTACTTGTGCGTTTTGTTTTGTTAGCGATTTGACGCTTTTTGTGTGTGCGATATTGACGCTGCCCGCGAGCGCCCCCAAGTGACTTTTTATCAGCCTTGTCCCCCTTGTCGTCCACAGATGACCTGTGTTGACACCGGTTTTAAATCCCCAGGATAAGTTTCTGGACTTTCGTTGAAAACGTGTTTCGAAACCTCCATAACTTTATCCGTCGACATCCGCGGCATCCTATCCAGCATAGGGTTAAGGGTGGTGTGTTTACACTTCCCGCGGACCAGTGCATCGATCCGTACCTATATTTTTAGTGCGCCGACGCCCGGCATCGTTCTATTTTTGTTCTGCCCCTCCACCATAAAGGTACCCGGGTCTTCTTGACTGTTCTTTAGCGTTACTGGATTTTCTTCCCGGTAACGCAGCCATATGAGTGGCAGGCAACGCAAGGCCTCCGCCGGGGACGGTGCGCGTGCGGGAGATGGCGAACTTAACACTTTCGAGGAGCGAATGTCGCTCGGGCACAGCCCGAAACAGGCTGTGAGCAACGAAAACGTGTTCAGTGGAGGAAACCTAAACATGACGGACCCGGAAGTTAGTGACGCGACCAAGCGCAGGCGGTTCGCATCGTCGCCGGACGTCAACGTGACGAAGAGGCAGGCCACAGACCACTTCGCTCAATTGAGAAAGAAGATTGCTGAGTTGTTGGATCTCGTCGCCTGGAACACCAGGAACACAACGTTGAAATAAGGTGGTCGCGCTGGACATGGACAGGATCTACGCCATGGCGAGAGAGGAGATGGAGGAGCTACGCGACGTGGCGGTCACGGCCCCCAAACCCAGGAAAACGGACGAGTGCGTCCAAACGGACAGGGCCCCGCCCATACAGAAGATCAGGCAGCAGGACCCGGAGGAGGCCGAGGCCTCGTTTCTTGCGAGGGTGGCCCCACACAAGTGTGCGACCACATCGCAAGCGTCCTGCAAGCCGGCCAGGGAGTTGTGGCCTGCGGCGGCGTGGGAACTAGTAGGGGGCCGCGTGGGGAACCCACTGGCGCAAAAGGATCGTCAGCACGTGGCGATTTTCACCGCAGAGGGAGAGGGCACGGGGCTGATTGACGGCTACCCCATGGACGAGGCGGTGGAAATCACCGTCGAGGGAGGAGGAACCATCCAGCACTTGGCAGTGGTGTTTAAAAAAAAAGAAGAGGATGCCAAGGAATGGTTGGCTAACGTGTCCTGGACTTCAGGGGTGGACGTTGAAGGGCTATAATTGCTGCTGACTTCGGTGAGGGACCTACTGGCGAGCCAGGGAAGGAGGGGCGAGGATATTAAGGTGCCGTCAAAGGCAAACATTGCGACTTTCCGTAAGTTGGTGGCCTGTGTGTTCCACGAGAGCAACATGCTCGTGCGTGTATACATCTCAGAGGGGGCAACGGTGCCAAAGCAGAGCGCAGGAAAGGCGCCTAGCACGCAACCGAGCATGGCCACCCTGCTCATTAAGGCCGGGGATGGCAGTTACGCTGACCGTGGTAGCTTACAGCTGCTACTTCTCCCGCAAAAACCCGGGATAAGGTTTCTGCAGACTGCCTGGACGGCGTGGCGAATTTCATTCAGGCGCATAACGGGAATTTTAATGCTTTGGGAATCCAGTAGGGTGGCGACGTCACGGACGCGAGAGGGAGGATGGTCCTGGACTGGGCGTCAGCACTGGACCTCGGCATTTGCAACCGGGTAAAGGTTCCAACCTTCAGGAGAGGTCCGTGAACGTCAATCTTTGACGTCAATCTTGGACTTGACGTTCGCATCGCAGGGACTGATGGGAAGAGTCAGGGATCCCCAGGTGAGGGACGATAGGGAGTCGTTGAGCGACCACCAATGCGTTTCCTTTCACCTGGAGAGTGAAGCCATCGAGGGGTAGCCGCGCGAGCAGCGCGCTCGTTGGATAGTTGGGAGAGCTGACCGGGAAGCTATTACTCGGGAGATGGCTCGAGGAAATGCACCGCAGGGGCTGGCCGCGGAGGATCTTACAGGGGCGTTCGTGAACAGGGCGGCTGACGCGTGTTTGGCTGGCGTCCCTCAAAGACGTCTGTCGTCACGGGGGCGGAAGCCGGTTTATTGGTGGACGCCAGAAGTGGCGCAAGCGAGACGCGTGGCGGTGGCGTCTAGGTGTCAACTTCAGAGGGCGCGGCGCAGAGGGGAGCCGTGCGAGGCTGTGGAGGAGCGGGCGAAACAGGACCGTGGTAGTTTCCGTGGAAAATTCCAGCGGTGGCAGGAACTCTGCCTTCTGGTCGGCCGCGTACCGTGGGGCTTGCCGTACCGCATAGTCACCGGTTGGTTCGGGCACCGAGGGAAGGGTCCTGACGCGTGCGTGGTGGGTGGGACCGAAGCCGTGGTTGAGCACCTTTTCCCCGCCATGGCGAGTGGGGTGGGACGCGTGGGGTGTCGTGGGGCGGTACGATGCGGTGGACTCCTTCACCGCTGAGGGAGTCGAAAACCCGCGAAAAAGGCCCAGACGGGCTGCCTAACGAGCTGGTCCGGCTGGCAGCAGGGGGGGACCTCGAAGGACTTGCCGACGTCTGTAAAAGATGTCTGGAAGAGGGAGTGTTTCCCAGGTGTTGGAAAAAGACCATTTTGGCATTTATTCCAAAGCCGGGTAAAGATCCCTCGGGAAGGTTGCTCCTATGGCGGTTACAAGCTGTTATGGAGCAAGGGGGCGGACTCGCTCCGGAACAGTTCGGTTTTTCGTGTCGCGGAGGGGGCCAACAGCGGACCGTACCGTACCAGGGGGGCATTGTGTGGTCGTCAGCTTTGA
This sequence comes from Phosphuga atrata, assembly GCA_944588485.1. Classification (NCBI taxonomy): domain Eukaryota; kingdom Metazoa; phylum Arthropoda; class Insecta; order Coleoptera; family Silphidae; genus Phosphuga; species Phosphuga atrata. The sequence continues at coordinate 1,376,456 of OX155907.1, read as the reverse complement.
CATCACCAATGCCTTCAACACGGTACAATGGTGGTTCGTTCTCGAGGCCCTAGCAGGGTGGAAACTACCGGAGACGTTTCTGAGGCTTACTGCCGATTACCTGCGCGACAGAACCATCAGGTACCGCGAGGGGGAGGACTGGCGCGAGCGGGGGTTGTCTGCCGGGGTTCCGCAGGGATCGGTTTTAGGACCATTCTTGTGGAATGTCGAGGCAAGGAGAGCTGCTCGGGAGCAACTACTTGCCTGCTAGCAGGAGAGGTGGTCACGTGGCGGAAACGGCGCGTGGACTCGTCGCCTCATCCTTGATTTAATTCGGTGGATGGGGCAAAGGATGGACGAGGTGGGTTCGTACTTCCTCACCTTGCTTCTTACCGGACACGGGTCCTTTCGAGCGTATCTCCATAGGATTGGGAAAGCCCCAGACTACAGGTGCATATCCTGTGGAGAAGGCGTGCGCGACGACGCGGGGCACATTCTCGTGGCGTGTCCGCGTCGGCCCTGGAATGGGAGGTCACGGTCGAAGCGCGAGGTGGTGCTGGGGGGTGTGGGCGGCCTTAAGCAGATTCGCGGCTACAGTCATGCTTGCTAAGGAGTTGCCTGGGTGGGAACAAGGGCGGTAGGGTTTTTTTCTTGTTTTTTTGTGTTTGTTTTTGTTTTGTATTACTTTTATTGTAATTGTTATTGTAAATTGTAAATGCTACTGTATAGCATCTTTTACTTTCATGTAAATCCTGTTGTACTTTCACTTGAAGGGTGGGCAGAGGCAGTAATGCCATCGCTGGCAGTCCCTCAGTCCTTCCGTTTCAGTGGAGTCACTTGAGAAAATAAAAAAAAAGTCTGTGACTTACTTCTTGACTGTTCTTGAGTCGCTCTACATCAAATATTACCATTTTGGAGGTTCTGTGTAATCTAGTGTTTCTAGGCTGAAGTCTTATTTTGATCTTTGAGAGGCAGTTGTCTGAGTCCAGATTGGCTTTTTAGTACCTTCACGTTTTGTATTTCCTTTTGATATTTTCGTGAAATGGCCACATGATCTATCTGGAATTCACCCAGGTTGGTATTAGGTGAAATCGAAGTCTTCTGCTTTCTGGGCAAGTGTTTGAAGGCTGTAGACTTCATGAGCAACCCAAAAGTCCAACACAGATCCACCAATCGTTCTCCTTTGGGGATGGTTAGCTTATGCGCCGGATAATTGCCCACTATGTTTCTGTATTTTTTCTCTCTTCCCAATTGAGTATTGAAGTCACCAAGGAGTATGACGGTGTGCCTGGAAGTTTAGAGATAATATCTTCTAAGTCTTCCCAGAATCCAGTATCCTGTAACTGATTATAAATCCTGTACCTAAGTGGGGTACGTTCTTCATTACCCGCTGACCCACTTTTCCTTTGAGGATTCTGTAGCCTTGGGACTCGAAGGCATGTTCGTCCGTAAATCTGTTTCCCTGTTCTGCTGTCAGTATTCTGTTGTGTCGTGTTAGTGAATCAGTCAAATGTTTGTGTTTACCCACTTTTAGCAGTGAGTTGGCAATAAATGTTGCGAAGAAGTTTTGCCGTCTTGGTCTGAGTTTACGTCGGGTGATTTCAGGATGCTCCTTCTCATCCTTAAAGCATGTTGGTGCGGACTTCTCAGAATCCGAAAGTCCGCTAACACGACCATAGGTTACGGTGGATTGGTTACCACCTGGGATAGTGCATTTAGCGAAATTTTCCTTCATGCTCAGTTTTGATAATATTTTTCGTGGGACAGTGGCGAGCCATTGTCCAAGAATAATAATTTAAAGCTACTATTGTTGCAAGTATTCCTGGAATTATTAAGGAGTGTTTTAGGGATGGATTTAAAAAGCAAATGCAAAAGCTCTTGGAACCTATTTTTACAACTGATATTCAAGTCAACTCTAGAATATGGGGTTAGTTTTTATATTTTGAGTCGATTTTGATTTTTATTTTTAATTTTGAATGCTCCTATAAAAGGTTTTTGAAAAAGTATTTTCGGGAGATTTCAAAAATGATTGTGAATGTGAGTAGAGTGCGTAATATACTTTTTCTTTTAATTGAAAATGCAAAAGGTAACCGGGTACCTCGTTACTTACATAAGGGTTAATAATGATTTCCAAGAAAATACTCTTTATCTTAGAATTTCTAAAAACATTGAAATCAATATTGTTACACAACTAAATTATATTACTAGTAGGCAGCCACATATACAATTTGTTGATTTTAAATAACTAAACTTTTTTAATAATTAGTTGATGCAATTTACTCTTATTTCGAAATATTTGTGTTTTATACTTTGTATTTGTTGGAGACATTTGAATTTCTAATAAGATTTCAACACCACCTTTTCAACCTGACATCTATCTTCTATTAATTCAACATAGAAACCTAAACATTTCAACCTGTTACTTTTCTTTTAAATTTCACAATATTATTTAACAATCTGCAACCAAAACGTACATGAATATAATAGCCAATTAATTAAGTAAGTTACAACTTTTCTATTTAATTGTAATTGTTGTAGCATGTTTAACCTAAAAAACTTTTAGAAATGTTACCAAATCGATCTAATCCAGCTTTAATAAAAGATGTTTCATCCCGACCACACTTCATAAGGAATATTTGTATATTAGCCCATGTCGATCATGGAAAAACAACCATAGCTGACTCTCTAGTAGCAACAAATGGACATATTTCGAAACGTATAGCAGGTAATGTCCGCTATTTAGATGACAGAAAAGATGAACAAGAAAGGGGAATAACTATGAAAAGTAGTGCAATAAGTTTATCTTATTTATCTTCAAATAACGAAAATATGGTAATAAATTTAATTGATACACCAGGTCATATTGATTTTTCAACAGAAGTCTCAGCAGCTATCCGAATTTGCGATGGGGCTCTAGTTGTTGTAGACGTTGTTGAAGGAGTCTGTGTTCAAACTCGAGAAGCTCTAAAGCAAGGTTTCGAAGAACGTGTCAAAATGATTCTTATCATTAACAAAATTGACCGGATGATAGTTGAGCAACAAAAACCTGTTGATATTATTTTCCAAAATATTTTAAGAATCATTGAAGATTGTAATGCATATGTAGCTGAGTTATGCCAGTATGATGTCCAATGCAGTGTTAAAGAAGAAGACTATTTGTTTTCCCCTGTTTCTGGTAATGTAATTTTTGCCAGTGCAATTGACGGTTGGGGTGTTACAACAAAACAAGTCTCAGGAATATTTTTAGATAAGTTCGAGGGTGAAACTGAAGAAAGCTTGAACAAAAAGATGTGGGATTTTGATTATTACATTAGTAAAGGAAAAATTGTCCAAGGTGCTATTGACAAAAAAAAACATAGCATATTTATTTCCTTATTCTTAACTACAATCCACTATGTCTATTTCACTTTAAGAATCCGATTAGATAGATCCAAATATAGTATGATTATAAGTAAATTGAAGATTCAAAAGGAAACTTCAGAGATGAAACATACTGATAGTAAAATACAAGTCAAAGCTATTTTACAAACTTGGAAACCCTTAGCTCAAACTATTCTAAATCAAGTCAAAGAAATAATCCCTCCTCCTACAGAAATAGTTACAGACAGGTTTGATTACCTAGTCAACACCCAACAATATTTTGGCAATGCTGAGTTGATAAGTTATACAGAAAAAATGATAGATTATTTAAACAATTGTTCTAAACCTGAAGTTCCTACTATTGTGTATGTTTCTAAAATGTTTGCTGCTAGTAAAAGAATGCTCCAACAAGAGAAATCTATTAATATTGTTGTTGGAAGAAGAAAATTAGATACAGATAATTATCCAGATAATGAAGAAAATGAAAAATTGAATGAAGAAGGTAATGGTGTTGAGGAACAAACGAAAAAAGCAGAAGAGTCTGATGATGGTAGTGATACAATAGAAACCATAACATATGATGTTTCAAAAGATAATAGTGGTTCTTATGGAGTTCTAGCATTAGCTAGAGTTTTCTCAGGTGTTTTAAAAACTGGACAAGATATGTATATCCTACATGCAAAGTATAAACCCCCAACTTTAGATATTGATATTGATGATTATATAGCTAAGTCGGATTTAATAACAAAAGTGAAAATCAAGCAACTTTATATTCTTTTAGGGAGAGAACTAACTGCTGTAGATTCAGTTTCTCCTGGAAATATCTGTGGAATAAGAGGATTGGACAAGTACGTTGCAAGGACTGGAACCCTTTGTAGCACACCATTCACTCTTCCTTTGACAGAAAGGATTTCCTTAGAGCCAATTGTAAGGAATTCTATCGAGTGTTGCAATCCTAAAGAATTGCCCTTATTGAGGAAAGGTCTAAGGTTTTTAAAGCAAATAGATTCATGTGTTCAGGTAGCTATGCAAGAAACTGGGGAACTTGTTTTGGTAACAGCTGGAGATGTTCATTTAGCCAAATGTATAGAAGATATAAGAAATATGGTAGCTAATATAGAGCTCAATGTATCTAAACCAATGGTTTCTATAAAAGAAACGATAACAAGCGCTACAAAACGTATAGATATTACTATGCAGTCTCCTTATTCTGTAGAATGCAGTATTAAAGATATTGGTTTTAGTTTAAGTCTAACTGTTGTTCCATTGCCTGAAAGTATTGTTCAAGCTATTAGTACCAATTTTGAGTTGCTCCGACTAATTGAAGATTTCAAACACAAATCAGGTATTGACATTATGATGCAATATGACAAAAAGGATCACCTATCTAAATCTTCCGAGAAGATTTACAGTAATGAAGTTTTAATGCAGCGCCTTAAGGATCAATTAAGCGCCGTTTGCAAAGGTCCTTGGGCAGATCTTTGGAAGCACGTTTGGAGTGTCGGGAAGAAACGCGATTACATAAACATCTTATTTAACAATACCGGAGATTACATTAGAAATATTTTCGCGACTTTGGATGAAACCGACTCGAGATCCTGCTTGGATCATTGTATTATTAACGGGTTTGATGTGTGTTGCCGGGCCGGTCCTATCTGCGAAGAACCTTTATCACATTGTGCCTTTATTATTAACGAATACCAACTTACTAATTATGAGGCTTTAGCTGAAATGGACCTTAAAGCTACTATTGTTGCAAGTATTCCTGGAATTGTTAAGGAGTGCTTTAGGGATGGATTTAAAAAGCAAACGCAAAGGCTCATGGAACCCATTTTTACAACTGATATTCAAGTCAACACTAGAATATTAGGTGAGTTTTTACATTTTGATATTTATGTTTATATACAATAGAGAATATGCATTAGTTTTTTTTATTTGCTTAATTCACTTCTTACTTCGTTTTAACATAGTAAAAAATGTAAATGCTGTGGAAAGTGTTTCAATTAATTTAATCGGTATTATATATATATATATATATATATATATATATATATATATATATATATATATATATATATATGTATATATATATAATACCGATTAAATTGGACCTGATTGAACGGTCTCATTTATCGCTCGCTTTGGATGACGTCGCATAACCACAGGTGGGCACAGTCAATCCAAAAGTTAACTTCGTTAATCGTTTAAATTTCGAAAATTTAACGCAAGTTAAAGTTAACCGTTAAAAGTTAACTATCCCTTTGGTACCTTTCGGGATGAGATACATTGGTAGAAAATAAAAAGAAGTAGATAGATTAATTCATTTAATTATTACAAGCGACAGTAATGACCCGCCCTGGTTTCGCACGGATAGCAGAGGATATACACCTACTATGGAAGACTAACAAATATGGAAGAAAAAGGCTATTTATTGAATTATTCATAATTTTTCATTAGTTGTATGTCATGTTCCCTTTCATGAACATAAGCATATTAAAATTGTCATCTAACAATGATGAGCGTTTAGCTCTCAAAATATCTTTCCCAGTTTCTATCCTTTCTACTGTGGCGCTTGATGGGATTGCGGTATTGTATTTTAAAAAAAGATTTATTAAAACTTGTTCACCTAGAAAGGCAGCATCCGTAAAAGATTCTTTTGACTTTTTTGAGTCCAGCCAAGTTCTCACCAAATTCGGCGCTTTATTTTTGGTGTCCTCTAGACATATTTTCTTCAGACTGAGTTAACTTCAGACTGAGCTGAAAAAATCTTCTCCTTCTTCTTCATTATTGCTGCTTCCGCTAATACTGGCACTATGCTTTTCATTTCCATTTGCTTCCCTTTCTCTATTCAGAGCGTCTTCAACTTTTGCTTCCATAAGTTTCGTAACTTTTGATAACTTGCTGCTATTACACAGTAGTAGTCGAAACTTCTGGTGAAAGGCTGCAGCCAGCTCGCATTCTTCATCTTCCATAAACCGTTAAAATCTTTTTTTTATGCCAGATAATATAGCATTGGCCAAAGGGGTACAAGAATGAACTAGGTGGCTAAGATCCTGCAGTTTGAACACTGTTGTCGCAATAATTGGTAATAGAGTCCCAATATATGCTTGAGCTTCAGCCTGAATTAAGTCAAGCGCCCTAGCCACTGGTGACATGACCTGCAAGGAAATTAATTAGGAATAAAATTATGTTTATATGTACCAACGAGTTCTACGAGTAGGTATCCTATTATTATTATAAATGTGAAAGTTTGTACGTTTGAATTAGACAGTTACCGAGGGAAAAAGCAACAAACGTCCTCTAGCAGACGGAGTCGCATGCAAAATCTATGGTATAAATTTTAGAATAGAAATATATAGATATTAACCTTCACATACTAGCTACATCTTGGTCATTGACAGCTTGTAAGTTCATTTGAGTCATAATTCTATGAAGAGAAGGTCTTTTTGTGTCCAAAATTGTATTGAGGACTACAAGAGCATCATAGGTGGAGTTCCATCTTATTGTATTTGGAAGAAGGCCTTTCCTTCTCAATTCAGATTCGATATTGTCACTTGCCAATATACTACGAGACTGTAAGTTCCAAATAGCGCTAGCTTTTGCCATAGCAGTTCTGCATGGAGTTTTAATAATAGATGTTTTTAGAGCAGCATCAGCATCTTTGCTTGCTATTAAGTTAAATGTTTGAGCAGTACATCTCATGTGAACTGGCAAATCACGGTTTTCCATAATTTCATCAGCACCATATGTAGCAAGTACCTTTTCTAATGAAATAAACTCCCAAGTCTTGTTCAAGGTCAGATTCAGTTAAAAGGGCAGCAACAGCATCATTAGTATCGGAGTTTAAATTATGGGATGTTGATGGCATGTCTGGTAATACTGGCAATGTATCAGCCTCTGTGCCAAATTGCACAAACGCTTTCAAAAAGTTGGTGCCAATATCCGTTTTTGTCCTAAACAATAAGTATTGAAGTTTAGGTACAAGATATTAGAAAGAAGACACACAATACACACTACTTATGAATGAACACTTGCCTAGTAACTTTTTTTCAATATGAAATTTATAATGAATATTAATCATCGCCTGTGCAAGTATATCATATGAATGAACACCTTTTATTCTCATGCAAGCTAACACTGCATGCATACTCTCTCTGGTAACAGGATCTATCCAGTGAACAGGCATTCCTAAGTAACTTTTGTTATGAGCAGACCAGCAGTCTGCTATTGTAGCCAGCCAATCGATTTTGCTAAGTGTACTGAAATAATTCAAAAGAAAATATTAAAAACAATACTACAGATTGATTAGGTTAGGTAAGGTGCAAGGAACCTGTTTTTTTATAAAAGGTACTTACTTAATCAAATATTGCTGCAAATGAGCATGTGAATCAACTATGCGTCTCCCCAATGTCCTCCTAGAAATTGAAGTTTACAGTTTGCATTCATAAATCAGCTTCCTGTGGCCAAGGATTTGAATCAGTTTCACTTTCAGAGCTTTGCGTACTTTGAGTAGAAGTAGTAGTGTCAGTAGTAGAAATCATAAAGTAAATTTGTAAATGTTACACCATCAACTGTTTCCACCAACAGAAACGAAAAAGATAAATAAATGAAGAATGATAAAATATAAATGAAGCTGGTTAAAAATGACGCGAACGCTAAAAAGTCAGGTTATAATAACTTGTATTAACTTGCACAGAGCAAATAATCAATAGGGTCGCTTTATTTTTTTCGGCTCTGTAGTTTCTCGGCTCTGGGTTTTTGCTCTTTTGAGCAACAACGCAGACTAACAAATTCAAACAAAAAATGACAACATGTCAACCAACAGCTAATATAACGGACTAAAGTTAACGGAAGTTCAATTTAACGGAAGTTAACAAAAGCGTTAACATTTTCTTAGGTTAACTTAAAAGTTAATCAGTTAAGCATTTTGTTAACTTCGTTAATTAACGATTAACGGATTAACGAGTTAGTGCCCACCTATGCGCATAACACATGACATTCAGTGTGGTATAGCATATTTGCATAGACAGTTAAGGATTTTCAGTTTGAATTTGCTATTTCGCTGATGGAAAAAGCTAAAAAAACATTTTATAGATATTGTATAATACCGGAATGCAAAAACACTATTATAAGACACCAGATAAAGTGTTTGATAAAGTTCCTATTGAGGTGTATAGTCCATCCTACCTACATCTGTGAATATCGAGGCCGATAAATGTCAACGTGGACGTCACATAACATATGACCAATGGTGATGCGTTTCGCGAATTTGAATTTCGCTCGCATATTTTTGACTTTTTGATTTAAATTTTTTTAATTAAATACAAACTAAATGAGAATATAATGGTATAGATGTAATGTCAAGATCATAAAGTATCGGGGATCAAAAAATCAAGTAAATTTAAATTTCTTGCATATTCCCTATTGTCGCGTATTTTTAATTTTGAATCTTCCTGCAAAAGGTTTTTGAAAAACTATTTTGGAGAGATTGTAAAAATGATTGTAGATGTGAGACAAAGAACTTTAACAAAACTGGTTTAGATAGAATTGTTTATTTTAAAATATAAAATATAATGTCTTAAAAATAGATTTTTATAATTAAGCTTATACCAAAGAAGTTTATTTTTCTTCGTGTTTTGTTTCGCTTTTCATAACAAAATTGCAACCTAATGGTGCAAGTGTTTTATGAATGATAAATACCCTTAAATTAGCTAAATCGAAATTACAAAAAAATAATAAATTAGAAACAAAATAAATAATTTAAATTAAATACAAATTATATTATATTAAAAAAAATCGCATCAAAATTATGTTTTGTCTAAAATGGCAGTATAAAAATATTATTTTAAAATCGGGTATACATATTGTACTGTTGCAGTTTATAAAATTACTACAAGCTAAAACTCAAAACCAGAGTTGTTAAAATCTGGATCAAGTTTATATTCACAATATTATTTTCCTAATTAATTCAAATCATTAATATTTCTTTTGTTAAAAAAATATTTAATTGGAAATTAAGGAAGGCGAGAATGTGCCTTATATAGTGCGGGTTTGAAGGGTCATTTAGTCGTCCCAAACGGTGGTTTTTGAAAACTCTACTGCTTTATGCCAAGGAAAAGTGGGATTTTCCAAGGATCTTGATAATCTTAATGGACGTCCTCGTCTTTTATTGTTTCCTCCTTGAACGCACATCATACCATATACCCTTATACCTGGTACACTTGCATAAGTAGGTTGATCATGAGACATTGGTCCTTCTAAAATATGGTAACAACATATTCATTGTAAAAATAGTTCAAATATCGTATAGATTTTTAGGGCACTCAATTATTTAATTTTTGAATTAATAATATTTACCTAAAACGCTGGTATCAGGACAACGACAGATAACAAGATAATGCGATTTGCCAGTCCTAATATTTTGTAAGGCTAGAAGAGACCAATCTTTTGGCGCTCTGCAAACTCTCATTTCTGTGGTAGGTTCACAAGTTTTAACCAACGTTAACGCCCTCTGCAACAAATAAATTCAAAATCAAACCATTTCTTTTCGAACTAACTTGAGGGCAGGTTAGCGGGATAGTGCGAACAATACATGAAACACCCACGCTAGTGAGCGTTTTTTTCCTTGCAGATTGTTTATCTAGAAAATGTACACTGAATATAACGGTTTGCTTTACTTTGCAGATGTTGCACATTCCATACAAAAATAAAACATAAAAATTCACAAGAGAAAACATAACAGATAAGCAAACAAACGTTATATTTATACTGCCGAAATAAGACTAAATATATTTAATAAGCAAGAAATTGAATAGATAAGATCAAAATTGTTGGGTTCTAGATACATTGGACCACTCAAATCATTCATTGAATTCAACGAAATTTAAAAAGCAATTTCTTAGGAACCATAACAAAAAAGATATTTACTACTTTTACGCCATGTAAAAGAAGTGCATTGAAATATACACCGACAGTTATATTTCTTGCCATTTGTTTTATTTGTAATTAAGTTGGTGTATTAAATTTTATAAAATGGATTGATATTACAAATTAACGACCGTTTAATTTTAATGTATATATGAATCTAGCAGATTTATAATATAAATAAATGTTAGCGGTAAAATAACGCATACGCGTATCAAACATGAGCATAATGGATATTCCGCTAAGATTAGTATAAAATGCAAAGGAAAGCGTTAGAATTTCAAAGGTAGCGGAGCAATAGTCAACTCCTTTAATCCAAGAATTAACCACGAATACAATAAAGTTCAGTTAAATATAAACATGAATGTTAATTTGCTCTGCACGAGTTAATTTTGTCGAAATAGTTGCGATTTTGTACATACAATAGATGAAACATCTGCAATGCTGCTAATTGCCGTTATTTCAAATTCTGTTTAGTCATATAAACTTTAACTATTAAATACATTGTATTTAAGCAAAATTAATTTAAGCTTCAACGACAAAACATATGACGGTATGACTATATTTTTCTACTAGAAATATTGACAATTAATAAATGAATTTCCTTACCCTTGAGTTTCTGTCTGTCATGAGTTCTGTAGTATGTAAATCATCAGAATTCAAACTAGCAGAACAAGGATCTCTGTATCTTGAAGGACAAGCACATAAGGGTTGAGTCCAGTTTAATCTCACGTAAACGGCGTTACACACCTTAAAAAAATGTATAGCAATTAGCCTTAGTTTATTACCCACAGTTAACCTCTCCTATGATCATTTATTCTCAGAGTTTTCGATTTTGCTTTATTACCTGCTGTATGGCGCATTCTGGTAGTAGATAAATGTGTTGGTTGTGCGGATAGTAGTGATATTTAGTCGGCTTCACTAAAGCTGCACTTGCTCCAGCTGGCAGCGGTAGTAAATTCTGTGGAAAAAAAACATTATCATTATTACCATCCACTAATTATATATTTACTTTAGGGATTCATTAATTATTTTTCTTATATCCGCCTACCATATGTCTCATCATTTGCAAATTTATTACGCTTTCCTAAATTTATTTTATTTTTTATATAAATCATACATTCAAACAGATTACATAAAATCAATATATTTAAAATTCACAAAAATTGAACAGCCACTCTTTTATCAAAAATTGACCAGCAATTCTATGATCGAAAATAGATTAGCATCTCTGTGACCAAAAATTGTTCAGCTACTGTTTTGTTTAACAAAATAGGTTCTTTACACATACAGTACAATCTTGATAATTCGGGGGTTGGTTAGTCCGCCACGTTCAGTAATCCGGCACTCTTTCCTCCCTCCCCTTATTCTATATCTAGTCCTCATGTTCGTTCTCTCGCTCTTTTATTGGTTTGTTGTTTATTAAGTGTATCTAGTGAATGTAGTTATTTATTGTACAATGTAGAAATTGATAAAAAACACACCAAACTCGGACTCGCTGCCCCGTTCATTGGAAGAAGTTGTCCAGCTCATTCAACTTCTTAAGAATAATAAGGCAGCTGGCGAGGACTCTATCGTTACTGAACTGTGGATAGGTGCTGGAAACAATGCCGTGCGCAAAGCTAACGGAGATCATCCAGGACATCTTTGCAACAGAGAAATTACCATCCGATTGGAAATTTGCTCTGATCCATCTGCTTCACAAAAAGGGAGATTTTACTGATCTAAACAACTACCGTGGAATTTCTCTCGTCCCGGTAATATACAAGATTCTCTCGAAGGCGTTACAAACAAGGGCAGAAAATCAGCTGGATAGTCAACTGGGAGAATACCAGGGGGGCTTCAGGAAGACCAGATTCTGTGTTGAACAGATCCTCAATCTTTAAACTGTACTTGCATACTGCAAGATTAGAATCCGCAAGGTGGTCGTCATGTTTGTTGATTTTAGGAAGGCCTACGGTGCCTTTGATAGAGAAACGCTTAACAAAGTACTCCAGGAACTAGGGCTGCACAGCAAAACCCGCAGACTCATCCTAGAAACTTTGACCAACACCCATTCCAAGGTTAAATTTAGAGGCGAGATTTCAGAAAGCTTCGAAATAAAAACTGGAGTGAGACAAGGAGATGGACTTTCCCCACTTCTCTCAAACTGCGTCCTTGAAAAGGTTATGAGAGAATGGCGCAAGGAACTGATCAATTTGGTTGCTCAGAGTGGTATCTACCTGGGACGTAAGAACGATGGACTGGGTGTAGATTGCCTGGCCTTTGCAAATGACATGGCACTGTTTGCTGATTCTCTTGAGATGGCAGCAATGCAGGTAAATTGCCTCAGAAAACAGGCTGCCAAAGTGGGTCTTAAAGTGTCGCTGGAGAAAACAGAATTTTTCACCAACATCAGACAAGCAAACAGAGAGATGTTACTAGAGCAGGGAAACATCAAGAGGACTGCGAAATTTAAGTATTTCGGCGGATGGATAGAACCCAATTTATCAGAAAAAGCATCATTATCAACAAGGTAGAACTAGCCTATCGACTGACTAAGAACACTTATAACAACAAATGCCTGTCATGCAACCTGAAACTTAATAGGAAACTTATAAGGTTCGTACCACTTGGTTGAAAGAATCCCAGAAGGATATTAAAGAACTGGTAATATCAGATCTCCAAAACAGACAGCGTGTGAGACGTACGCTGAAGGAAGTCTGTGGATTTCAGGAAAAAACCCCGAAGGAAAGGTACCCCCTGGACAGAAGAGAGAAAGGAGTTAAACCGGCAGAAGATGCCACAATCCTGGGCAAAGATCAAAGCCCAACATTTGAACAAGCGTGGTCCAAAGTTGGCCTATTCGAAACAAGAAGAAGAAGTGAAAATTGATAAAGGAGGAACCACGGCAAACCTGAGAAAGCACGGAGAAAAATTATCAAGTGATATTTCGGCAGTTGATCCTTTTCAGAGGAAATTGGATTTAAAAATCCAAGAATTAGGTCTCCTGTCAGAACAAGTTTACAACGCAGATGAAAGTGGTTTATTCTTAAGAATGCTTCCGCTTAAGACCTCTATACACTGTTCCGAAGTACCGCAGGAAGAAAAATGTCAAAAAGGACAGATGGACTTACAAAATCCACGGGCAACACACCACGGGCTTTTAAAAACCTAACTCACTTACCAGTTCTTCTTCTTCTTCACTTCAGGTTGTAGGCATTTTGCCTGTTACGATGCTTATCTTTTTCTCGGCCTTATATTTCTAGGATGTCCAGGAGCCTTATCCACAAGAAGCAAAGCTTTGACAAGGCAAGTTGTGAATTTTTGAAACAAAAACTTTTACCGCCAGAATAAAATCTTGCTTGAAACATTTTTTAAACACATCTCGGGCAGCCCATTCCTTGGCTGGATTTTTATATGTTACATATAAAAATATGTTTCATATAAACTTACCAGTTACTTATAAAAATTAAGCCAAGAGATGGGCTGCCCGAGATGTGTTTAAAAAATGGCTCAAGCAAGATTTAATTTTGGCGTTAAAAGTTTTTTTTAAAAGTTAAAGCTTAGCTTCTTCTGGATAAGGCTCCAAAAGAAGTGGAACTTCACTCGGAAGAACAACAAATTCAAGTCTTCTACATGGCTTCAAGTACGACACCACTATTGCAGCCATGGATCAAAATGTAGTCCAGCACATAAAAATAGATTACAAAAAATCTCTGCTTGCGGATATTATCCAACAAACTGATGGAATCATTCATTTTTTGAAAAAAACATAAAAAGACGTCGTTTTAAATCTGGCGCACAGCTTGAATAAAGTCAAAAGCGACACCATGCAGTATTTGGCTAACATACCCTGCTTTTAACTATGAAAACCTGATTGACGATTCTGGTCAAGCTAACTCCATTCTACAATTGTCTTCTGAATTTTTACAAGAGTTTCCAACAAATGTGAAGTGGATGTTACTCTGATAAACGATGGCATAAAAGATGAGCGAGGAAAATTTGCAATCCCTTTCTGACGAAGAAATCTTTAGGCAAATTTGTTCCACGGATGGAGACGAAGCTAACGATGACTTGAATGTTTTGAACTTGGTGAACTGTTATCAACGGTGACGCATTCAACGCATTCTGAATGTTTGTGCGAAATGGGCAGAACAAAATGCCATCGCAAGTTTTCAAATGTAGTAGTGATGAAAAGGTTGCAAGCAAGAGTGCGTTTTCGATAAAATATTTAAGACAAAGAAACAAAAAACTATTTATAATTATTTTGTAAAATATTTGTTCAGTCATTTTTATTTAATATGTGTTCTTAGAATGTATATATTTTTGTTATGTACACATTTACCTATATAGGCAGGGGCAACAGGGGCACATTCCAGAAGGTCCAGAAAATTCGAAATAAATTTAAAAAAACGTGCGCCTTTCGGCAGTTTTTTTTGTAATCTGTCGATTGAAATTGAAAATAGTAGTAGCTTTATACAATTCATAAAAATTAGTAGGTAATTTTAGTGTAGGAGGGGTCCAGTAATGATGTCTTGCGCAGGGCCCCGAAAAAGCTAGTTAACGCGATAATCCGGATTTTTTTTTTATAATCCGGCGGCTATCTGGTCCCATATGTGTCAGAATATCAGGATTGTACTGTATAGTGTTATTACTGTAACGCTACTAAAATATGTTTATATATTTATCTACGACCACTATTGTTAATGCCCATTATTGTACAGTTCGTGGACTATGTAAATACATCATAAAACACACGTATGTAACAGTCCGCGATTAATGATAAGTTATGATTGATAACACACACGTGTGTTTGGTTTACGATTCGTTGAGAGCTGCTACTACGTGCTCATACGCCCTCCGTGCCACAATTCAAACTAACGGAAATTGACATTGCGTACATTGGTTTGCCTATATGTATGAGCAAACTTATTCCAGTTTAACCCAAATAAGTACTAAATAATAAGGTATGTAACCATTAAGAATTTATTTCTTTTCATTTATTTCAATTTCTTGCAATTGTAAGGCAATTACGTACTCGCGGAATTACGCACTCCCCGCTACGCGGGTCGTGCATAACTGTTCCGCTCGTGCGTAATATGCTTCTTACAACTCTCGTTACGTAATATACTATTAATCGTTATTCGCTGTTTTTATTTTTTATTATTTATATAGCTGCTAAGTTTGAATTAATTGTCTCGTAAATACCGTCCATATCCAGACCCGGATTTAGAGACCCAGGGTCCCTAGGCACTTTTGGGCCCGCCCCCCACTATCTCGAAAATATTTATTATAATATTATTTTCGATAAAGCTTTTTGGCAAGCCAGGCTTTTGTAAAGATTCCGCCACCGGGGCCCCTAGGCTGGCTGGGCCCCTAGGCCGGGGCCTTGTAGGCCTAGGCAGAAAGCCGGCACTGTCCATATATATTTTTATGAATATTCTAGATTTTTTAAACCTTACCTACATAAATTTTGTCTAATAGAAAGTGAATTGTTTATCTTGAATTATCTACCTAGCCTTTTGTTTCATTAATAGTTTTGGTATGTGCAAATGATCCTTTAATAAATCACGTTGATTAGTTGAAATGCGTAATATCCTGTGTGTTTTACGTACTCTGTAAAACTAGAATCGGTTGGCAGAACGAAAAAGAGCGAATGGGTTTCTTTCTGCTTTGCTTTATTAATGCTTACCGTAATTCAATTAGAGCGGATTTCAATTTACATTCTGTTAATTGCACCGTCATTTGTAAAGCAAGTTTAGCTCCCAAGTCCGTACTTAAACTCAAATCTAAAGCCTTGAATGACATTATCTTTCTATTAATTATTTTATTTGAATAGGTAAAGATGCACTTTTCTTAATATTTATAATAAATATAAATATTATTATTCATAGGTATATTAATATTTATAAATCTGAACAACTGAAAATAATTTTCAGTGAAACTAAAGTAGAAATGATCCATTTTTCGGTATGCGATTAGTCTTTTGGAAAGGACTTACATAGCTTAGATTTGATAAATAAAATATACAAAAAAAACTTTTCAAAAACCAATTATGTCAATCAACGACCAGAACATTAAAATCTGCGTAAAAAGTGTTCTATGGAGTATGTTGTATGAATGCCACATGTTGTATCAACATGAAATCAATTGAAATTCTCTTGTAAGGCCAATTGTGGCTGCGCTACAAAATCTATTATTATATGAGGATTATATTTTGAGTCATTCTGTGAGGGTTTTGGGCTTCACTTCACTCATTTTGAATAGTGATATTTTGAGTAGGGCTTCACATGAGACGAGACTGTCGTGTGAAGCCCTAATTTAGAGGAATTTCGATTCTACTACAACCGATGACTGGCAATCTTATGCAATAATATGTCTATGCGAGGCATGCGAGTGCGTGTTCAAACATGTGCCGAACCGATTTTCGTTCCGACAAGAATAACGTTTTTTTCCGGTTTCCGGTTCAGTTCCGGTTCGATGTCAGTTCCTGGTACTAATTAAGAAATTATATATTATCGTTTAGTTAATCTGATATCTTTGAGATTATTAAGAAATTTAGTGTTTATAGGGTTATAATAATTGATGATTGTATTATACAGGGTGTCAGGTAAACATGTGGCAAAAATTCAAGGGGTTATTCCTTGGCCTATTCTAAGAATATTTTGTCTTATGATGATTTCCGAAAAACAATTTGTTTCGAAGACAGGGTGAACAAAATTTGTGACATTAACAACATTTCCTTCTTCTTGTTGTTTCGAATAGGCCTTCTTTGGACCATGCTTGTTCAACTGTTGAGCTTTGATCTTTGCCCAGTACTACCGCATCTTCTGCCGGTGTAATTTCTTTCTCCCTTCTGTCCAGGGGGTTCCCAGTTCTTTAATATCCTTCTCGGTTTCTGTCAACCAAGTGGAACCTTCTTGTTTTGCCAGAAGATGAACAGACGGTTGGTTAGTCAGTTTGGAGGCAATCTTTCAACGTGGCCAGAGAAAGCTACCCTTCTTTTCCTTGCACAGCCAGAGGGTATCTCAATATGTTCGTAGAGCTCAGAGTTGTGTCGCCTTCGGAATTCCCCATATTCTTTTACCGGGTCTGAGGATTCTCCTCTCTTTGACTTCCAATTTTTCTACCAGACCTCTTGGGTTCAAGGAAAGACACTCCAAGGCATACATGGCTTCTGGTCGTAAGACTGATGTGTAGTGCTTAAGTTTCAGGTTGCGTGACAGGTATTTCTTGTTGTAGGTGTTCTTAGTTAGTCGATAGGCTAGTTCTAACTTTTTGACTCTCATGGATAATGATGCTCTTTCCGATAAGTTGGGTTCAATCCATTCGCCGAGATACTTAAATTTCTCAGTCCTCTTGATGTTTCCCTGCTCTAGTAACATCTCTCTGTTTGCTTCTTTGATGTTCGTGAAGAATCCTGTTTTCTCTAGCGACACTTGAAGACCCACTTTGGCAGCCTGTTTTTTGAGACAATTTACCTGCATTGTTGACATTTCAAGAGAATCTGCAATCAGTGCTATGTCATCTGCAAAGGCCAGGCTATCTACAACCAGTCCATCGTTCTTACGTCCCAGGTAGATACCACTCTGAACACCCAAGTTAATCAGTTCTTTGTGCCATTCTCTCCTGTAACCTTTTCAAGGACACAGTTGAAGACAAGTGGGGAAAATCCGTCTCTGTGTCTCACTCCAGCTTTTATTTCGAAGCTTTCTGGGATCTCGCCTCAAAACTTAACCTTGGAATGGGTGTTGGTCGAGGTTTTTAGGATGAGTCTGTGGGTTTTGTTGTCTAGCCCTAGTTCCTGGAGTACTTTGTTAAGCGTTCCTCTATTAATGGAATCGTAGGCCTTCCTAAAATCAATAAAGGGTACGACCTTCTTGCGGTTTCTCACCTTGGAGTATGCAAGTAGAGTTTTAAGATTGAGTATCTGTTCAACACAGGATCGGGTCTTCCTGAAGCCTCCCTGATATTCTACCAGTTGAATATTCAGCTGATTTTCTGCCCTTGTTTGTAAGCCCTTGAGGAGAATCTTGTATGTTACCGGGACGAGGGAGCAGCCTGTTCCACGGTAGTTGTTTAGATCAGTAAATCTTCCTTTTTGTGAAGCAGATGGATCAGAGCCGATTTCCAATCATTTCCAATTTTTCTGTTTCTCAGATATCCTGGATGATCTAGGTTAGTTTGCGCACGGCATTGCTTCCAGCACCTGTCCACAGTTCAGCAACGATAGAGTCCTGTTCAGCTGCCTTATTACTATTAAGAAGTTGAATGATTTGACCAACTTCCTCCAATAAAGGAGGCAGCGAGTCTGGATTTGGTGTGGTTTGTTTATAGTCGAAGTCTTCGCTGGGTGGATCACAGTTGAGTAGGTTTTTAAGTACTGAGCTAAAAGTTGGCAGTTGTCCTTTTCGTTAAAAGCCGGTTTGCCTTGTGAGTCTCTGAAGTGGAGGTTTCGCGGAGCCTATTTTCCGAGTGTCTGCTTGAAGGTTCCGCTTAGAGATTTCTGGAGTTATTTTTAGCAAAGCTCTCTTTGATTTGGGTTAGTTGGTTTTGTGTGAAGGTCCGTTTGGTTCCTCGAATTATCTTGGCTGTAAGCTTTCTTTGTTCCAAAAAGTTATGCCAATTTTCCTTGAATTTCCTGAATTTTCTTGAATAATCTTTTTAGAATTCCACTTAATCCAGGCTGTCGTCGATGAATGTTTTCGAAGATTTTTTTCGAAGCTTGTAATGAATTGCCACGAGCAAGTCCATCGAATGCATGTTAGTCATCTCGGCGTTCGCATACATGGTAGAGGACTTCACTTACTATTAAAGACACGTCATACAGCCACACTCAATGTAAACAACTGCCAACATGTCAATGATGGTCACTGACAAGACGTATTCAAATGAAATCCACTTGTACGTTAGTAGATAAAACAGCCGTTCCAAGTTATCGTTAACAATTTTTTGTACTTCATACGCTTATTAATTTTTTGTATTTGATAAACTCATTGTAGTACGCCATACTTTTATTTATATTAATGATTTCAACAAATATCGAATGTGGTTCTCGCAAGTTCTGTCCACCCTGTATCTTCGAAGCAAAAGGGTTTTTCTGAAATCATCATAGGAAATAATATTCTTAGAATAGGCCAAGGAATAGGCCAAGGATATATATATATATATATATATATATATATATATATATATATATATATATATATATGTATATATATATTAATATCTACTGTCTGTTCCTTTTGTTAGATTAACTAGCGCAGGGGTCCTCACTAGGATTTTTTAGAGAGCCTAATTGTTTTTATCAGATTTTCCTGAGGGCCGCAAGTAAACAATGTAATGAACACATGTAACGAAATAATGTAATGAACAGATGCAATGAAATGTCTTTTACTTAGCTCCAGGCATACTTGAATTCGTTAATTCTTTGAAGTTGATGGGCGGCATCTTTCACACCTTTCTAATATAGCATCCACATTAGCAGGTTGGGAAGAAACTGAAATTATCAAAATGTTGTCAACGTTTTCACACGTTAACCTGGATCTGTACTTGTTTTTTATAAACTTTAGCTTACTGAATGTAGATTCATACACATATGTAGATGCAAAAACACGCTTTTTGACCGAGTTTCTGAGCACAGTCAATTAGGTTAGGGAATTGGTCCTTTTCAAATACTTTCCAAAACTCATAGTGAGCCTTATCCTTTTTTTTCTTCAAAAATAATTTTGAGTTCTGTATCATGCTGAAAATCAATTAACTCATTTTTCAAATCTATAGCTTCATATCCAAAACCAGAAAGTTGAGCTACATTTGCTGTTGTTACTGCCCAAGGATTTTCCACTAAGCGAAATGGTTCTTGATACTTCCTGAAGTCACTAAACCTCACATTCTTTTCGTCTTTTAGGTTTGTCAACAGCTTTATTAAATCAGAAACATCTTGCTTTTCATCTGCATTTTCGTCAGAGTTTTAACTGAAGAAAAGTTGGAATAATTAAACTTTGACAGTTCTTCAATATACATATTGAACTTTTGTTCCTGTGAAAAAACAATACTCATCATTTTTGTTACAAGTTTGTTGTAGTCTCATTACAATCGAGTCAGTGTTTCATTCACAATGCCTATTCAATGCCCATTCCTAATTTACGTTTTTAAATTTGCTTTCTTATTTATTTCCCCAACAACCGAGGGCCGCAAAAAATAGTTCCGAGGGCCGCATGCGGCCCGCGGGCCGCTTAGTGAGGATCGCTGAACTAGCGGCTCTATACTAACAACAAGAGTAATTGATATTAAATGTTGTTTTATTGTGGTTAAGTTTTAAGTATCATTTCAATTGCTGAAAGCGTGAGAACGTAAGGATTTCGTTCTGCGATCTATTTAATGACTTCAATTAACTAGAGGATTATTTTTTTTGTGTGGACGAAACAAGGCAATTACCAGTTTTCTTTTAGTTCGTGGTTTAGGAAACTAGATTTAGAAACTAGTATTAAAGTAATTTTGTTTTCGCTAAATGATATAAATTTAATTTAATTATCATTTTTGATTATTTATTTAATGATAGTAATAGATAATAATAATAATTACGTAGAAGATTATGGCTTAGAATTTCATTTTGAATTAATTTAATTATCTTTCATTTAAATATTTAATATATTAATTAATTTAAATAGATAGGAAATTACTACTAATTTACGAAATATTTTGTTTTTTTTTGTTAGTAGGTTTATTTTGAAATGAAGCTTTGTAGCATGGATTTTATATGCGTAATTTATCATCTAATGAGCCAGTTAATGAGTGTGTCAATTAGTTTTAACATGTACGTATGAAGTATTCGCGAGCTATGAAAATCGTTTTCCTAATGAATTAAATAGAAACCGCACAGGAAAAATTCATAAAATCATGGATTTATTGTATCTTAATGAAATGCAAATCATTAATTTAAAACATTAATTTCGGTCGTAAATTTCATGTTCTTATTGAAAACCTGCGAGGTTAACGTTAATTAATAGCTTTTTGTTTAGGTATTTATGCTAATTTTAGATTTAATAAGTATTTTGTACGGTTTGAAAATTGTTAATAAATTTGCAAATAATTAACTTTAAAATATATTCAGTAGTCATTTTAATTCAGCTTAAATAAACTATAGTTAGAATTACAATGTTTTTTTTAATAATTTTTATTAAATTTTGCCCTTTGATCTCACAAAATCAGAAAATCAAAAAAAAATAGGAATTTCACTTTAAAATAACTTTTTTTATATCCCTTGCAATTTTTTTTCTATATCCCTTTTATATTCACAGCAAACTTTCTTTTCGATTTGAATAAAAACTTGTTTTTAAATACATTAGAATAATTTATGGTAGTTAAATATAAATATGTTTCATAAAATACTATGGTTGCATTTATTTAACCGCACAAAATGAAAAATTTATTAAATAATTTATAACTTAAGTGTACCGCGAAATTGTTATAGCGGTTTAAGCTTGAAATTATTACCTAATAAATTGTAATTTACATTGGCAAATTGGTTCAAAATGGTATAATTGTTTATAAGAAATTTACATTCGTAAATACTGGAAAATACATGAGGAATATTACAACAATTCAAATTATTTTTCAAAAATTCTTGTAATATTTTGTATTCGTCTTGTGTGGTAAAAATAAATACAGGTTGGAAGAATTATAGACAACTAGGAAATTTCCAAGCTAGTCGAGCAAAACAATGCAGAGATGCCTTAATAGGTAGCCCATTGTTATTTAAATTAAGCTGCAAATTAGATGGTATATTTCATACGTTCGAAGCGATCAATTTATTGTTTTTAGCTCTAGTAGCGTTGGACCTTTTTATTATGTAATAGATAAATATATAGTCCTTCGAGAAGTGAATGCTTGCAAGGTGGACGTTTTAACAGCAAAAAGAGTAATTGGTAAAAATATGGAAACGGTAGGGAATAAATAATTTTTTTATGAGAAAGTTAGGGTAGAATACGAATTTTTCTTTAAAATTTTTCAATAATTTTTGTTGTATAAATATAGACAGTTTTGTAAATATATGTGTTTGAAACACAGAAAGACATTGGAACTGGCGCTGGAATCTGTAGACTATCTCCTAGGTGCAGCATAACTGGAGCAGCACACCACGGTCTTTCAAGCGGAAATTCTAAATGATGAGACATGTGTCCGAGAAAATTTAAGAATGGACTATAAAAGTAGAAACATCTATATTTTCACGGACAGTCAGGCAGCTATAAACGCTCTACCTTGTCGTAGAATAAAATATAGGGCAGTTTGGGAGTGCCTTCAAAATCTAAAACGTCTGGCACAACAGCGTTACGCTTGCGTGGGTGCCTAGTCTCATAGGTCTAAAGCATAGCTTCCTTACATTTTCAATACCATTACCCCTGTGACCTATTACAAAACTGATTTTACCCCTACTTTAAAATGTTATCAAAACAAAAAATACAAACAAATACAAATATCTTTCAATTTTGCAATCTTATCAATCTTACAATTTTAACATATTTTAATAATCAGTGTGAAGGTTGGTATTGTTTTGCATTTACAAGTCTTTTCATGTTAGGTTTTAGTTTCACTTAAAACGCATCTCAAGACATGTTCCACATTGAGACGGTTTTGAGACGGACTGGCCTTTGTTTTTAATGCAACTAAAGTTGAAAAACTCTCACTCTCATATCTATAGGTGGTGGCTAAGGTTATTAACATTTTTAAATCTCTATTAGCTATAACAGGATATTCAGCACTTGCTTTACGCTGAGATCATAATTTCGAAATTCTACTTTTAAAGTACTATTCTCGCGTAGTCCAAGAAACTCCACTTTGGCCGCCACATCTTCGTCTATGATAATGTCATAATCAGTAGAAAATGGTCTTAATATCCAAGAGTTGAACTGACGAGTATCCATGTCCGAAAAATATTGCTTCAGTGAGTTGCTGCAGATAAATGCCGAACCAAGGAAATTTGAAACGCAATTTTGTTTGGTTCGATATTTACTGATTGCTAATACAGCTGTGTGAATAGCGACACATGGCCAACTTGCACAATCAGATAACAAAAAGATCCAATTTACGCACAAAACTTGCAACTTTATTCTGCGCTGTCAAAATATTCGTCATATTTCCTTACAATGAGATATTAAGACTGTCAATTTCACTGAAAAAAATCAGGAAGATAGGCCAGCTTTTCGATAAATGTTTTATCGTGTATTTTTGAAAAAAGCTCTTTTTCTTTTTGTGTTCTCTGTTTTTTCATAAATAATCCTATTTCTTCACGGAGCTCGTAAACTCTGTTCAGAACTTTTCCTCGGGATATCCATCGTACTTCTTTGTGATATAAAAGAGGATTAAATTTGGCACCAACTTCATCGCATAAAATTTTTCACAACGATTCACAATTTTCACAACGTGATTCAATGTGCTTAGCAAATATGGTGGAAGCGTTTTAACAGCCATATCGTTGCAGTGCATCAGGCAAGGATAAGAAAAAACTTGAGTAGCGACTTGTTTCACGATTGAAATCCACAACGAACACCCATCATGGAAGGGGCGCCTTTGTCTGTACAAACGCCAACCAACTTTGACCAGTCAAGTCCGTTGTCTAAAATAAACTGATTTAGCTTTCCGAATACGTCTTCACCACGAGTGGTGGTGAGCAGAGACTTGCAGAACAAGGTCATCGTCCTCTTTTACATGGTCATCTTTAATATACCGAGTACCAGTAATTGTGAACACCAAGCTACATCCGTTGACTCATTTAAATGCAGTGCAAATATGGGACTTTCGTTAATTTCATAAATAACAGTTGCCAAAATCTGAAATCGTTAGTCAAGTCTGAAATGCGACTTTGAACTGTTGTATTTGACAGTGATATTTGTTTAAGTTTAGCCAAATGTTACTCACCAATAACGAGCACTGAAATATATACTACCTGCAACGAGCGCTGGCCTCTTGGCTCATCCTTGTCTAGCCAACAGTGTAGTCGAGAGTGGGAGGATGTGATACAGTCAGAGCGAGTTGCTAGTTGTATTGAGTTGTATCAAGAGAGTGAGATCAATCGGTGAGCATATTATAAACCGAGGTTTATATATTTTAATTAAACTTGTTTTCAAAAAGACAATGGTAAAATACTGTTGTATTTGCAAGGAAAAATGGACGTCGGACGTCGGACACACATTTAGTTTTCCTTTTGGACTGTACAAGACGAAGACAGAGCGATTCGAGAGACACCTTGTGATGCTCCCTCTCGGCCCGCACAAGCCAGGAGGCCAGCGCTCGTTCCAGGTAGTATATATTTCAGTGATAACGAGCGATACTGCATCACGCAAACAAGGTTTGAGGAGCCCCTCTCCTATAGTGTGCGGTTTTTTGTTCATAGCAATGCGATAAGAAATCTGATATGAAGCTTCAAGATACGATTCTTTTGCCTTTTGCATATTTCCTGTGGAATCCAACCGCGAAGTTATCAGAAGGCTCTCTTTTTTCTTAAAAATATCTATATCTTTTCCTACGAACTCTTTGAGAACTTTCTCGAAATGTTCTTTTAATTTTCTTGGTTTCATGCTCTTTGGATTAAGCACTTTATTGCATAAAACACACTGAGGCTTTTGTATATTCCTCTCTACAATATTCGTGAAGCCCCATTTTAAAAATGCTTCTTTATATGAGCGCTTTTTTCCGGATGTAGAAGCCAAATCACTGTTTAGGCTGGCGATTGGTTTACGGCAAGTATTAAGAAGTTACATGCAAGAATATCAAAGTCTTGATCCAAGAAAATATTTAACACAGCGTTTTTTTTTTAAATAAATGTAATTATTTGACTGTACACTAAGACTTCTTACTAATATTACAATATCAAGGAAGTTTGGCAATAAAGGCGTGGCCATTACAATATTTCATGGAGAGAAAATTGGTAACCAATTGCCGGGAATTCAGATAATTAAACGGCGAGATAACTAGCTGATAAATGTTTTCGTTTTCTCGAATAAAACAAAAATGCAATAAAAAATTAAATAACTACAGTACAATAATGATAGGCGCTCCGCGATAATTTGGAATTTTTGGATAATCCGGCAGTTGTCTGGTACCATATGTGTCGCATTATCAACGGATTATCAAAGAAAGAGTGTAAATACTTCTGCGCGGTTTATCTGTAATTTATTTTTTATTTTTTGCTAACTATCTATTCTATCTAAACTAATTACTTAGTATGACATAATAATTAAGCCTTTCGTTACCCAAGCAGAAAAGCTGATTTACCCCCCGTGGGGTTAATTAACCCTAGGTTCGCAACCCCGGGTCTAGGGGGAAACGAACGCGATTGCAAAAAAGGGCGCTGCTGCAGTTCTCCCGAATTCAATGGAGAAGTTCTTCATCACCAAAACAATGGCCCGTAAAGAAATAACAGAGTGGACCAATAAGACTCACCAATTACAAGGGGCGGCCCCGCACAAGTGGCCAACAACACAGCAAACGAATGTTGGGTTCCACATCTAACACCCTAACAGCTGAAATCTTGCAACTATCTCGGAAACAGTTTGCAACTGTGGCAGGTCTTTCAACGGGACACTGCGCACTGAAAGGGCACCTGCAGAAGATGGGCAGTTGAACAATTATGCAGACTCTGCAACGAAGAGCACGAAACTGTCTCTCGCATCATATTCCACTGCGAAGCAATCGCGCATAGGAGGATAAAACTCGGAACAGCTGAGAGAATCCCGGCGAGCACGTAGCACGATCACAAAGCACGTAGACTTCTGGAGCTTATACACGGTCTGGATCTATTTGCTTATTATTTGCTTACTATACTAAAATATGGAATACTATGAGGCCGCAGTGTTTTAAGGGATGCAAATCCCTAAACCCACAATGGGATGAGAAAAACAAATAGACATGATTATTATTTTTTAGGTTCTTTTGTTTCATTTTGTTTCTTTTCGTTAAAAAGAAGAGTAAGTTTGTATAATAATTTTTCTATTTTGCGTCTATAATCAAAGTCATTAAAGCACTGATATGGGTTCGTTAATGGCTCGCCGAGTACGATACAATATTGTATCGTACGTTTTTTTATTTAGAAATTTTATCGTCGATTTTTTTATTTAGAAATGACATAAAAGGGCGCAAAATAAAAAAAATAGTGTAAAAAACACCTAAGATAGAATTGGTGAAACCATCCTAAGTTATAGATAATCATACACACTTAAACAATAACATGTAAACCACTCACTTGAAAACCCATGTGGTGTTTAGGGTTAGATGTTTAGAATTATGACATTTTGTGAGAGAGACATAAACTTAGCAGGTTATTGATAAGATTTGAACTGATAAGATAGAATTGGTGAAACCATCCTACGTTATAGATAATCATACAAACTTAAAACAAACGGAACACAGCCTGAATATATAAATATGTTCCTTTTAGCCTTTCTGGAGCTCTATAACAATTATTTAGTCTTTGTAGGAGTACCAAAACAAATCTCACATGAAATGTCTCCTGTCGCTCTCACAAAATGTCATAATTATAAACATCTAATCCTAAACACCACATGGATTTTCAAGTGAGTGGTTTACATATAATTGTTCATGGAAGCAAAGCTGTGCTGATGATCCACTTAATGTATCGGAAAGACATGATCTTAAAAACAATGTTATTTTTATGGTTTTTATTGAGTGCCACGAAGGTGCTGAAAGCTGTAAAATAACTTTAATGTGTAACAAATTTATTGTGAGATTTGTTTTGTTAGTCCTAAAAAGACTCAAAAATTGTTATAGAGCTCCGGAAAGGCTGAATATATATTCAGGCTGTGTTCCGTTTGTTTTATGTTTGTAAAAAACACCTGTTCATTACAAAACTCCTCGCTACGCTTGTTTTTTCCTGAACATGGACGCGTGCTGAAAAATCGCGCTTTTTGAACTCGTTCTTTAATATACCATTATATATGCCAATAAAAGGTAATAAAAAAGTAAGTAATGAGATGGCGAAGCGAAACGGACACTAATCTCATGAAAAATAATTTGAAAGCAGATTTATACCCTGCCAGGCAAGCCAGCAATTATAAAAATAATGAATGATGACATAATACCATTTTTGGGTTGGTTTGATAATAATTTATTCTCTTAACGGAGTTTAAAGCATTGCCATCGTTTTCATTATCTAAGGATAATCATTTAAGTGACATTTTACACAAGATATAAGTAGAGCGTTAAAAAACGTTATTTTATGTACACTATTTTTGGGTTTATGATTGTTTTAAATTACTTTTTATTTTTTATATACACGCAATATGTCATAAAAATACATAGTTTAGTTGTTTCTTCTTCTTAGAATTAATAAATGTTTTATTATAAATAGTTAGGCGACAAGACTGTTTGAAACTTCATTATTCTTATTTATTCTTTTTTTTTCTTAAAATTGCAGTTAGTATTAACTGGATATACTAACTGCTGTAGTGATATACTAACTGGATATACTCAACTGTTTTAATTCAGAATAGATTTTTGTTTAACATAGTATATGGGATGAGTTAAATAAAATGAATGTTATTATTTCCACGTTGTATTAAATCTAGTTGTAGTATAGTAAATTTATTTTGTATGTTATCTTTGATCAGTGTCTGAAGATGTAGCAAAGAAGGTATTGAATCGATATGTGCTTTAGGATTTTGTAAATAATTGGCAATAATTCTAGAGGTTTATAAATTGAAATTCGGTTCAATAAACAATACGTAGTCGTAAACAATTCTCGAAATGCGAATTTTATGATATGCATTCGCTGCCAACAAGACTACAAATCACCGCCATTTACATAATTCGCTTTACAATTTTTTTTTCATTTAAAAAGCCTTTATTTGTGCGCTGCTGCAGCCCTAAGGTGGCGGTACTTTTTCCCCCACAACTAATAATTTACAATAAATGGAAATTAGTTCGTAGGCTACAACGTGCGTAACTCTATGCGTATTCTTATACCGGTTTTTGTAATGATTATATTAAATCATATAAGAAACTAATTTATTACATAAAAGTTATTTTAACATTTCATGTAGTAAACTCTTTCTTTAAGTAAAGATACAATATATTTATTTATTTAATTTAATGATACAATATATTTTAAGTATCTTTAAGTAAAGATACTATTTTGTAATTAACAATCTTATATTTATAAGGAAATATTAGTGTATTAGCACATTAACAAGAACATGAAATTTAGACTGAATGAAATAGAATATCTGAGATTGGAAAAACTGAATAAATTATTAGTAAAAAAATATTTTGATTAGGTAGTTTCACTTTCTAGTTTTAGGTAACAGGTGTTGGATTTTGAGTTTTCGCTTATGATTTATTGAAGTATTTGTGAGTTTTTCTCTTGAAAGTTTTGTGGTTTTATTGAAAGTTTTTTCACTTCCACCTGTAGTTTTGATAAATTTATTTTGTCGATTTTATTTCTTTGAAATAAAATTATATTTTATCTTGTTTCACTGGTTAAAAATATAATTTAGTGTTTAATATTGGTAAAACCATACTAATTATAGATACAACCATATAAACTTTTTAATAAGTTTAACTTTTTAATACTTAATAAGTTTATATGATTGTATTTATAATTTGTATGGTTTCACCAATATTAAACAATCATTTAAATCAATTACCTGCAACTAAGTTTATGTCTTTCTTAACCTCGCTAGTCATGCACGAGGTGTTCAAGTAAGTGTATTCCAATTTATAATTCAAAACAGCAAAGCTGCACTAATGAGAGATAAATCTCGAAACGCGTCTGCAGATAGCTATTCACTTCAGTTAAATAGAAAAAAATGATCTTTAAAACAATTACTTATCCAAGTACATGAGGTGTGGGGAATAAGTTATTAAAAGAAAGTTGTTAATGCATCGTTTCGGCGATTTATTTTCACCTTCCTCAGGCTACAAACAAAATATTAGGAAATGAATAAGATGATTCTTTCTATAAAACAAAACATGTTATTTATGTAGTACTCTATGAAAATTGTACTGGGGGCTAGTAATAACCTGTTTCCTGATCCTGCTTTTACATAATAAAAACAAAAACAAGAAATGACTTATTTGCCCTAATTTTAACTGTGAATTATCAAGTTTGGTTGTAAAATGGAGCGTTGGCCTATTGAACAAAGCATTGCTTGCGTAGAGCATTTTATTAGAACGAATTCCATTATTCACACTCCGAGGTGGTTTCGACAACAGTTTCATTTTACAATGCCGCCCATTTGCAGGACAATTGCAAGATGGATCAAAAAATATTGCCGAACAGGTTCTCTTAAGGGTACTAAACCTGCAGAAAGGAAAAAAACTGCTAGAACAGAAATGAATATCTTGCAAGTTAGGAACAGAATTGAAGAAAATTCTAATAAATCCTTGCGACGTTTGACCAAAAAGCCCAAAAACCTCTTCCAATAGACCGAGACTCATGTTTAGAATTCAGTCTATGAATTTTGGGCAGAAGGGATATTTTGTCAATAAATTAATTATGAGTAACGAAGCACATTTTCAATTGTATGGGGACAGGAACAAACAAAATGTACGTTACTGGTCTTAGCCCAGTCATTTTAGCATATCACTCCGGAATCTAACGGAAGAAGCTGAATTTCTGTATAGACCTTTATTTTAGCATTACAAATGTTGTCTCAAAAGTCACATATGCCAACATGTGAGCGTCCTTAGATATTCAAGGTTAAAGGTCGCAAAAATCATTTTTTTGAGAATATTTCGTTTTTTCTGCCTCCTGTCGTATTTGCATTTATCATAAAAGTTGTAGAGAATAAATTTCTCTACAAATTTAACGCGAGACCTATTTTTATTCGTCGAACTGTTTTTGAGATAGAGGACGCAGAGTGTGAAGCGCTCAGCCATACATACCTTAGCGCAAGGTAAATCCTGAATCCCAAGGTATTATACCGTTTTTTTTTACATTGCACTGTTATTTCATTACAAGCTAAAGAACATTGCATCCCTAACTTATGGCATCCATAACGCGAACCACAACCATTCTTGCAGTTGCAGAATATTGTGAAGTGAGTAGTTCATCTGGTGCAGGTGGTAAAAGTGTTGTTACCGGCGTTAGGGTTTCATTTTGTAGTACCCAACTCCATTCAGGGGTTTGAATTAGAATAGCATTAAAATATATTTAGAATGATTTACTTCATTATTTAATTATTTGTGTGTCAAAGATAAGTAATATTTGACGACTATTTGAATTGAAATAAATATAAATGTAAGTACCTATAAGGTATTAAATTGTTATTTACGTAAGACCTAATACGTAATTAAGTAAAAAACGGTATAATACATTGGGATTCAGGATTTATGGCTGCTTATCAGCGCTCCATACTCTGCTCCCTCTATCTCAAAAACAGAGCGACGTATAAAAAAGGTTTCAGATGAAATTTGGAGAGAATTTTACAACTTTCATAATAAATGCAAATACGATAGGAGGCAGAGAAAACGAGATATTCTCAAAAAAACGATTTTAGCGACCTTTGACTTTGAATATCTAAGGACGCTCACATGTTGGCATATGTGACTTTTGAGACAGCATCGAGACATAATGCTAAAATAAAGGTCTTTACAAAATTCAGCTTCTTCCGTTAGATTCCGATATTTTTTGACTAAGATGACTGGACTATCTGCCGAAAACCCGCAACTTATATTCGGTATGTATGGAACATGCTCACAATCAGCTGAAGTATTGCGACCGTATTTTTTTCATAATGAAATAGGAAACGCAGTAGTTGTCAATAGTGAACGTTATATAGCGATGATACAAACGTTCTTAATTGATGCCATCGCTCAACTCCGATTGCCAATAAACGATATTTGTTATCAGCAAGATGGTGCAAGGCCTCATGTATCCAACCTGTCTAGGGGAGGTCTTTCCTGGTCGTCTGATTTCCCAGCGCGGGGATCAGTTATGACCTCGCTATCCGGATTTTTGGTTTTAGATGTTAAATCTTAAGTTTATCAGAATCGACCTGAAACCCTGGGAGATTGAAAACGAAACATTCGATAAGCCATTGGTGAGATTTTGCCAGAAATGTGCCAGCGTGCATTGTTGCATCGATCTCTGTGATGATTCGTAGCAAATGGAGGTCATCATAATCGATGTAATTTTTAAGTATTAATTGTTCACTTAGGATTAAGCATTTAACTTATTAAACTTTAGATTTTACTCTACAATATTCTACAAAAAATTTGGTGTCTAATCAACTTATTTCGTTTTTTGATAATTGCATCACATTGATTAGAGAAGTAATAGGTTTGAAAGATATTAACAAGAAAATAACAATTAAATAAATCCTGTTTAGTTCGTGTATTTAGTTTTATTATTCCATCTCGGTTTACAATTACCTGTCGACTTATTTATTGCCTTATCTGTCTAGGAAAACTATTACGAGATAATAGTACATATATTTGTGACTGTAAAGTCAATAGAGAGTCTTTATGAAATATAAATCTTTGTAAAGAGAAGTAGGAAATATGAAATCACCTATTGTTTACAATACATTTACTCCTTTCAGTTTTCAATTAAAAGTGATATTAAACAAAAGGCTTATTTATAAACGACGGGATTATATCAACCGTAAGGTCGTGGGTTCGAATCATGTACAAGGCAGATGAACTCCTCTTTATCTAAATGTTCAATATTGTTTATAACTGTGTATACCTTTCAAATAATAAACAACTACATAAGGGCATAACCCCTTGGTTTGAACTCTATATGCTATAAGTCGTGTCGATGCTTTTTTTATTATACTACTCGATACAAATGTTCTTTTGTTACATTTCCAAAAGAAAGTGCATAATTGAGGTAAATTAAACAAAAGCACGACTTTTCCCTCTATACTTTATCTTTATCTCTTGTTTATTAAAAGTACGTAAGCAGTACACGATGGTATTAATCTAATTGAATACACAACACAATGTTATTTTTAAATACATCTACACTGTTGCCACTGTTTCACTAGGTAAAACCTGTTTTCTAAAATAATTTACTTCCTGGCGCTTAGTTTTATTAGTAATTTATTATTTAATTTTCCAGTTACATTTTTAATAATAAACTACCTTTGTGTTAAATTGGTTGCAAACGGGAAAATATAAATGTATTATCTTGATTCAAATTTGCCATAGATAATTGTTACTTGAGATAACATTAGATTAGCCGGTTGCCATCTGGTCAGACTTGCTTCAGGGATTCACGTGGGCTCTCTAAGGGTTTGTCCGTAAAAATTTATAAATTTATATACATAACTGATTATAGATAAATCCAAAGATTTGTATTCATTTCTTTACTCATAACAACTGTAATCTATGAACACACGTAAAAAGTTATGTTTTACTGTTATAATGAAAAATTCGATTCTACATTCAAAAATTCATTTCTACAATGAATAAAAAAACTTGACAAATTAATTTGACAAGCTTTTTTACAATACAGGAACTTCAATAAACAACACCTTTCCATTCGTGCGTAAAAATTTCCTAGCTTCTGTTATATTGGAAAGTATCTAAAATTCTTGAATAAAATATTTAACGAAATCTCCAAAATCTTCCAGATGTTACAAAAACTTGAGCATGAGAAAATAAAACCAAATATATTAATACGTCTATTTTTTGTTAGATCAATTATGATTAATTCGTTTTGGGAACCAAACATTCGATTTCATGTTCTCAAATATCATATTAAATAAATCACAAAGGAACTTTCAGAAATTTAATTTAAATTCCACTCAATTAATGAAAAAATCTGCAATAGTTTTTTTTATAATTATAAGAAAATAAACGGAACAAAAAATATTTGAAAAAATAATTAATTTGAAAACATTTATTCAAGTTTTTACTTCATATCTAGTTTTAAATTGTATCCATATGGCAAATAGAATTATGATTAAACAAAAAAATAAGCTTAAGACGTTGAAAAATTGAAGCAATTATCTTTGTTGTAGTCCAGATATTAATTCAGGATGAATTATGCATAATAGCTACAACGATAAATATAGATTAAAAGTATATACATATTATAGGTGTTTTATAAACAAGAAAAGAGGTAATTGCAAACTTAAAATCTCGAGTAGTCTTTAAAGAATTCCAAAGTGAACGAGCTATTATAAAAAAAGTCTTCAACTTAGAACTTGATTAATAATATTTTTGCATGTAATTATAGGTACGTGCCTTTTAACAGTTTTACCGTCTATACACTAACAATGTTTTTTAATTCATTTGCGATTCAGTGAATAAATTGCGACGGGCACTCATAATTATCCCAGACTAATAAATACGAGAACAAAATTACATGTAATGGAGACGTTGTAAGATAACGCCGAAGCAAGGTTTAACGTTTCAATATATTTACAGAACAGATCCTGGGTTTTAGAATCACTGACATTTTAATTAGTAATAAATTGAAAATGGCATAGGCCAAAAGGCCATAAACCCCTTTTTCTTAATAAATCTTCTTCCACGAGATTTTCAAATAGCATTTATTTACAGAGAATCGTTTTGCTTTAACTTATAACGCAATGGGGTTACAATAAATGAATATTACATACGGGTTTGGAAAAAGTTCTAATTAAATAAATAATTTTACGTCTTATAGTTCTTCATATAATTTTCTGTTAGTAGCTCTAAACTGAGATAATTTAGTTTATAATTTAATTGCTGATTTGAAACAAAAAATGTCTTCAAGCTTTGCAAATTTAAAAGCTTAAAACGCTAAATGTCATCCATTTAACGTTTTTAGGCATTTTTAGGCTTTTTGTACCTGACACTAATGGTGAGGTAGTACACTGCTCCAAACAATTAGCGGGTCACTAATTTGTGCCTCCATAAAATTCAAACGGGAAATTGGGAAAAAAAATTGGGAAACTGAGATAATATAGTTTATAATTTAATTGCTGATTTGAAACAAAAAATGTCTTCAAGCTTTACAAATTTAAAAGCTTAAAACGCTAAATGTCATCCATTTAACGTTTTTGGGCATTTTTAGGCTTTTTGTACCTGACACTAATGGTGAGGTAGTACACTGCTCCAAACAATTAGCGGGTCACTAATTTGTGCCTCCATAAAATTCAAACGGGAAATTACATGCGAAAAAATAGACCTTTTTACGCTTAGTTACGCATGCGCATCCGCCAAGTTTGAAAGGCGGGAATATGAAAGTTTCGAGCACATATTTAGTTATACGTCAAGAAGTTCCGGCACTTTTTGACGTATAACATGACGGAAATTGACACATGCGCACAAAAAAATTTAAACTATGAAAAGGGTCTATTAAGTTCATCTGAAAGACGCACTATTTAATTGTTTTAATTGGCACATATGGAAGTGTCAGCATCACGTACTTTTAAAGTACCCGTAATAATTAACAACAACTACCAAAACCAAAGCGCAAAATGAATTTAAATTAATTGTTAATGTAAACTTTTGTACATAGAGTGCTAACTCAATAACGAGTATGTGCTCCCATAGCAAGAATAACGGCATTAGGCCGTCTGCTTCTTAAAAGTCATGCTTCTTAAAAGTCTTCGAAGGTCTTCTTGTGGTATAGCGTCCCATTCTTCAATAAGAGTATGCGTTAGCTGCTGGATGGTCTGAGAAGGACGCGAGGCGGTTCACGAGCAAAATTCATACTTGCCATTCTGTGACTTCGTGAAGAAGAGGATTTTTGAACGGGTCGTAGCCCTCAAATTTGATTCCTTCAACCTATTCCTAATTGTCTGGTTTATTACAGTGACCCCATGCGTCCTGAGCTAAATTAATTCCTGGGGTAAATTAAGAGGTCTACGCCGTATAAACTCTATTGGAAAGACTCGAAATCAGTAAAAATCGGACTAGATTTTGAGTTTTTTTTTCTTTTGCGACCTTGCCCACCGCGCCCGGTATATTGATCTAGTATCCAAGTACCTGTTTCCCAATCGCTGCGTAACAGACAGGCTTACGTGGAAGTTTCTTCAGACCTATCGAAGGCTTTCGCCATTTTCAATTAATGTTATAGCACGAACAACTTCTCCTTCGTTGAGATGCCTCATTTTCACTTAAGTCAAACTGTCGGTTGCAACATTTTCCTCTGTATATTGATCTGAACAAGGCCTTCTTAGCTCTTTGAATCAAATTTGGGATACATTATTTCACTTTAGTTTTGGTATTTCTTGTTAATTATTACGAATTATCCGGAAGTATGCGATGCTGATAATTCCATATGTGTTAATTCAAACAATTAAACAAAGCGTCTTTCAGATGTTCTTAATTTTCCCCGCTAATTGTTTTGAGCAGTGTATTAAATTTTTCAGTTTTTTCTGAAAAATCTTCTCAATTTTTTGAGAAGTGGTTGCTCGGATGCTCAAGGTTTCTACAGAATACTGTTTGGAAATCACTGGTTTATTTCAGTGTCATTATATTTATAAACTGACAATGAGTGAAAGC
Organism: Phosphuga atrata; assembly: GCA_944588485.1. NCBI lineage: Eukaryota > Metazoa > Arthropoda > Insecta > Coleoptera > Silphidae > Phosphuga > Phosphuga atrata. The sequence continues at coordinate 1,340,753 of OX155907.1, read as the reverse complement.
AAAAGTATAATTTTGATATTTTTATAACATTTCGATTTCATAAAATCTGTTTAGGATATTTTAGCTACTAACAATCGGCCCGATTCAGTTAATGTAATCTCTAAAAGTGCTACAATCCTAATTAGGACCTGGACCTCCTCCAACTGCTTATTGCCTACCCTTGTGCTTCGTGTCTTGTTCTTAGGCACAAGTGTAGGGAGCCCTTACAGTTTTTAACGTGGTTGGCGAGCCACTATTAGGGGAGGTTTGAATTTAAATTCAATTCAGTTTCATGCAAAATAAGAATTTCTAAAATTGTTATATAATTGTAAATAATGTTGGCACCTTACAAAGTTTTTACTGAGAATACAACTAACAAATTTTGCAATTTTTATTTTTATCAAATTCTGTTCGTCAATAATAAAATAATGAATTCTGTTCGTAAATATAATTTGGTCAAACTGAACAAAAATTCAATTGTGCTGCAGATTAATTATTGTAAAATTGAAAATATATTTTATAATTCCATATTAATTAATTTAAAAAACTGTAACCTTGTTTGTGTTGAATGGTACGTCCTGCCGTGCAGTAATATGGCTGAGTAAATATAGTAGAATAAGTCTAGATGGAGAATATATCTTTAAGATAATTAGAATGAAAAGACAGTAATAAATAATAATTAATAATGCAATAAGTATAATTAATAATTGTTCGGTAACGGTATTCCTTCACACGAAATCAATTGGTTATATACTGATATAATACGTGATTAGATATATGAATAAGTTGCGTTCGCTTTAGCCTAGTGATCCTGCTGACACGGAAAAGTATAAAAGCACTTTAGTTATATTTCCCGGTGGGTAACCTTTTCGACCCACATTTGTACCACAGCATCTTTTCTATTCCATTTTCAGGCACTACTTATTGTTTTGGCCATAAATGGCTATATTATTTAGACGCGCATTGCACGTGTTTCGTCTTAAGATAGTCCGCTAATCGAAAAATGCATTCGCGACTGGCATATGGTCCATTAGCTATAATGCAATTCATAAACGCTAAAAATCTTCGTAACACAATTAAATTGAAAAATTTTGCATTTCCAACTGCACCACAGATGTTCTTTCTTCTTATTTTTATAAGAAATAAACTAACCTGTATTTATTTCAACAAATTTTATTTTAATTGGAAGGAAATTGTTGGAAGCATTTCTGTGGAAACATCTTGAGTTTGTTCATGTCGCGTGATGAATCAACGTATTAAATTACGCCTGCTTGGCTTCATCTACTAAATTGTTCGAACAAATAAGACAAATTTATTTGCCAGCCAATTATTTTATAAGAATCTTCATTATATACTGTGTACTAAGGTGTTGAAGGATTTCAATTAATATGCAAAATGCTATAAAATCGTTCATTAAAATCCTACAAGGCTTTGATTTGAAGACAAGTCTAAATATATTAATCTTGTCTTTTGCGATTATTTCTGCTTTTCAGATTTTACACTTATTTTGCAATTACTTTATATTAAATTAATTGAATAAACCGTGTGGCCCATCATATAAATTTATCATTGTAGTAGATAATTGTACAAACTTAAAACAATCGGATTCGATTGTTTTAAGTTTGTATGATTATCTATAACGTGGGATAGTTTTACCAATTCTATCGTAGATAATTGTGTTATATTTAAAATTTCTATGCTGGTTTTCATAAACTAATTAATTATAAAGCTACGCAAAGTTTATTTACCTGTAACAATAGTAGTTTTAACGATATTGCATAAGAAATTATTAAAATAATGTGTAATATTATTATGTGTAATAGAAAAATCATATTTTGCACAGAAAAACCACTTCTCTCGAATGAATATTATATCTGTAATGATAGAGTTTCTTTAACAATGTGGTTTGATTCCCGTTGCATCATCACGGTTTATTTACGAATCAATTCAGGGCTGCTTTGTGCATGTCCAGCTTGATCGCGTCCATTTGTCATTATTACATTCCATATATTACGTTAATTATGCGTGGGTGACATTAACTGCTTTCTATTGACGTGTGTTTTTTAATAGACAGTTTTTTTAATGATAATGAAAATATAAAAAAAATATAGAGAACTTTTAAAAAGTTGCGTTTTTATTAAAACGCAATAAAAAGGAGAAAATATATTTTTCTTTGTGTTGACATTAGTGACCACAAATCAAAGTGCGGAGCGCCCACGAATTTTTAGCGCTTCATCAAATAAATTATATTTTCTTATACTGAAATTATTTTTCTATAATTTCTGTTAAAAAAATATATCTATATTTTCGTCCATGAACACAACAAATGACTGGATTGAATTGAAAAATTGATTTAGAAAAATTTGGCAAAATTTCAGAATATTCATTAGAACATGTTCATCATAATAAATTTTCATCAGAATTTTCATCATATTAATTAAATTTTCAAAAACTTAAACGGAAACGATTCAGATTCAAAGTTGGGAGGACATCAAGGAAATCTAATTACTACAGCCGAACGGATAGCACCTAACATTAAAACTAAAAAACATGCATGGTGGTCGCTGGAATGCGATGCCTTCATTGAAACAAGAAACCAAACATAGCAAAATTTTCAATCACAGAAAACAGAAGAAACCAGATCAAATTTCATTAAAAAGTTAGAAAATTGGTAGATAAAAGTATAAAAAGGATCAAGAAAGCACTTGAAAAAAAAACTCTCGTCAAAATTGATGAAGAATTTACTAAGAACACAAGAAGCTTTTACAGAAGTTTCATACAAAGGTTATCAATATACAAAGCACGAACCCTTCAATTTCGAGATGTGAATAGGACCATCGCCCACAATAACACGGAAAATTGCAAGACACTAGGAGGCTACTTTGAGCAGTGAATTGAATTGTGAACCCATGAATTGTGAACCCATCCTTGAAAACTTTAAATCCCAAATAACTTTGAGAAGCCGGATTCTGAACCACAAACAACTGAAGAACTACTATTTCAGAACTAAAAAACAACAAAGCATCTGGAGAAAACCAAATAGTGGCCGAACTATGGAAGAAATCTCACAAAATGCAATAAATCCCTTCAATGTGTTTTGAAAAAATCTGGACAGAAGAAGAAATCCCCACAGAATGGAGAACAGCTCTCATCCACCCTATCCACAAGAGAGACTTGAAGGCAGACCCCAACAATTATAGAGGAATATCCCGTCTGGATATAACATACAAGATCCTTTCTAAAGTCCTTTTGAACAGGGCAGAACCACAATTGGTCCCGCAAATTGGGGCATACCAGGGGATTTTAGAAAGGGTAGAGATGTAGATTGTGGATTTGGTGGTGACGACTTCATAGATTTATTGTACCCCACCCTCTTCCTTTAAACGTTGGTATACTTACCAATTTAGAGCGCCTCGTCTAGTCCTGGTTGCTTTAGGAATCTCACGATCTGCGTGGGATTCAAGGACTGCAACTCCTCTGCGTTCAAGCAGTAGACCCCAAGATACATTTGTCTCTTGCGGATCAGTGCTTTCCTTTCTAAAGTTCTTTTGAACAGGGCAGAACCACAATTGGTCCCGCAAATCTGGGAATACCATAGGTGTTTTAGAAAGGGTAGAGATGTAGGTTGTAGATTTGGTGGTGTCGACTTGTACTGCGACCTTTATAGTTCTATTGTACCCCACCCTCTTCCTCTAAACGTTGGTATACTTACCCATTCAGAGCGCCTCCTCTAGTCCCGATTGCCTTAGGAATTTCAGGATCCGGGTTGGATTCAAGGACTGCAACTCCTCTGCGTTAAAGCAGTGGGCTCCAAGATACATTTATCTCTTGCGGAGCAGTGCTCCGCAGTTTTTGAGCAAATGTATGGGGGTTTCCTCTGCTGAACCACAGAATCTGCATCTGTCATCTTACTCTGGGCCTAGGGTCTTGAGGTGTTTTCCAAGTCTGCAGTGTCCCGTCAGGACTCCTGTCAGAATTCTAAGCTTGTTGCTGTTTAGTTTCAGGCAGGCCTTTGTTCTTTTCTGGTTAAAAGATCCCAGCATTACTAGTTTAGATCCCAGCATTACTAAATTAGATCCCAGCATTTGGATTGTCTCAATTCTGGAAGTTCTTTCCAGGTTTCATCCATTGTTCTCTTATTTCTCAAAAAGGGTCATTCTCGGCACAATTACCAAACCTCAAAAACACCATGACATACCACAAATTAAGGGCAAAGACGTACGTAATCTTCTTTTTTGATTTCAAAAAAGCATTGATTCGATTGGCAGGGAATCTCTGTTATCAGTCCTGTTTGAAAAAAATAATTTTTTAATTAAAATCGAGTTTTCCGATCTCTTACTTCTTCTGCCAATGAAAGACGGTGTGACATGTTTTCATTAAAATGCAATAAAAAGGAGGAAATATTTTTTTTCTGTGTTGACATCTGTATTGACATCTGTAGTGACTATAAATAAAAGCGCGGAGCACCCATGATAATTACGTCATTATAGTTTAGCGCTCCAAGAAATAAATTATTTTTTTCTATAGAGTAAATATTTTTCTGTAATTTCTGTTTTAAAAAAATATATTTTTCTATATTTGCGTTCATGGAGTCAAGAAAATGACGACTGAATGAGGTTGATTTTGAAAAATATAGAAATTTAGCTAAATTTCAGAATTAATTTCTAAATTTTTATTAGAACATTTTCTTTGCAATAAAACATTTATTAATTTCGCTAAAATCAGCAATATTATTTTGATGAAGGCGTGAGAGATTTCCTTTGTAAGAAGAATTTGCAAATTGTGTATTGAACAAAATACAAATTCGTAATAGAAAGCGACTTTTCCGATCTTTTACTTCTTCGGCGAATGAAAAATGGATTGTGATACTTTTTAATTAAAATGCAATAAAAAGGAGGAATTATTGTTTTATTTGTTGATATTAGTGACTATAAATAAAAGCTCAGAGCACCCACGAAGATCCGTCAATATAGTTTAGCGCTCCACCAAATATTTTTTTTTCTAAACTGAAAATATTCTTCTATAATTTCTGTTTCTAGTTTGAATTTGCAAAATATAGAAATTTGGGAAAAATTTCGTAATATTTTATTAGAAAATTTTCTTTGCAATAAAACATTTATTAATTTCGTTAAAATCAGCAATGATATTATTTAGATTAAAACCTGAGAGATTTACTGTGTAAGGAGAATTTGCAAATTGTATGTTGAGCAAAAAACAAATTCTGAATAAAAAGCGAGTTTTCCGATCTTCTACTTCTTCGGCGAATGAAAGACGGATCGTGACGTCGACGGCCTTGCACTTACGTGAGGTTTCTCTCTTCCCAAGTTAGCGTAGGTCAAGAACATGTGAACCATACACACACACACACACACATACATACATGCATACACAGAGACCGATTTTGATAGTTAGTTATATTCTGTGGTAATAAATTAAGACCCGTGCCGTATAAATGTTATCTTTCCTACATCATTACATACTGTGACTCACTTGCATCACATGAAATGCAGTAACTCTCGACTTCTTGACTATACGTTCGTTTCTTTTCTATTTCTGTTTTACTGAGATACTGATTAGAAATGGAATTTGTTTCCTTTACGACAACCGTTCTAATTATAGATTACTTGCTTTTATGCCAGAAATTTTATGAATTATTGTATGGAATCTTTATTTCTACTAACAAGACAACAGGAATGTTTGTATGTTCCTAGTATTTCCTCCCAATGCAAAAATAAGTTTAAAACATTAAATTTTCTTAAATTTAATTAATAAAATTTCATAAAATAAAAATTAATAACTGTAAAAAAATGCATTCAGAAATTTTATTTATTCGCAATTGTAGAAACTGGCAACAACTTTTAAACAAGTAAATTTAATTATTTGTGTATTTGTATTAGTCGCATTAATACTCTTTTTTATGACAGTAAATCATAAAAATGTCATTAATTTTTATTAAGAATTTTATTATCTGTTGAAATGTTCTCATAAAGCATGAATATATAATTTTATGAACTTTCTCTCTTTTCTAATATTTTTTAATTAAAAAACTCACAAATTCACAATATCTTTTCAGAAGTTTATTACTAAGCAATAGCAATTAAGTGTAACTGTCTTAGAATCATGTTAGAAACTAAATTAGCATGAGGAATTATTATCATTTCTATAGTAATAATTCATTCGTCGTAGTCGTTTAAAACATTTATTACTTGGTTAAACGTGCGGAGAGGATTCGTTTAAAATCCAGTAGCAATAATAAACGAAAAACGTTGAGGAAATTGTTGCATTGTCTTTCGTCTTCCCACAATCAAATTTTGTTGGTTTTTTTAAATATTTGTTCCACTCACACGGTCCATAAAACCTTTTTAGCGAAATTTCGGACAATTACCGTATGAAAATCACACAGTAAATAATATTCGTTTAATTATATTTCTTTTTTTTAACCACCACTTGTTTAATTAGTAGACATGGTAATTGTTGTAATTATAATTGTTACAGTTAACTTTTTGATAATAAAATTATTATAATTGTTTCTTACAAGGCTATAGACATAAAGTGTTACAAATATAAATTATGAGAAATTTTTTGTGATATAAATTCTTGTTTAGATTTGGATAGAGATAATATCGTTTGTAATTTATTGTTACGAACAATTATTCCGAGCACGTTTGCAATAAAATAATAATTATGATATCTTGAAAATAAAATAATGTAATGCAATTTAGTGCGTAAAATGTAATGTATATACCTCATAAAACATGTATGTCACATTTATATGTCTTTTTCTATTTCTTATTCATATGAATAAAAAAATAATATATAAACTCCGTGTGAGAAATGTCGTTTTAACGAACTGTTTCTTTCCAATTATTCCTGGAATAATTTTATCTAGTCTGTAATTTTAACTAAATAAAGTAATTTAAGTAGATTAAATTGATTCTAATAAGTAGTTTGCAAACTGTTTTGAAATTATTTCGGACTCATTGTATAATCTCATAGAAAGGAAAAATCTTGTAAATTCTCCTTTTTTGTTGTTTAAAAAAAATTATGTGTTTTTCGGTATTGTTTATTAGTAATTAACAATTTATTTATTCGTGGAATATGATGGAATTAACTTTAAAACGTCAAAAATTCAAGTTGTAACATTTGGAAATGTCAAAAATGGAATTTTGTAACATTTGGAAACGTAAAAAGCAAAGTTTGTAAGATCCGAAACGTCAAAGTCAAGTTTGTAACAGTAGGAAACGTCAGAAATTGAAGTTTGTTAAATTTGGCAACGTCAACTTTTGAAAACGTCAAAATTAGAAGTTAACTTTTGGAAACTTTAAAAATTGAAGTTATAATATTTTAAGCGTCAAAATTGAAGTGTGACAACAGAGCGAAGTTTGTAATATTAGTAATGTTCAGTCAATGAAGAAAATTAAGATTAAAGCATCAACAATACGAATTTATAAGCAACAGCAAAATGAAGATAGAGACATCAAAGTAATGAAGTTAGTACTATCAACAATTAAGAAAAGTATAAGTACGAGCCAGATGAGGTTTAATATGTCAATGCTACGAAATGGGAAGCATCAGCGATGTGGAAGTTCGAAGCAGAGACTAGGAGAAGTTTTAACGGGCGGTGGTTGTTCGGAGCATGAGAAAAGTGAAGTTTGGAACTGGAGGTAAGTGAATTTAAATGTTTTTGTGCCGATGAAGTTGAAGTTCTGGAATATGAAATAATAGAAGGGGATAAAGGGAATAATTTATTATTTTTTACGTAAATTAGGATTTTCAAATTTATTTATTCATTCGTGGAATATGATAGAATTAACTTTTGGAAACGTCAAAAATTCAAGTTATAACATTTGGAATTGTCAAGAATGGAAGTTTATAACATTTGGTAACATAAAAAGCAATGTTTGTAACATTTTAAACGTCAAGAATTGAAGTTTGTAACATTGGGAAACGTTATAAATTGTCGTTTGTTAAATTTGCAAACGATAAAAATTGAAGTTAACTTTTGGAAATGTTACAAATTGAAGTTATAATATTTTAAACGTTAAAATTGAAGTGTGGTGTTACACTTCAATTTTAACGTTTAAAATATTATAACTTCAATTTGTAACATTTCCAAAAGTTAACTTCAATTTTTATCGTTTGCAAATTTAACAAACGAAGTTAACACCGAAGTTTGGAACATTAATAACGTCCAGCTAATGAAGAAAATGAAGATTGAAGCATCAACAATACGAATTTATAAGCATCAGCTAAATGAAGATTGAGGTATCTAACTAATGATGTTAGAACCATCAACTATCAAGAAAAGTATCAAGAAAATGAGAAAAAGTTTGAAGCACCAGCAAGATGAGGTTTGATTGTCAATGCTACGAAGTGGGAAGCATCAAAGAAGTGGAACTTCGAAGCAGAGACTAGGTGAAGTTTTAACGGGCGGTGGTTGTTCGGAGCATGAGAAAAGTGACGTTTGGAACTGGAAGTAAGTGAATTTAAATTGCCGATGAAGTTGAAGTTGTATAATATGAGATAATACAAGGGGATAAAGGGAATAATTTATTATTCTTTACGTAAATTAGGATTTGCAAATTTTGTAATAAATTGTTGATAAATCTGTCTAATTAGTTTCATTTGGTTTTCTAAATTTTACTTTTGGTTTAAAATAAAATGTACATTTGTATAAAAAGTATTATACAGTATAATCTCGATAATCCGACACATATGGGACCAACCGGATTATCAAAAAATCTGGATTATCAGGATTAAACGAAAACAATAATATGAAATGAAACCATTCTACGTTATAGATAATCATACAAACTTAAAACGGTCGGAACACAGCCTAAATATATAAATATATTCAACCTTTCCGAAGCTCTATAACAATTACTGTGTCTTTTTCGGACTACCAAAACAGATCTCATGTGGAATTTGTCAGTTATTTAATAGCTTTCAGTCCACCTTCGTGGCACTCAAGCAAAACCATAAAAATAACATTGTTTTTAAGATCATGTCTTTCCGATAACATAAGTAAGTGAGCCATCTGCACACGCGTTTCGCGATTTATCTCTCATCAGTGCAGCTTTGCTTTTATAAATAACAATTTGTAAAAGACTCGCCTGAAACCCACAAGGTGATTAGGGGTTAGTTATTTCTAATTTTACATTTCGTGAGAGACATGAACTTAAAAAAACCATCCTACGTTATAGATAATCATAGACACTTCAAAAATTCGGAACACAGCCTGAATATATAAATATATTCAACCTTTCCGGAGCTCTATAACAATTACTGAGTCTTTTTAGGATTACCAAAACAAATCTCATGGGAAATTTGTTATTTACATTATCTTAAAAACAATGTTATTTTAATGGTTTTGGTTGAGTGCCACGAAGGTGGACTGAAAGCTATTAAATAACTGACAAATTTCACATGAGATTATAGAGCTCCGGAAAGGTTGAATATATTTATATATTCAGGCTGTGTTCCGACAGTTTTAAGTTTGTACAATTGTACATATTTTATGTACAATTCTATTTCAGAAAGAATAAAATATGTATCTATATAGGTAAAAGTGTACATACAAAAAATTAGGTACAAACTTAAAGCAGATAGTAAGACAATTATTGCAGAGTGAAGCTTAGTCAGAATCGTCAATCAAGTTTTCAGAGTTAAAAGAAGGGTGTGTTGGCCACACTTTTTTCCAAGAACACTGGATAGTGTTGTTTTTGACTTTATTTCTTCTGTGTGCGAGGTTTATATCCGATGTGGGGCACCTTAAAGAAAAGACACGTGTTTCCTCAGAGCGCTGGATTACTGAACGTGTCCGATTAACCAACCGCTGGATTATCAAAATTTTAGTGTATATATTTTTTACATTTCAAAAACATTTTTTATTTTGTGAAATTAACCTAATTATTATTTTTTCGTTGAAATTAAAAGAAATCATATTATACTATTCCGTATAATTTGATAAAATTGTCTTTAAATTTTTTCAAGATTTTGTAAAATAAAAGTATGACAAGGAAATGATAGCCTGCTTAGCTTGTAATATAAAAGCAAAATAAAATGCGACATTTAGTTTTAAAATAAGTTATTTAATAAACAATAAAGAAAATCGTTTAAACTTAAAAGGGTAGAACGAACGTGGTGATTAGGTAATTGTAATAGATTAAAGTTTAATTTTCATATAAATGAAATAAGCGAAGACGGCAAAAGCTAGTTTTGTAAGTCGTTAAAGAAGGTTGATGTGCACAACATAAATATTTCAATTTTTAAATAAATAAATAGATTAGCTAGACAGAGCATTAGCATCGTGGCAGGCTTTAATAAACGGCTTTATTCGTACAAAGAATTAATGATAACGCCACCAACACCGTGTAATTTACTTACAGCATCGTTTTAATAGACGTACAAGTTGAATGTCTGGCAATTATAAAACTGTAACATTATATAACTAGCCTATCTATATATTAAATGCAACGAGTCATTACTTCTCCTTTCTTTAATTAATTCTATCGTTAAAGGGTGAATGCCAACGGAAAACCATCACCAATGCTGCTTTATGCAGCCATCGGAATTTTCCAATTTCAAATTTTTAATTACACATTTTGTGTTATCAAAAAATAATTTAAAAGTAACAATATGTCTGTGGATATGACGAAATGTTTGTTTAAAGATCATTGCATTTCTGAAAAAGAACCGTAACTATAATATTAGACCGTGACTACGCAATCTCATGGAACAAATTTTGTTACGATTCGTTTGATCTTTAAATCATCGATTTATATCATAACAAAAATTGATATTTGTATACACAAATAGATATTCAGTGGATATTTGTGCATACATGGATATAAAAACATTCCAGTCTAATTAGCTACTTATATACTATAATACTATTTTAGTCTTTTCAAATAAAAATGTCCTTTCTAATATTATTAATACTCAAATAGTTTGCTAATAAAAAAATCTTTGATTATTTTTTCTTTAAAATAATGAAAATCGTTTTTTCAATGATTATTTTCATTTATATCAAAAGAAGTATTAATTTCTAAGATGTGCAAAAACGTTCCTTTTGTTAAGTCAGCTAACGTAAAAAACGTTTAAACTTAAATTGTTTAAAAATATTCTTTTGTGGTAAAATAGTTTTTTTCTTTGAAATTCATATTAAATTATAACAAGTTAAAACAATGCTAACGGCTTAAACCGGTGATATATTCGACAAACAATCCTTTTTGGCAATAAAACGAAGGAAAACTTTGCAGAACAAGAAAGAAATAATGGGATGAGAATGCAAGATAAAAAGAAGTATTAAGGGCAAATAGAGTATTAAAGAATAATTATAGGCATTCAAATGGAACAAGTGGAAGAGATATGAGTAGAAAAAAGAAAAAGAAAATCTGCATAGATGAATATTATGTAGTTGAGTTTCTCAGTGAAGTTTATTTGCGGTAATAATTATTCTTGGTAATTGCTTTGTAGTGAGTTTCGCACTCCAGTCTTATCTATATTTTACATAATCATCGAAATCGCATTTGCATAAAAAAATAACTCCCGAGAAAAAAATTATAAAGACAAGAATTTTCATCAACTGTAGAAAAAAAGGACTAATAACCTACTAGCACACTTGAAATCATTGTCTTAGACCACAATGTATACTAAACCATAGGAGATAATCAGCAACAATGCGTTTTTAATATTTACTTATTTAAACAATAATTCTTTTAAATGCATTAAGGCTAATGAAATTTAAAGTGCGTTTACTCTCACACGATGCAAAATTACTTCAATTGCTTCAATTATTATTTGAAAAAAATATTTATTTATTTCCATTCCAACAATAGATTAACCCAAATACCATAAACTTTTTTTAGCTGACAAATCTTGCATTACAACTTCTATTTTTTACTTTGCCATCTAGTTTTTTCTCTCACAAAGTTTATATTAATATTATTCTCTTCTACCAACATTATCTAGTTGTAATAATTAAAATAATTTCATATTATATTACTTTAATACTAAATCAATCAATTCATGTCTAATCCAATAAGTCCTACCTATTTATCATCTGTTGACTTTTGACTAGAAAACATTTTTTATTTTATATTTTTAAAACAGCTCAATCCACGTAACAGTTAGATACATTTCGCAATTAAACTCGCATTGTCTCATAAATTATATAACAGATCGGGCGATGTTTATTAAGTGAAAAATTTTCACAAATTGCACCGGGGAATGAATTAAGCGCAGTAAGTCAAGTAGACTAACTGTCATCGCCATTCATAGGCTTGCTGGCGCTTCAAACGGTAAATACTTATTATATCGACTTACCTATTAATTTCCGATATTAATTATTTAATTAATTTGAGTTAATGAAATCACTGAAGGTTTATATTATTTACAATATAAGTATTAACTATAATTAGACACAACTAAAAATAATCGATATATAAGATAAGATAGAAGTATAAACTTATATATAATCAAATTAGGGTTAGATAGAATTGGTGAAACTATCCTACGTTATAGATAATCATATAAACTTAAAACAAACGGAACACAGCCTGAATATAGAAATATATTCAGCCTTTCCGGAGCTCTATAACAATTACTGAGTCTTTTTAGGCCTACCAAAACAAGTCTCATGTGAAATTTGTAAGTTATTTATAGCTTTCAGTCCACCTTTGTGGCACTCAACAAAAACCATAAAAATAACTGGAAGGTGGACTGAAAGCTATAAAATAACTTACAAATTTCAGATCGAGATTTGTTTTGGTAGTCCTTAAAAGACTCAGTAATTGTTATAGAGCTCCAGAAAGGCTGAATATATTTATATAACCTGTGTTCCGTTTGTTTTAAGTTTGCAAATTAAGGTGATTAATATTAAATTTGATGTTGATTTGAACTTGTTTTGATTAGACTAGGTTTTTGTTTAGAGGATTCATTGTATTTACTTATTTTTTATTAAAATTATTGTGTAATTCGTTGAACTCTGAACAGGAAACGAGACAATTCAGTTCTAATCTAATACACATGGAGATGATTTTAATAAGTACTTAAGTACATCACTGAGCATTTGGCATGTTTTTTAGTAATTATCTTGTCAGGCGTGACGTGTGGAGTTTGAAAAAGTTATTTTAATTTAAACATATTTAAGTTGTATTAAAGTTTGTGGAAAAAAATAATAGAATTGGCCATAGCAAATTGGGACCCGGAAGTGTACTAAACAATCTACACTGAAATTTGAAATGTCTGTCTCAATTTTAAATAACCAAGTCTAATTTTAAGAATACACGTGAAGTTGGTCCCCGAATTTTTGAAAAATTGAATTTTTTTTAGAGTTCTGACAAGATTTCGAATAGTTCTAGAGTTCTTGCTTGAAAATTGTAATAGATCCGGGGAATTTCGGGCAGAAATCGAGAAAAACAATATGTTCATTGCCAAGTATTAGTGTATCTTGGTGTGGGCCCTCGTTTTTAGATATCACCATGTATTTTGTCTTTGAGGTGTTTAATCTGAGTCCATACCGTTCGCTTGTGGTTTTGACTTTGTTTATTATACTCTGTAGGCTCTCCAAGGTGTTTGCTACTATGATTGTATCATCAGCGTATCGTATGTTATTGATGTTTTCGCCATTCACCTTCGTTTGCGTTTAATGCCTCTTGGAAAATTTTCTCCGAGTATATATTGAACAAGATTGGAAATAGTACACAACCTTGCCTCGCGGATCTCCGGAGGTATACTTCTTGCGAGATGATGTTGTCCACTTTTAGAGCTGTATTTGTGCCAAGCTGACTTTAGCGTTGTCTGGTGCCAATACAGGTTTGCGAGAATTCTTTCTTATCTATGCCGTGTCCTGTAATACCTAGATCAATGTATCATGTTGTACGGTGTTGTTCGACTTCTCTCGTTCCGAGCGCATTCCGAAAGCCAAACTGCGTCTCTCCCACATGTTCCTCGCACCTACGATAGATCCTGGCATGTATGATCTTTAAAAATATCTTGACAATGTGGTGTATTACGCTGATCAGTCTATATATTCACCGCATCTTTTCGCAGATGGCTTCTTGGGGATTGTAACAAACAAAGTAACATAACAAACATTGTCTAAAAGTTCTTGTACGTACTTTTCCCATTCCTCCGCTTTGTTTGTGACTTCGGTTGCAAGTCTGCCATTATCATCAGTTAAACTTGATGGCGTTTTTTTCCTGTTGGTTCTCGTCATTTCCTTTACTTTGCGGTGCATATTAATGTTATGATGTATCCAGTTGTTCAATTTCATCACATTTAGCTGTTTGCCATCTTTCCTTAGCAAGTCTTATCTTTTTATGGATCTCTTTATATCTGGTGGTATTTAGCTGTTTAGCGTGTCTTATGATTTCCATTAGGTAAATAATTTCTTTCGTCATCCATTCTTTCTTTGTTGTCTTTTGGCGCTTTAAGTACTTTGGCTCGTATTTTGAATAAGGTGTTTTAGGACGTTACAGTTTTATTTTGTTTGTGTTACTGATGTGGCGTTATTGATACCCTCGCTTAAGGATTGGCACACCTGTTTATTAATCTTTGTGTCCTTCAATCTTCTCATGTCTAGTATCGGAGATTGGACTTTTCGAGCTACTTTCTTCAGCCTAACTTGTAGCTTACCAATTACTGGAGTTTAAAATGTAAAATAGGCATTTTTTATTTATTCGTATAGTACTATCGGAAATCGTTAGCAGAATTTTTTTAATTTTTCAAAAATTTACAAAATTTTGCACAAAAAAAAATGTGGAACTATATGCATTCCATTGAGAACACTAGACCTCCCTGTAAAGAATTGAAATATTAATAGAGATTTTTTTAATAGAGATTTTTCTGAAAAAAGGGGGGCTTACCCCCCTTACCGTATGAAGTTGGCCCCCAACTTGTCAGAACATCTCTTGCCAGAAATCTTGCCAGAACTTAAAAATTCGGGGGCCTAGTTCACACGAATATTTTAAGATTCAAGATTTAATCTAAACTTTTTCGACTTAAATTTCATGTCTATGTTCTGGATAAGCGCTTTATGAATTAAAAAAATGGCAAGTTTATCTATAAAGAAAAGTTTTTCATTTCTTTAGATTTATCGATAAATTATTTTTCTCGATATACAGGTAATTGATAGACTTATTAAAAACGATACAATCATATTTTTTATAAAGGAGATTTAGAAATGTTGATTAAAACTAGTGTAGCATTAAATCATTATGTTATTTACGATGATTTATGTTGTACAATTGCTCAGATATAACAATAAACAAGGTAATTGTTTTTTCTTTCAACTGGAATTAACGCACTTCAATATAAAAGCGATTATTTTAAATAATCACATAGTAATCGAAAGATAATCTCTTTTTTTTTGTATGAAGTTGTAAGTGGAAGTGAGTTTTTACTTTCGTTTATTATCCCTAGAATTGTTGTAAATAAAAATAAGCAGAGCTAAAAAGCGTGTAATATAGATAGAAATTTCTTTGCTGCTTGTCTGCTGCAATTATTGCTGTGAAAAATGTCATGGTTTCTTCGTAAACTTTTATTTGCAATGAAAAAATATGAATGTATTGTATAGAACAGGGGTCGGCAGACCGTGGCTCGCGAGCCGCATGCGGCTCTTTACATAGTCATTACATAGTCGTTTGTGGCTCTTCAAACATGAAACACTCCATTACCCTTCGTTTAAGCAGTTAAGCTTCGGGTTTTTTATCGCTTTTTTATACATTTTCAAATGTTTTATTGAATAAAAATGAAGAAATAAATATTAAAAAGGAAAATAAATATTAAAAAAAAAGGATATAAATATTAACAACTTTATATATAATAATTATATAATTAATATTATTATACATTATTTTTTGTATTAATACTATGTAGACGTTTTTTTTTTGTCGGCCTTGTAGTCTACAGGGTTTTTTTTTTAAATTTATTTCACTAATTACACAATTTACAATATATACATAAATTACAAGTTAGTATGGAGTGAGTAACAGGCTGACTAGTAATCGGAGCCCAATGATACCTCAACGCGTTAGGTATTGCAATACAGTGATATGGTATTCAACGATGAGCGACAGAAGCAAATGATTAGAGGCTTATTTTATCCGGAGCAGTGGGGTGTAATTTAAGGAAGTGCTTCAGGCTAAGAGGGGAACAATTGAAAATATCAGGACAGTCTGAAAGGATGCGTTGGTTTAGGTTATTGTATTGCGCTGAGAGACGTGTGAGGGGAAATGTTTCGATGAGTTCGTATGGAAACGTATCAGACGGTAGGTTCTGGGTATGCGGGAAATTATTGTGGGACTGTTAAGATTTAAACGGGACACTAGGTAAGGACAATCAATTCGATTGTTGATGTAAATAAAAATAACATATCGCGCTCAGTACGCCTGGCATGTAATGGGATAATACATGGTACCTCAGAGGACGGTAGACGCAGATGCTCATGGCTGCGTAACCTGAGAGAGTGGTATAATACTACATCCCAAGAGTTATTCCGAGCTGCCACTTCCAACAGAAGACAAATGTATAATTAATTAACGCCAATTTAAATAACACGTTTCTGGGCTTATAAAGAGAAAAATGTGGGCAAAATACAATAGGCCACTTGGCCGCAGTGTTTGATGGGTAGTTAATACCCCGTTATCCACATTGGACTAAATAAAAAGAATGCAGACGTTTTACTTTCTAAAAAACTATTAATACTACATAAACTAGATTAAATTAGCTTTGAAATGATATGAAATACGTATATGTAGTATTAATTTTTAGGTATCAATCGAAGTTTGAAAATTGACACATCCGTAACAATATCGCTAATTTCTTATTTCTCCGAACATATCAACATATGAACATATTATTATTGAGATGAAATAATAATGTGCTTAAAACAGTGTACAATAAAATTGCGTTTGAATTACCTGATTGTGAGATAAAAGGTAAACGAAAAACTTATTTATTCCGATTCTTTGTCAACTTGGCTGTGCTACCTTGAAAGTCTGCCGACCTCTGGTATAGAAGGGACTATCGTTGCTTGTAGAAGTTAGTTGATGTGAAGTATATTTGTAAACATAGATCCACCGACAACCGAAGACCTATTTATCTATTTATTGTTAAAGTTTACTGAAATATTTGACATAGTTTATACTATAATAAC
Source organism: Phosphuga atrata (assembly GCA_944588485.1). Lineage (NCBI taxonomy): Eukaryota > Metazoa > Arthropoda > Insecta > Coleoptera > Silphidae > Phosphuga > Phosphuga atrata. The sequence continues at coordinate 1,323,613 of OX155907.1, read as the reverse complement.
GCTTGACTTTTTTGGAAATCGATATATTTTTATTTAAAAATGACTTTTCTGCCAATGTTTTAAAATAAAAAATAGTTTCTATTCTGCACACAATCTTTATGAAATTATTTTTGAAAGCTTTCTTGAAATGAACTTTCACGTAATTCGCATCAAACTATGCGTAGCAAGAGAAAATTACATTCTGTATTTACGTGCCCATAAAAAACATTTATTTTTATAACAAATACAGCAAAATATTTTTTATCTGATTCTTACCTTGCGTGAATCTTCGAAAACGATTTTTTTCACACACTTTCTTTTCATAAAAGAGTTTAACCCACTATACAGGGTGTTAGGTAAACATGCGTCAAAAATGGATTATAAGAATATTTTGTCCTATGATGATTTCTGAAAAACGCCTTTGTTTCGAAGATACAGTGTGAACAAAATTTGCAACAACCATATTCGATATTTGTTGAAATCATTAATGTAAATAGAAGTATGTCGTACGTAAATGAGTTTATCAAGTACAAAAAATTGTTGACGATAACTTGGTTGTTTTATATACTAACGTACAAGTGGATTCCATTTGAATACGTCTCCTCAGTGATATAATCACCTTTATCGGTCACAGTTGTTTACATTGAATGACGTTTGGCTGTTTGACGTATCTTTAATAGTTAGTGAAGTCCTCTACCATGTATACGAATACCGAAACGACCGAAATCTCGCAGGAATAGCACCACCCTCTATTCGACGAGAAATAGCTGCGCACAAGGAAAGGAAGAAAGCTGAGCAGGAAGCAACCCATCCTACATACATGGGCATGAACTACATGCTCAGTGGCTGAAGTCTAGGAAGAGTTTCCTAAGAACATCCAAAGAATTGAAGTCTACATGCGCAAAAGCCAGGCTAGAATTATGGATAGCTAAGGAATCTCTTCCCCTGGATTCGAAAAGGATAGCCAAAACTTTACCTCCTGGTCATGATCAAGGATGGTTAACATGGAAATCCTTCATAGATTAAGATCAGAAGTGGGCAGATCTAAGGCCAATCTTGCAAAGTGGGGTTACATTAAAGAAGATAGCATTCAGTGTGACTGTGGAGAAAACCAGACTGTGAAACGTTTTCTGACACGGGAATAACTAAATTTCATGTATGGATTTGCTGTTGGAAATTCTATACAAGCTAGATGATTGTACATTGAACGGTTTCCTAGTCGTAACATCCCTGAAAAATCTTCGAAAACATTCATCGACGTCTTCGAGAAACAGGCACATTGAAACGAAATAGAGGGCCGAGAAAATTAATGACAGTAAGAACGGTACAACTGGAACAGAATGTGCTGGACATGATAGAGGAAGATAAAACTACTTTTTCGCGACAAATTGCAAATGCTTTGAATGTAAGTCAGTTTGGAAAATTCTTAAGGGCAATTTGTTGTATCCATACCACATTCAACGGGTTCAGGCACTACTACCTGCTGATTATCGTCCGCGTATTGCGTTATGTCAATGGCTTTTTCAAATTCAAATTTCAAAAGTAATTCTAATCCCTCAATTCCTGACGCAGATTCTTTTCACCGATGAAGCCAGTTTCTCAAGAAATGCAATAAGGAATTTTCTAACAACGACGAGCGGGCAGATGAAAATCCGCATGAGGTATATGAAGATCGATTTCAGCATCAGTTCTCCTTGAATGTTTGGGTTGGAATTGTGGATGACTATCTAATTGGACCGGTATTTCTACCCGTAAGACTTAGGGCTGGACATGTCCAAAGAGCACCTGACGGCCGACTGATAGTATATGAAGGAAACCCAGCAAAAAAGAGACCGATGGGGCGGCCGAGAATCAGATGGAAGCAGAACATTTTTAAAGATCTATAGACTATGCAGGTATATGACTGTAAGGAGGCCATGATGGACCGGGACCGATGGAGGCAAATCGTTGACGCAGCCAAGACCCACCAATGGTTGTAGTGCTACCTAGAAGAACTTACTTAAGAAGACTTACTGGCGAGATGTGGCGATACTTTTTGTAAGAAACATTGTCCGAGTTTCTGGAGTATGTACCATTGGCGACAAGAATTGTAATGTGGTTTATGCACGATGGTGCACCATTACAGGTAGGTTGATCGTGATTTTTTAACAGCAACATACGGAGGTCGCTGGATTGTTCGAGGTTGGCCACACGCATGGCCTGCACAATCCTCAGACTTAAACACCTAGGAATATTTCTTATGGGGCTATAAGTCATTAGTTTACGCTATTTCAGTGGAGAATTTGGAGGAATTGCGAAATCGGATAATTGAAACTCAATTAGAAACAACCCTGGTGTGTTTGAAAGAGTTCGGCGCTCAATGACGAGAAGATTGAATGCATGTATCTAGGCTGGAGGTCATTTCTAGCATTTATTGTGGATTGAGCCACATGTACTTTTTGATAATGAAATGTTGTTACTGTCGCAAATATTGTTCACCCTGCGTCTTCGAAACAAAGAGGTTTTCAGAAATCACCATACGACAAAGTATTCTCGGATTAGACCAAGGAATAACCCCTTGAATTTTTGCCGAATGTTTACCCAACACCCTGTATATCACAGCGCAAAACTAAATTATGAAGAAAACCAAAATAAAAAAATAGTTTTAGTAACTAGAATATATAAAAAAAACCTAAGCATAATAATAAAATATAGAAAAATTAACAAATATTTTAGAAACTACGTTTTTATTAAAATGCACTTTTTAGAGAGAGTTTTTATTAAAATGCACTTTTTAGAGAGGAAAAAATATTTTGTTTTCCGTGTTGACTATAAATGAAAGCCTGGAGCGTCCATTTAGATAACGTCAATATAATTTGGCGCTCCATGGCTAGAACTTGTTGAATAATAAAATCGTTAAGCGCACAAAGTTATTTAAAATTGATAATTTTGTGAGCTATAATTAGGCAGATTTTATGGAAGGAATATGTAGACTATATACTTGACACCTTAGTACAAGGCAACCTGTACCTTGTTACCAATCAAATACAATATTAATAAATAAAACCGAGGTAATTCAAACTTAACTGTGAAGGATGATTTGACTGGTAATTCTTAATAAAACGAATTAGTCAAGACTATATATAATAAGTTACCAAATACATTTGGTCAGATTTTTTTTTAATATAAAAGATCTCAATTTTCAAGCAGTTACAATTAAAAGGTTTTAACAGGAATTTAAGACTTGCGTAACGGAACATCTCTTTAAAACAAACCGCAACACGTAATTCGAAACATTTTATTAGTCTGTAAATAATTGTTGATTATCTGATAAATGATATCCATTAATAGAGTCGATTGTAGCTGTTGTCTTTTTTATGCTTCTCTGTTTTCCATTTGAGTATGAAAGTAATTATTAACATACTAGCATTAATATAAGTGTTTATATGGAGACCGAGTGAATTGTTATTAGTTAGAAATCCTTATTTGTTTGAAATCTTGGGAATGGGACAAGGTATTTAAATTTAAATACCGCTAGGATTTTTTAATTAATTTTGATTTTGTATTTTGACGTTGATTAACCCAAAAACAAACTAGTTATTTAAATAAAAAGAATAAAACTAGATCGGCTACATGTAGTTTAAATAGTCTAGTCTAATTTAAATTGCATAGAGTAAATACAGTTGCAACTAGTTTATAGAGCCTAGATGTACATTAATTATAAACTAAATAGAGATATAATTAACTTTTGAAATATCAATCAAAATCGCGTGAAAATGAAAATAGTAAATAAAATTTTTCAAATATTTTTGATATCTAGATTGATATATAACGGTTCTATCAATATGATAATGAATGGAAGTTTCTTTCAATATTAAGGCTGAGTGATGACATTGACATTAGTGTATCTGAGGCTCCTGGTTTTCTATACTATCGTGACTTGGACATCAAACTCGTTTCGTCGTTTTAATCTTATTTTCTTGACGACGAGAATTCGTGCTAATTTGAAAATAAATTGCTACGGCTACGCGGGTTTCCTCCTGCGATTCCAATAAAATCCCACAAAAACAAATAAAGAAAATATAAAAATATTACACCATTTATTTTTTATTTGACGCTTGTTTTTATTCATTCTTGTTTTTATTCATTCACTACCAAAAATCTTCAACTCGGATTACACTCTAATTTATGATAATAATGATAATCATATCGCGTTCACTATCAACGTTAATGAAGCTCCTTTTTAATCTTAAACCTGACATTAAAATGTAATCTTGGGATTACAAAACGCATCATCAAAAAATATTAAATTCAGTTTGAAAGCAACTACCAGATCTATTAATAGTCGAACTTAATTTTCTTTTCTGCGTACTTGAAGCGTGCAATCATAAAAAAGTTTGCATACATTTTAAACTAAACTACATATGATTTTAATAATGACCGATTCAAATCAGACGAGTTGAGAAAATGCATACATTATGCAAACCCTGCGTGCTCATATTACATAAACATATTTTGCGCAACAACATTATATAAACTAAGCTTTAATATGTGCATATTATTTAATCTACTAGATTTAAGTTCAATGAAATCATTAACTCAATAGAAACTGTTTCCTTCAGTAAATAAAGTTTATAAATAAGACTACATATATAAAGTTTATATATAAAGTTTATAAATAAGACTACAGATAACACGCATGAAATTATTTTCAACAAATTAGAATTAAAATATGTGTATTATTATTTCAATAAATGTATATATTTACAAGTCAATCTATGAATTAATAAATTGATTCGAAATTAAATAAAAGTTGCATCAAGTTTCACACTGATTTAGAAAAAGTTTGAACAAACAAAAATGTAAAGTTTGTGGATATGTATAAGTGATGTCAGTGATGTGTTACCATTTTTCTCTTACAATTAACTACAGTAGACTCCCATAGAACCCGAACATTATCAAACCTATTTATGCGAGTTCAAGCATGTTTCTGAATCATTGTTGGTATATAAACAATGTAATTTTATATATATATATATATATATATATATATATATATATATATATATATATATATATATATATATATATATATTAGGGTGGAGCGAAATATTTTTTTTGGGTTGTGAGTGATCTAATAGTAAAAAATCGGTGCCTTTTAAGCTCAAATTAATCCATGCAAAATATTATTTGATTTATAGCAATAGCCTCCGCAACGTCATTGTATTTTTGGAAAAAATATGGTTTTTAGACTAATTGAAATTTTAATGAAGTATTTTATTCCCAGAAATTATTATAACTACAGTTTTTTTTCTATACAAAACAATCAAAATGCATGATCTTAAGTTTATAATATAAAATAAGGGGAATGAGGGAGCGCAGGAGGGGACAATTAGAACACTTGTCGCGTTGTCAGTGGACTATTGGTTTTGGCTCGAATTATACTTGCGCTAGTTATTTAACAAGTAACCTAACGTCAATTTTGTTTCGTAAAAAACATGTAAATAACATGAAGTGTCTTTAAATATCCTATTTGGTGATATTTGTGAGATAAAAGACAATATTCTACCTACTTACGAAGATGTAATAAAATACTAGGAATGGACAAGACATCAACTAAAGTTGCAATTGGAAACTGCAAAAGAGCCCACATTTTCAGAAATAGCAGATATTGTGACATCCAGAATTGAAAATATATGGCAAAATGCATCTATTCCGATAGTAACACAAGTGTGGTAGAGCTTTTAAAAGCATACCATTTAAAATGCAAAAACCTACTCAAGTCTGTCAAAAGGCTCTCTCCAGAAAAGTTAGAAAGTTTTCGACAAAATAGTAAGGTACTTCTTGATATTTCAGCATGCAAGTGTAAAGATTTCCCTCAATGTATCTGTCGCAAGGATAAAAAGGTTCCCAAACAAGAACATGCTTTTTTAATTGATCAAAGAACCTCTCGAAGTATGATAATAGGTGGAATCGACATAAGTGTTACGAAGAAGTTGCAAAAGTCCCTAAAGGAATGAGGTAACCGCCCAACTACAGCCTTAAATACTTCGTTATCTGTTATAGAAGTTAGTACTTCTCCGGTATCGTCAGCGTCTGAAAGTCGTAGTAGTTCAGATAATTCCACTAACACCCTAAACAAAAGATTTTTTCTTTACTACTTTATCGAAGACCTGTGACAAGTATGGTGTATCAGATAGAGCATCTGCAGCGATTGCGTCGTCTATAGTGCCGCCTATAAATTTCAATGCTGCAACATATATTAATTTAATAAATCGGCAAGAAATATTACGCGAACCACCGATTATGAAAAACTTGACTGACCAAGAAATTCAGTCTATCGTTTTATGAGGTGGTGAAGGTAAAGTGTTGTTTTTCAGGCTTCCATGCCACCATGCTAACTAAAGCTGTTAAACGGGCTGTAAAATTGACGACAATAGCTGCCACTTCTCAATGCATAAAAAAGTCACAATTAGGTGCAATAAGAGCCATATTGGAATCACGAAACGTAATGCCTAAATTTGAGACAAAAAGAGATTTTCGAGCAAATTAATTTGCCTTTTTTAATAATATTTTTATTAAAAAAATGTCGTATTTTTTGATTAAAGGTGATTAATAAATAACTGAATTATATATTGTGTATCATTTATCACCCATTTATCATTAAATTAAGCTTAATATTTGGCCATAACTGTACTAGACTTTTATCATTAAATTAAAATTTTTGAGGCCAGTGCGGAGGCAGAAGATATTCATCAAATTAATTCAAAAATTATATTTATTTTACTTTTAATGTAATGCACCAATCCCCCCCTATTACATCTTTAAATTTCGAAAAAAATATTTTTGCATACATCCGTGCTCCACACTAATATATATATATATATATATATATATATATATATATATATATATATATATATATATATATATATATATATATATATATATATATATGCGTTTCTAAACAAAAAGTCAGAAACTATATGAAAATGTTAAATTTATTTTTCGCGTTATACCAGACTGTTTATCGCGCGTTAATGAGTACTAGTCGCAAAATTTTCTTCACGATTAATTTAAAAAAAAAAAAAAAAGTTTGGTCCAATATGGATAGCGGGTTATTAACCCTTCAAACACTGCGGCCATTTGGCCTATTGTATTTTGCCAACATTTTTCTTTTTACAGACCCAGAAACCTAGATGTTATCTAATAGGCGTTAATTAATTACACATTTGTCTTATGCTACAAATACCGACACTCGATTCCGGGATGGAACCCGGGACCTCCAGATTTGTTAGTTAGCGCTCTAACTCTGTAGACTACGAGGCCGACAAAAATGGAGTTTGTCTAGTTCTAATAAAATGATCTACACAAGCAATTCTTTGTTTTTTATTTAAAACCGCTCCACTAAAAAAAAATTGAAGGTTCATTGAATATTAGACAGTTAAACTTATTAAAGTAAGGAAAATATTGAGTAGTAAGTATTTACATTTCCTAAATGTAATTATTTAATGTAGTATTTGCTACATCGTGGCTGGATAGTTTTCTGTCACGTATTCTCACTTTAGTTTTCTATACACTTTATGTAGAATTTCATATACTTAGTTTCCTGTATATTAATCTAAAGTTTTATTGATGAACACGTTATAAATTTACTTGAATACATACTGTTAAATATAAGGTATAAGAAAATAGAAAAATGTGTATATATACTTCGTATAACCATTTATTAAATGTAAAATCGTGTAAGTACGTTCGATATTTTTTGTTTATATAATGTGTGATGGTGTTTACAATATTTGTAGGATAGCGGAAAATAATATATTATAATGAATTTCATCACGATGATGTATGCAGTAATAAAGAGAATTAAGCGAATACGTGTGGTCTCGAATAAGAAAATTGATTTGAACGGTGTCATGAATGGAATAGAAAAGAAAATTGCAAACATTCTTGCGGTATCTACTTTGGACAGTGTGTCCACACTTTCAAGGTGTTTCGATTACTGCACGGTACTATCACGGTTTCCTATCCACTATAAATTCTTTTCTTTTAAGCGGGATTATCTCAAAGCGCTCAGGATTAATTGAAAACGAAATGCCGTAGCAACACGAGCGGTTTCAATGATACTACCTGCGCTCCGAACACGTTTTTTCAAAATTTAATTCATTTATTAAAAGGCAATATAGTACTCGTACGGAAGTGCAAATAATAATGCTACGAATGCATCAATCATACTTCAAACTAATAATTGATTTTTGTACTTTTCCGCACGTCAATCAAATCATCGTGTGAAAATGAAAATTGTGTTTGTTGAATTTTTCTTTTCTTGTTTTTCTTATTTTGAAGTTGTATGATTGATGTGTAACGGTTGTATCATTGGTATCAATATGTTAATGAACACTTAAATGATGTACAGACACTTTTGAATAAGAGATGACATTCACGTTTATTTATTTTTTACGCTTTTCCTGTTTACAAAAGATTTTATTTTATCATAAATTATTCTTTGACTGCTATTAGAAGATGCATTTCTCTATTTTCATTACAAAACAAACACAAAGAATCTTAATGAAGAATCAAAATGTTACTTTATGCCATTAAATTTATTTTAATAATCATATATTAATAAAATTTCTTTCTTTTCTGTTTTTACTGCCTGAACAGACTAACATTTCTAATAGATTAGATTTGATTTTTTACTTATAACTTATACCAGAGACAAATTATTAGAATTTGTATAGTACAGGTCATTAAGGCCTAATGAAGAAAGACTCTAGAGTGCTTCACTACTGTGACATAAAAGATAAATATGGAATTTGCAACTACTTGATTGTCTTTCGATTGTGCGCCGGGGCAGCTTCCATTGAAAGGGGTGGCGCATTTACATGCATTTACATTTCTAACCTGTAAGGAAACCCAACAAAACCTACAGTACCATCATGGAATAAATGAAATATTCCATTTTTGCTTACGTTTGGAGATATACACTGGTGGAACTAGGGACTGCAATCCGGTGTCATTTTTAATCCGGCCGGATCCGCCCGAATTTCCACCCACCCGACCGATTCCCTCCGGAATCGATGGAACTAAATCTAACATATTAAACTTTACTTAATCTACTGAGTCTACATGAGTCTCACAACAATGTCTATTAAAGTCTATTATTAAAAGTCTATTATCTTATTTAAATGTCTATTTAGTTTAATCAACTTACTATAAATACTATAAATACCGTATTTGCCGGTGGATAAGGCGCACCCTAAAATTCAATCTACTTTTTGTGCGCCTATAACGCGGACCTATGTTTTAGAGCTCAACCTCATTTTCATTGATCTGTCGCTGCATTATTATTAAAAATAGTAACAAAACAGTTTTAGATTTTCAAAATCTAGTCTTTTTGGAGAAATTCGAGGTTATTAGATTTTCAAAATTCCTTCAAATAGTCTCTCAGTACATAAACTAGCGACAGTCTATGAGTGTTAATTTTGTCAAATCTTAACCTCGTCTTCATTAATTTGTTGCTGCTTTATTTTTTTAAATATGTACAAAATGGTTTCAGATTTTTAAAATTTGGACTTTCTGGAGTAATTTGTGGTGTTTAGATTTTCAAAATTCTTCCAAATATTCGCGGAGTGAGGAAAATAGTGAGAGTCTAAAAATACTCCAAAAATTTGCATCACCGGATCCGGTGACCGGATCCGGTATATTGGTACCAGATCCGATAAAGGTTTAGTGATGCCGGATCCGCCGGATTACCGAATGCGGTTTTCCGGATTGCAATCCCTAGGTGGAACTGACGTTGTATCTGCATTTAAAATTAGGACTGAGGAAAATTCTTTGGTTTACATCATTAATTTTATATGGTTCAGAGCAGATAAGTATCTGATCATTGTTCGTCTATAGCTGAAAAGGTTTTTCATATCCTTAATTTTGCTAGGGAGCAGATTATAAAATTCCACACATTTACAAAAACTGCCTTTTACAAGAAGAGTGGTTTTATGTGGGAAAATAAAATTATCCTTGTATCATAAGAATGGTAATATACGTTCAGAAAAGTATATGCCAGGTACAGTTACAATCTTAAAGATTTTAATTGTTCTCTGCAAAAGTCACCTATTTTGAGATTTCCCATAATTCCAATTTACCTTTTTTGGATTGTGAAGACTTGATGACCCCAAAAAGGATTCTGTATTCCATAACCGAGTAAAACTGACAAAAGTATGCTGTTCTAAGAGTTTCAGGATCTACAACCTTTTCCAGTTCTTTAAGTGTATAACAAATTCTACTAATTGTAACTCTATCACACAGCTGCTTCACATGTTCTGACCAACATGATTTCATCAAAAAGTAATTCCAAAAAGTTTGTTTTGTTGGCATATTTGGCATATAATATTTGTGTCTCATAAAGATTGATGGAGTCTGGATACAGTGAAGAATTTCTACCATGTCTGAGAATAATACAGTTTGTTTTGGTTGTAAGATCGGACCAAGTACGCTACGCTGTGGTACACCCAAAGCAATACACACAAAGCAATAGATTTTTTTGTTAATACTGTAATTATTTATTTTCTTTTATAATAATAATAATAATGCATAATAGTAAGATAGACAATGGGTTCTACTACTCAATCCAAACAAATAGTGAATAACTCTCTTTTGTAACTTGAATAGAGACTTGGAGAAGGTTGTAATGTCCCTAGAATAGCATTAGCCATATTGAAGATGAGATTCGAAAAGAGCGAAATAAGAAGTTCTGGATGTTTGGAGATTTAGCTCCCTGGAAACAGACCTAACTGCAAAGCAAGCAGAAGACAACTTCTTTGTTAAGAGTTCCACTTGCGAGGACCATTTGAGTCATTTGTCGATGATGAGGCTCAGAAATCTAATAGTGTCAACAGATTTATAGACGTTGGGAGTGTATCTTTATATGAAGAATGAGAACAACAGTTTGCTTGGTCCTTAATTCTAGACAGTTAGAATCGTACCATAATTTAACACCCGCAAGGTCATTAGATATAGTAGATTGGAGAAGCGCCAGGTTAAGTTTGGACCATGTGATACTAGTATCATCGGCGAAGAGACAAATTTTACCGCTGATATTTAGATTAGTGATATCGATGATGAATACTAGTAAGAGTATTGGTACCTAGAACGGAACCTTGTGGGGCACCAACATCCACTGCTGTACAAGAGGAAGAGTAATCATTTACCCTGCCGAGCCGCCTTCTATTGCCAAGATAGGATTTGAACCATTCCTGAAGAATACCCCGAATTCAATAAAAGCAATTGCAATTTTTTTAGTAAAATCTCATGGTTCACAGAATGGAAGGCTTCGGCAATGTCACAAAAACTGTTGCTGTGAAAAGCTTGTTTTTAAGATTGTGGTAGATATCATAGAGAACAGAGAATATGGCATCACTCAAACTTTTACTGGATAAGAACCCATACTGATTCGATGTTAAGATGCTATGTATGCTCTTGCTCTTGCTCAGCCTCTCTATGATCTTGGATCGAGCAAGTAGTAAGGCGATTGGTCTGTAGTTGCAGCAGCTGTCCTTATCACCGCCTTTATGTAGAGGGATAGGTGTCTTGAGGCTCTGGGGAAAAATACCCTTCTGGAGAGATTGATTGACTGGGAGGACATGGCGTTCATTACTTCAAGAGGAAAGTTTAGAAATACATTAATCGGTAAAGCATCAGTGCTGCAGGAAGACTTTATAAGACTGCAGGAAGCCTTTTCATAACTGTAATGGTTTGAAACAGTTCCTTCCAACACGTTATGACGGGTATCTGTTGGAATTTCAATTTGTAGCAGGGAGCAAGGAAAGTGGGACTTAACCTAAAACCTCACCACGTATCACCGGGGTGGAGGGGGGCTTAAAAATTTGCTAAAAAACATCACGTGATTAATGGACGACACTTTAGGAGGAACGCTCTGTTAATAGCACAGGAAACTTTCATTAAAAAAATCTGAAAAGTTAAGGTCAACCTTTCCGGAGGGATAATTAATAATAATAATAAGTTTATTTCCAGCAGACAATATTTGTCTATAATGGACAAATCATAATAAAAATACATAAAATACATAGGTAACAATATAATGGACAAATCATAATAAAAATACATAAAATGCATATAGTTCCAATCAATGGAGTTACATTTATTAAATATTTGAAATATTAAAAAAAATACATATTTATAAAGAAAACTACAGTCAATCTATTTATGTTATGTTGTTTTTTTAATATGTCTGCATCAAACTAATCAGTTTACGGAATAAAAATAATATATAGAACTATATAGTATTTATATAGAACGGACTAAAAATATATAGAATAAGAATAAATAAAAATAACAAATAAGATATTTAAAAAATGTGGATTGATATCTGAAAGCTGGAATTATTTATTGTTTTTTTTCATGAGCTTTGGCAAAGCGTAAGACAGTAAAAACGTGCTTTTAGTCCCGTTTTTTACATAATTGGTGTAAAATTCACGGAAATTGTGAAATTACCAAAAAGCAACGAACTGTACCAAGCAGTTTAGATTCGCGGATAAATTTCGCAAATAGAACGAAACCAAAAATATGTGTTGGCAAGGAGTAGAAAGGTGGAAACTGTTAAAAGAAAAGTAGATAAAATAGATTAAGCAAGATAATTTTAGATGGAAAGTCAAGTTTAGATACATAATATTAGAGCCCGGAGTCTTTATAAAATCCTTGTTATCAGAAATATGTTCCGTTATTTGCAGTGTTACATTTTCTTAGCGCTTTTTTATTTTATCGTTGATGTAAACACAATGCATATGATTAATATCCATTTACGATAACGGGGAAATGGTACACTTACATCTACATCCTATCAACCGAAATAGATGACTTGTATATGTAAATTATTGCAATATCCTGTAACTTTTGATTTATCTCCGTGTAACGACAAATAATTGAATTGTGATTGATAATATAAAAACCCATTAATCGCTTTTATAAATACTAATTGATTTGTCAAGAAACTATTTTTTTAGTTGAATTATATTCTACCAGCTAAAGCTCGAGAGGATTAGTCAAATTAATTCAAGTTAGCTTTGTTTAGCAAATATTTATTATCTTAAGAGTAATATGAAGACTAATATATAACTAATAAATAACTAATAAGTAACATTTGAAAATTGTGACGAGGGCCGGATAAAATCAAGTTGAAATAAAATAAACATTTGTAATGCAAATGTATGGATATTGTAATGTATGGATTAAATAATAAACATTTTCGTATGGATTAGATTCAAACTTTTCCCACTATTTACCTGTGAATCAAGTTAAAAATTGCAAAAGTTTGCATGCAATCGAGTGGTTGGTTTCATGGTTATTGCGTTTTGCAGACAAATATTTTAAAATCAACGTAGTTTTTAAACGGTGTACCGTATCTTAATAAAACAGAACATTTAAGATTTCATTTAAGAACACGGCCTACTGAGTAAGTTGTTAGTTTACATTTAATTTTGATTCAATTCTAGATTATATGATAAGTTCATACTGATGAAGCCAAAAGGCAGAAACGCGTCTATGAATGTTCATAATTATTTTCATTTATCAATTCATGGCTTTTTCCTGCTGACCTCGTGGCCTCCCTTAGTAGTAAAATGCAGGAGCCACACCGTACTAATATTCATATTTTATTTATGTTATTAGTCAATTTATGAATTAAAGACATAGTTTCCTTAATTATTTTCTTATAATCTTAATAAATTATTCTTAACAAATTTAAGGTTATCAGATAATCTAAAACTTTTATTCCTTTTTAAGATGTCGGTGCAAATATAACTAAGTGTTTTTCTTTCTGTGATCTGTAATACAAGCTCTATTATTAAATTTGAAGTAATTTTGATTGACATAGGTTTCTAGACACTCTATTTCTAGGAAGTTTCTAGCTCTGTTTTTATAAGGTCGATGCAATTTTCTTTCGCAAGTAAATTTTTGATCAATTCTAGACTCTTTAGTAGCACTCTTTAGTAGCTAAATTAGAAAATATGCTACTACTGACATAAAAGGATACAAGTTTTGTATTTATTGGGGTTGTATTGGGACTGTTTCACATAGGGCGAGTTATTTTTTCACAGAATATTTTGTAGTAAATTTATAAAGGGAATTTCAGTTTAATTTCTAAACTATTGCTGCTCTATTAGTATATGAGACAACTGGTCTGTAACTGGGAACTATGGGATTCTGATTGATAATTTTAAATTTCTCAAACTCTGGGACCAAAGTTGTAATATTTTTTATGTGGTTTCTAATTTGGATTTAGAACTTTGTTGTGGAATATTCAAGAGGGTTAGGTTTTCTGTGAATGTGAAATTCATTCAAAGGTAGAAGGCAGAATTCAAAGGTATTCATTTTACTAACGTACTGTTCTCTTTCGAGAACGACAATCGAATTGGATTTATCTGCTTTTGTTAGGACCCTTTGCTCCTTATAGGATCTATTTTTCATTCTTGGGCAAGATAACGAACGTAAGATTTTATGTGATTGACTCGAGGTATGATGAGAGGTTCCGGCACTTTTCTGAGCGCGATTTCTGACTCTACAATTATTGTGGACTTATCGAATTTGTTCTTAATAAATGGTGTGTACTTGGGGTTTAAGGAATGCAAAGATTTTGGAACTGAACTTAACTTTTGAGAAATTTATTAAATTCATCAATTTCTCAAAAGTTACGTTCAGTCCCGAAGAAAAATCTTATAGAAACTTATTATAGACACTATATTAGGTTTTGACTAAAGATGGTGAATTCTATTGTATGTGATTTAAACGTAAATTCTGAATGAAATATCATCAGATAATGTTGAATAACATCTCTTCTCTGATGAAAATTTTGAATTTTGGATCTAATCTTTGAGCGTTGGGCTGATATTATTGCTGATTTTGCGGCCGAGGACGTAGTGCGGGTTTTAATATTGATATAGGCGAAGCGATATTGATAGGAGGGCGAAGCGCAATCAGAAAAGGGATGAAAGAACCAAGTATAGGTGGGAGAAGGAATGTGGTGCACTGAGAAGAGAAATAAGTAGATTAAATGAGACTGAAGAGAAGAGATTAAGGAGATAAATAAGAAATAATATCGTAATTTTTTTTATTGAGCCAGAGGCATATTGCGAGATGATGCAAAGAAAATCTTGGGAATTAAGGAGGATTTCGTGAATGCTTTCAAAATTAGCAGCAATGGGGGTAATAAGATACCAATTGTGGCAAAGTTACAAGCTTGGGAGAAAAAGGGGGAGATTATGGGTAGAAAATACAAACTGAAAGGAATAAGGTTTGTATAGAGGATGATTATATCCCAAAAGAGCAGAAAATTCAAAAGGAGTTGCTCAGAAAGGCCAAGCTCCTAAAAGAAAGTGGCCACCGGATTAAAGTTGGTCATCAAAAAATTGCAGTTGATGGGAAATGGAACCGTGGTCCGAAAAACCGTGGTCCGGGCAAAAAACTAGTAAGGGAAAACCCATTGATGTAGTGGCAGAGAAATGGAGTGTGGAAGGGAAATGGAAAATATTAAGATGTTGTTTTGGAATGTGGCAGGTTTGAAGAAAAAAAAATTGGAAAGAAGAGACGGATCGTTCACAGGGTTCTTACAGAAGTTACATTTCATCGGATTGGTGGAGACGTGGTTACAGGAAAAGGAATGGGAGACATGCAGGTGCAATCTTCCAAACGATTACAGATAGAGGATACAACCGGGGGAGGAAAGTACAATATAATCTCGATAATCCGTCACATATGGGACCAGACAACCGCCGGATTATCAGAAAGAGTGGTGGGAGGGAAGAGCGCGAGCGGTCTCCAAACCGCCGGATTACTGAACGTGTCGTCCGATTAACCAACTGCCGAATTACCGAGATTATACTGAAGTAGATTTGGTAGCGACTGCTAGAAGTTTCAATTCATTAGATTGGTGGATACTTGGATACTAGAAAAAGAGTTGGGGACAGGGCGATTACAGATGGAAGTTGCAACCGGCAGAAAAAAGAAATGGTTTTGGTAGGACGAGAAAGGTATATTACAGGGGTACAAAACGCAATGAGTGAATCTAAAAGAATACCCGTTGAAACGAAAGAGGTTATCTTTGAAATGTAAATCTTTTGAGGTTACCCGTTAAAACTAAAGTTGAGGGAAATGCAGTTAGAACGTTACTGGTGGCAAGTGGCGGCAATATGCAGTAATGACGGTTTTACAGCAAGTAACGAGATGGTCAAGATTAATACTGAAGGGAAATCAGGGGAAAGATTATGTTTAGGAGGGAATTGGAATGCAGGAATAGGGAAAGAAGGAGTCAGCACAGTAGATAAATCTGGACAAGTGATAAGAAGAAATCTAAACACAAAGTTAAAAATTCAGAGGGAATAGTGTGGTAGGAATGGGCGAAAGAAAAAGTAGGAATGGGTGTGATAGAAATGGGATATGTTGAATGGGACTATAGAGGGCAACTGCAGGCAACTGAGGTCGACTTCGTTTTCAAGGTTTCGAAGGTTAAGCGTTTTGAGCTTTGAAATATGAGCTACGACTCGCTTATTATTACCATCACAATCATGGGATATTATGGAGGATTCGTCACAGTGTTCAACACTATCCGCTATTTGTTCACGTACTTCCAAATCTAGATTTTAAATTCCACACGTAACGAAAGGCAGGAATAGATACGATCCGTTTCCTACAATAGTACCTACAATAGACTGTATATGAAGTCATCAAACCATTTACATTTCTATTTTTAATTTGCCTATTAATTTTGCATTGAAATTATAAACTATTAACCAAATGTCAGTTAATTTTCAGATCGGATAATGTGCATTATTTTTTGTAATAATTGTTTTCTACCTGTTTTATTTTGATTTTTGGAAAATAGCAATACAACCGTTTCTTCATTTTTAACGAAGAATTTAAATACCAATTTTCACATCTCTAAAATCTGCAGTTTTTGAGATATAAGTATACAGCATTTGTAAATGCTAGATTTTAGTGCTAATTTTAACTATTTGATATTCAGTTTCATATTAGGTTTCATCGACATACAGGTTATAAAAATATTCAACCCCCAACCTACAGCCCCTTTAATCGAATTTTCTTTCTGCCATGTCTCTTTATTTTTATAAGCGAATCTTAATACCTTTCAAATCTATAACATTTTCCGATTCGGAGATACTATCCTAGATACTATTCTACTATTCCTAGATACTATATCCTAGATACCTTTACTAGGGTAAAGAACTTTGACTCCCCTTTTCATTCCGTTTTGATTTAGTTTATTAGAAGTAAAATTTGTTATATTTGCATACCTGGTCAGACATCTTTCTTAATTATCTCCTTTCAAAACATTATAAGCATTAATATTATCTCTTATGATGGTTTTTTGACAGTTTTATGACAGATCAGATGTATATATAGGAATTTAAATATTTAAATCAATGCAATATATTAAATGGCTTTAATGTAAAGGAAATTAGTGTGAATAGGTTTAAGGCTAAATCTAGATTAACCATATCATTTTAATTTGCTGATTAAATATTATCGATTCAGAAAATAATGTACAGGGTGAGCGATACTCGATGTCTCAGTTCTATTATAAGAAAACGAAAAACAATAGAAAAAATCTGAAAAGAGGTTCTTAAATGGGATTGGGTAAGGACCATTTTAAGCCAAATTTACATGTTTTTCCATATTTTGAAATTGGAGTAATGACATCATCGAATTTTGTTTTCCCAGAACCATACTTATATTTTAGCATATTTGAAAAAAGCTAATTTTCCTGAACAAATTTTGTAAAGAAAAAAAATTCCTTTTTTGTTTTCCTATTAAAAAATTATATGCAAATTTGTAAAAATATGGTATTATCAAAAATTCCCGCATTTACCCCCTAGTATCCCCAATTCCATTAGAAATACATTAGATCCTCTCAATTACCGGTATTCGCAACTAGGGTTTTTTACCAGGGTACCCGGATCCGTGTATATGAAATTTTTAGTACCCGGGTACTATTTCATTGTCAGACCCGGGTACCCACTTTGATCAAAGAATTAATCAAAATTCTCGGAAAAATATTACTAAGTAGCGCCTTAAAAATAATATTAGCAAATTTACACTACAAACAATTAAAATAACTATAAAGAAGGCATCGGTTTTTTTACAAAAATGCAGTAAACTTGAGGTTAGGTTTGGTTATGTCGCCATGTTTTGTTTTTATTTCGTTGGAGTTGAAGACGTTGAAGTTAGGAATATTGTTCGGTGAACGGTGATTAAATGAATTAATTATTATTAATAAAAAATAAAAAATTGTATCTAGTGGATAACCTATAAAATGTTACTATACGATGGTTTACTTTTCGTGGCCGAAATGGATAGACCTGTTTCTGGAGTATGGAAATATTAAAAAAAAATACAGAATAAGGAATCAGTACAATGTTAAATATGCCCAAAAATATTATTCTATAAAGGCTCTTCAACAAGTGTTTTATAAAAGTACATAATATAAAATACATAATATAAAGTACATAAACAGAACTTTATTTTTAATTTTCAACTGTCAGAGAAGTTTATTTAGTTATATTTTGGTTATTTTATAACAGAATTTATTGTAGTAAAAAGTCATTTTAGTTCCTAATTAGTTAATGAGAACAAGACTGTATAACTGTGTGACTGATTGTGATATAAGTTAAGGAGACTTACTGACATACTTCACTCTTTCGTAATAAAATAAAACATTATTATAAGAAAATTGTCTCTTTTTCTGCAAAAATTGCAAATACCCGGGTACCCGGATGAAACTGCAGATTTTAGAGATGTGAAAATTGGTATTAATTCTTCGTTAAAAATGAAGAAACAGTTGTATTACTATTTTCCAAAAATCCAAATAAAAGAGGTAGAAAAGAATTATTAAAAAAAATAATGCACATTATCCGATCTTTTTCTGCAAAAATTGCAAATATCCGGGTACCCGGGTATACCCGGGTAAATGAAAAAATAATACCCGATACCCGGGTATTAAAAAAGGTCGGGTACGCGAAAATCATATTCCCAACTAAAAAACTAAAAATAAAAAACGCATTTAACCACGGATTATCAATCAATCTATCAATATTAATATATCGTCATTACTCCAGTTTCCAAATTTGGAAAAATATGTAAATTTAGCTTAAAATGGTCCTTACTCAATCCCATTTAAGAACCTCTTTTCAGATTTTTTCTATCGTTTGTCGTTTTCTTATAGAGCTGAGACATCGAGTTTTGCTCACCCTGTACAAAAACTGGTGTTCTCCATATAATGATTTTGGATTCCTGTTGGAATAAACCTCTTCAGTTTCGTTTTGTGGAGTTTGTTATAAATATCTTAGGAATTAATTTAAATGTCATGTATTTTTTTATATGTTTAAGGTAAATATTTTCGGTTACAGTAATAATAACAGTATGCTTTTTTGTGAAATTTAACAAAATTTTAGTGCAAACAATGCAAAACGTGCATGACGGTTGTGTTAAAAATATTACAGTTAATGCATAAATACGATTTTTGTTGTTTTTTTTTCCTCAATCCGTTCCAAAAACGAGCTAATGCATTTCAAACGAACCGCGCCGCTCTCGGTAATATTCATATTATGAAATCTAGCAAAAAAGTCATTTACTTTTTTTTTATTCCCACGAAGTTTGAAAAATTTGACCATATAATTGAATTACACGAAGGCGTTTTAATTAAATTAAAACTTTTCTAGCCAAACAGAATCTTTTCAGAATCGGGATTGCTTCACCTTCCATCGGCGAATATTAGTAAAGTCATCATTACAGATAATTTAATCGCGGGGAATCGATTATTCTTCTCATGCATGCCATTTCGCTCTATCCACATAGGGTTTTCTCATAGATCGTTGTGTGTTTACGATCGAGTGTGATGAGCACATAATTATATTACGGCTCTGAAAAACAACCTGAAAGGAAATTGCTAACAACAAGAAATCAACAAAAAATGCTATAAGTATTGCTTTATTCTCCACGAGAATATTTTCAGCCTTTGATAACGTGATTAGACCACCAAGTTCTTGGCTCATACCGCCTACATAGTTCAAAACCTAATTTACCCATCAATTCATTACTTATAAGATTTCATTTTCATATTTACTCTATTCGACCCATAAACTTGAAATTACTTTCTTAACCTCATCACCTATGTGATGAAAAGAAAAAAATACAGAAAAAGTAAATTAAATTAACAGAAAACTATTGTAATATACGCAACACACAATTGTTATTAATTACTTTAAGGGAATTATTGTTTTGAACACGATCAAAACCATAATTCATTTAACAAAAACACATTTTCAGAAGGACACTTTTAATTTTTTTTCCTAAATGACTTGTATATCCTTTTTTCTTTAATTATTTCCGGTATACATTTATAAATTAATGATAATAAAGATTTATTTATTAATTTTTTAATTTCTGACAAATAGTTCTGCAAGAATTTTTATATTCAACTGCTTTTATTGAATTCCGTTTGTCTAAAAGGTATTGCTTATTCTTCTTATTTATCAACATTTTACATGTAAGGTTAGCGGTCGATCTTGTGTTTGATTGAGTTGGCATCTTATACACCCCAGTCGGGTACGATACTGATAATCATAGGGAGTTTCTATATAATGCACCATAAATATCTAATTCCATGGGATATTAATATATTTTTTATATAAATAAATCATTTCATGTGAAGAGGAAATTAGCTTTTAACTCATTTTTTTGTCTATGTCTATACTACAAAATATATTTGCTAGTAAATGGACACATCTAATTTAAAATATCATGTTACATAATATTGGGAAACCAATTTGCACAGGAAGTATGGCTAGACGTAGAAAATTAAAGAAATGTGATATTATTGAAAGGAATTTTAATTTAAAATTTATTATATAAATTATTATTATAGAATGGCAAAAAACAGCTATTCGAAAGTGAAAGTGAAACTACAATAATAACTTTAGATTATCTGATATACATTGCTTAAAACAATTAGCGGTTCACTAATTTGTGGCTCCATAAAATTCAAACGGGAAATTACATGCAAATAAAGTAAGAACATCTGAAATGGGTGAGATAAGGGTACGTCAGATGAATACAGGACGAGATTATAGAGTGAACAAAATAGACTATATATACATGACGTACACTCGATATAGACAAATAAACTGGAATCAGCTCGTGACTATATATGATACTTGCAGTTGCAAAGAGAATAAATAAACTTCTCTTTGCTATAAAACAATTTTTGAGATACTCGAAAACTTGATCTCGATTTTTTCGGTCCCGCTGGTCAGATCCGCCCCTCAACTTGATTTTATCCTGCCCTCTTAATAATTTTCAAATATTATTAAACCAAGTATGTAGACTTCGTTTTCAACTACGACACTCGCTTATTATTACCATCACAATCATAACATAGTATAAAGGATTCATCACAGTTTTCAACACTATCCACTATTTGTTCATATGCTTCCTTATCTAGATTTTAACTTCCACACATACACAAAAGACAGGTTAGGTCTCTATTTAATTGTTTTAATTGACACATAAAGAATTATCAGCATCGCATACTTCTGAAGTATTGGTAATAATTAACATGAACTACTAAGACTAAAGTGAAATAATCTATCTCAAATTTGATTCAGGAAGCTAGGAAGGCCTTGTTCAGATCCATATACCGACGAAGATATATGCAACTGACAGTTTGGCAGTTAAGTGAAAATGAGGCATCTCAGCGAAGTAGAAGTTTTTAATTCCCCCCAGGACGACGCAAGGGGTTACTGTATCAGACCAAACCATTAGGAATGGGTTGAAGGAATCAAATTTGAGGGCAAGACGACCCGTCCGAAAACCCTCTTTGACCCGACGCCATAGAATAGTAAGGATGAAATTTGCTCTTGAACATGTGCCATGGCAATTTCTACCATGGAAGTTTGTTCTCTTCATGGATGAATCAAGGTTCCGTATTACTTGTTTCAATGGCCGAGTACGTCTTTACAGACGCTCAGGAGAACGCTACGCTGCTGCTACTCTCCAGGAAGTCGAAAGATTTGGAGGTGGTTCAGTTATGGTTTGGCGCGGGATTGGTATCGACAGTAGAGCCGATATAACTCGGCAGGTGACAGGCGTGGCCATTGTGGGTCTTTCAGCAGCGTACGATACTGTACATCATCGCCAAGTTGTACAGTATGACCAAGGATTTCCATCTAGTTAGACTTATCAGCACTCTGCTTCAAAACCGTAGTTTTTTTTTGTGGACTTCCAGGGGCAACGCAGTCGCTGGAGAGTACAGAAAAATGACCAACCTCAGGGAAGCGTCCTGGCTCCATCTCTCTTCAACATCTATACCAACGATCAGCAATTGTCCCCAGACACAAGAAGCTTCCTATATGCAGACAACCTAGCCCTCGCTGCGAGCGCAAGTTTTGAATCAATGGAAATAGATCTGACATCTGCCCTGAGAAATCTATCAAGTTATTAAAGTTCGAACCAACTCAGACCAAATCCATCTAAGACACAAGTATACGCCTTCCACTTAAGAAACAGGGAAGCTCATCGTGAGTTACTCATAAAATGGTCAGGTATCCGATTGCAGCATTGTCACACCCCTAAATACTTGGGAGTAACCCTTGATAGACTTCTTACATTCAAAACCCACTGTAAGAATAATAAAATGAAAATCTCCACACGAAACAACCTGATTCGCAAACTTGTAGGGACACAATGGGGCTCACATCCAAAGACTATTCGCACTTCTGCAAGCGCATTGTGCTTTTCTACTGCTGAATTTGCTTCCCCAGGTTGGTACAGGTCATCTCATGCCAGACAGGTAGATACAGCTTTGAACGAAACCTTCATAATAGGTTGCTTAAAACCTACCTCAACAGATATGCTCTACTACCTGGCTGGAATAGCACCACCTTGAGTACGCAGAGAGGTGGCTACCAACAGGGAGAGGCTGAGAGTGGAAGAGAACAGCGCCCACCCACTGCATGGATATAATCCTACTCAGCAACGGCTGAGGTCCCGAAAGAGCTTCCTCAGGACATCTGAGAGGCTTACCGTCTCACTGGAGAAGGCAAGGCTGGATATATGGAAGAAGTCGACCCCCCACCCCTGCGGTTGGATGAAGAACAACCACCCGGACATAACGAAAGCTGGTTGGTGTGGAAATCCCTAAACAGGTTACGATCAGGAGTTGGAAGATCCCAAGACAATTTAAGGAGATGGGGCCTCAGTTCATGTGACACGTCTTGGGAATGTGGACAGGAACAAACCACAAGACACATGCTTCATTGTCCTCTGTGCCCTTCATCTCGTGCAGAGGAAGATATCCTGTTAGCCACTCTGAGCGCCTTGGATGTTGCTCAGTATTGGGCATGTGATATATATTTAGACAGTTTTACCTTTATATATCTATAGCAACTGTACATTTGTATGTTTCCGACACGAGAAAAAAAAAGTAGAGCCGACCTTGTTGTAATTCCAGGAAATCTTAACGCTAATCTCTAAGTTAGGAAAGCATATTGTTCATGTGGCATTTGGAATATGTGCAATAGTTGTGTAATGCAGGATAACGCAAGACCACATACTGCGCGAGTCCCTTTAGATCTCCTACAAGAACTAGAAATTCAAATATTGGTGTGGCCTGCGTTAAGTGCTGATTTAAATCCCATATATTATATGGGATTTAAATCCCATATATGCTCGACAGACGTGTTCGTGGTCACCCGCATTCTCCTCAGACCATCCAGCAGCTAACGGCGGCTCTTATTGAAGAATGGGACGCTATACCACAAGAAGACTAGCCAAGAGGGTGTAATGCCGTTATTCGTGCTATGGGAGCACATACTCTTTATTAAGTTCCCACTTTATGTACAAAAGTTTACATTAACAATTAATTTAAATTTATTTTGTTCTTTGGTTCTTGTAGTTGTAGTTAATTATTACGGGTACTTTAAAAGTACGTGATGCTGACACTTCCATATGTGCCAATGAAAACAATTAAATAGAGCGTCTTTCAGATGTTCTTAAATGTATTTGCATGTAATTTCCCATTTGAGTTTTATGGAGGCACAAATTATTGACCCAGCTAATGTACTCGGTGTATGTAACAGAGAATTGGTCCAAATCAGGGATTCTCAACCCTAAAACTATTATTATTATCTAATAATTGCATGTATTATTTGCTTTAAAATTTACGAACCTACCCCCAATCATCAAACTCCACATGAACCCCGTTTGGAATGCCTGGCCTAAATTGTTACATATTATGTAGTCTATTTTTTTCCAGTCTAAGAATTCTTAAAGTCTTATTATCATCCTTTGTTTCTATATTTTAAACGCTTAGTCATGCATGCAGTCGACGCAGTCTTGTATTTAACAAATATAAAGAGGATATAATAACACAATCTAGATTTAACACATGCATGCACTAAAATCCATGGTTTGGGAATAACTCGTCCAGTCGTATTTGTAATAATAAATATAATAATTTAGCTAATAACAAAACTCTTATTGTTAATTGAAGTAAGAGCATTAAACAAATATAGATTAATTCAGGTGTTAGACTATATCAAAATGTAGCAAAATTAGTCTATATCAATGTACCGATTAATCAGTACAAATAGATCTTGTTTAAATGTATGTTACTGTTTATTCGTAATTTTTGAGTTCATTAGTATAATTTTACAACTTTAGCAATTACTTCTACAGCCTAGCAAATGCAAACTAAAACTTAACCAGTAGTTGGAAAATGTAAAAGGAAATTGGTTAAAACTAGTTTGTCATTGTTTTATATATTTTTTGTATAGATGTAAGGGGAGATTAAAAGTGAGACTGATTAAAAGGATGTGTAATAATTTAAATTGAAGTGTCACGGATGTTGAAGTGATATAGTTTAAGAACATGTAAAGTAGTTTAATAAGGAAGTGATCGCCAGCGGTTTTTCCGCAGTAATTATAAAAGTTAATGTTCAAGTAAATTGAGCGTACTTACACAATCCCTTTTTTTAATCGCGAATGAGTATAAGAAAACCGAATTAAGATTCGCATAATTAAAAAAAATGATGAGCGGGAGAAATAATTTAATTTCTCTCTTCCTCAATTGCAAATGCACGCCCAACGTTGCATTCAATATTATTATACATGTAACATATAAATATATTATTATTCTTTTTTTTTCTTAAACAATGGAAAGCTGCGAGGTGTATTGTAATGGAAGATTGATGCGCAATTGTGGAAAAAAGCTCGTGAACATCATAAATCTTAAATATTAATTAAAAATATGCGGATCTGGACAATCGTGCACATTGCCATATACAGTCTACAATTACAACTTAATAATAGATTTTTTTTAAACCTTATAAAGTAATCTGCGAATGAATGCAGGATTACTATAACATATTAACCTTGTTTATACTTTACATAAGACTTTTCCACTTGGCTGGACTCGTAAATTTCCTGTAAACTGTATCAAATCCTACATACATATCATTTACTAATTCCTTCTTCGGATTTATCCCACATTTCTTAAGTTATTTATTAATTAGACAACAAAAACGTTTACAACAATTTAAATCAGGTTAAATTACACATCGAGTATATTTTATAGAAAAAGTTCGCTTTCAATGTATTTATTACTTTCATTCAATACAAGATCAAAATTGCTTTTTTAACTATATATTATCATATGTGCTATTTCAAGTGCTATTAAAAAAATTCCAATATGTCGGGGTTAAAATGACTGTTTTATTTTCAAGAAAACACTTAAACAAATAATTTATAAATCTGTTCTGTACAAAAACTTTTTGCGTTTGTAATGGACTCACAACAGCACTCATATGCGTGCGGTTATGGCTCGTCGAGTGCGATACAATTTTCTCAATATGTATCGGCGATTTTTTTGTTTAGAAATGGCATAAAAGGGCGCAAAATAGAAAAAAATAGTATAAAAAAACTAGTTAAAAATAGTATAAAAATAAGGCGTTTTTCGCACTTCTCCATTAGAAAACTCCTCGTCTTTTTCTAAACATGGACGCGTGCTGCAAAACCGCACTTATTGAACTCGTTCTTTAATATACTATTACAATCTTAAAACATGTATTAATGTACCAGCTGCAATAAACTAGTAAAATAATATGACGACTCCAATATGGCGGCTACAAAACTCAAAAATAGCAAAAGCTAATCGCCCAAATTTTGTTCATGCACAAATATTTTTGAAGTAGAAATATAAATCAGATAACAGAAAACGTTTTCTTTAGGTTTGCCATTGCTTTCTGTTTGTTAATGGAGTAATTGCTCAATGCTGTTATTACGGCGGAACACAGCTTGAATATATAAATATATTCAACCTTTCCGAAGTTCTATGACACTAAAACAAGACACTAGATAAATAACATTGTTTTTTAAGATCAGATCTTTCTATTTAACCCAAATTGAATAGCCTTCTGCTGACGCATTTTGAGATCTATCTCTCATCAGTGCAGCTTTGCTCTTTTGCATTATAAATTGGAATACACCATGGGAAACCATGTTCTGGAATTATATAAAGATCCGATCTTAAAAAATAATGTTATGGATGGATATTATTTATGGCTACTGGATTATTTTGAATGAAATTTTAGCCAATTACTATCTTTGACCAGTTAAACATTTCTGCCAAGTTTGGTCCAAAGATTCCTTCCCCTTCTTAGTGTTCTTAGTTTATTTTTTAAGTCACAGAGTGTAATATTACTACCTACTTTATATCTGTATACTATTCTGTTTTTGATACTGTAAATGTTATTAAAATAAATTAGTTTTGAGCAGTTTAATGTGTATTTATAAGATGACAACGTTTAGGTCTAGTAATTTGAACAACTAGCATTTAATATATTGAAATAATTTAGTGGAATAAACAAATTTAATGATAATAAAGTGGTGTAATTTGTGATGCTATCGTTAAGGTCTAATAAACATTTCAAATTTCGTCAAATTGCTTTTGGAAGTAATAAATCTTGCCAATTATGTTTTAGAAGACAAAAATATTGATAAGGTTATATTGGTAGTTGAAATATGCACATATTAATTGAAATCAAGAGAACGCATTTGCATTATGCATAAATTACTGTGTTGAAAAATTTGTGCAATATTTAGAAATTAATTTTATGAGAATTTGCGTGAGAAATTGAAGTTTTTCCCTAAAAAATAAAGTTCATGTAGTAAAAGTTATTTTAAAACTATTGGTTTTAAAATTTGTAACAAAAACAAAGGAAAACTAATATGAAACTTTATTGTTGGAAATTATCTCGTTCTTGTTAAGCAATTAAAATTATTAGCAAATTTATTTGGATTTTATTTGAAATGTCGTCGACCCTAATTTATTTTTAAACAGACTGTTGCACAATTATGTCTTAAATTAATGTTCTTACAACCAGAAAGGTTGATTCAATATTTTTGTTGTAAACATTAAGCAGTAGCTGTTATCTGCCGTGTCTGCTTTAGTGGAATGATCTGTATAATAAACAAGGAGAAAACAGCGTAACAAAAGGTTAAAAAAAGAGCAATGTTGTTGTATCACAAGGTTCACTTATTACTTAGCATTTTCTGCCAAGAATTCTGTACTTTATGAATTCGCGATTCACAATTCGCAAAATTAAAAATAGTAATAATAAAACGACAAAGAAGTTGCCTCTGGATCATAAATCTTTCTTGATAGGAGAAACAAAAAGTAAGCAATTTTATTTCGTTATGCAAAATTACTGTCAATAAGTTTTGTAAGTGCATTTCAAACCGAAAACCGCCTGCAATATGTTATAGCAATTATCAAGTATAAATTGCCTATTAAAGTAAATCGAGCTTACCTTTTAACATTTGATAAATAAAAACAGAAAACTACCAATTGGATTTATTTGTTCGGAAACATTTTTTTGTGTACTCTGTCTAGCTTAAATTGATTAATGATATGCGAAATCTATTATTAAATTGAATTTTTGTATAAAGATAATAACATTTCACAAGTTTTTCAATGTATTTTATTTAAATATAGTAAACGCCTATGAACGAAAGAAAGAAATATATTTATTGCATACATGTTACAAAGGGCTTAGGGACCGACTTCGAGGTCTTTCTGCCCTATAAAAGCATATATTTATACATTTTAATTAGAAATAGACAATATCAGACAGATTAGATCAGGGTTTCTTAACCATTCGCCTCACTTTAACGTATGTCATGTCACAAATTAAATATTTCAGTTGCTAAGAATTCGAATTCTAAGCTTAACGACCGCTCAGATTTATCACCAGTTTCTGGTCAAATTTTTTGTAGCGATCTATTCATAAATCGATCGCGATTAAGAATAAAATACAGCATAAACGGCTTAACAATTCCGGTTGAATCAGCAATCAGCTTGTAATTAGATTTTAGTTCAATGTTGTGTAATTAGTTTTGTCAATCCCAATTCGAGGTAAATAAAAGCGAAGGGTACTCGCTAGGGATTGCAATCCGACAAACCGGATCCGTTAATCCGACGGATCTGGCATCACTAAACGTTTACCGGATCCGGTACCATTATACCAGATCCGGTCACCACCGATGATCCGGTGATGCTAATTTTTTATAAAATAATCTCGTTGCATGTGTAGGTACTTTAAGTGCGTGGTGCGCATGGCGCCACTCGGTTTTTTCGAAACCAAAATAGTTCTATGATAAATAATGTATACTTAAAATAATTATACTATTTGCCGGTGTATAACGCGCACCTTTTTTCCAAAAAATTCTCTCTAAAACATTGGTCCGCGTTATAGACGCACAAAGAAGTATATTAAATTTTACTGTGCGTCTTATACATCGGCAAATATGGTATTTATAGTAAATTGTTTAAATTAAATACAGCATCATCTTGATAATCCGACACATATGGGACTGGAAAACCGCCGGATTACCAAAAAATTCCGGATTGTCACGATTAAATCAAAACAATAACAATTTTGCATATTTTATGTACTTACAGTATTTCAGAAAGAATAAAATATGTATCTATATATGTAAACGTGTACATTCAAAACAATATTTACAAACTTAGAACAGATAGTAAGACAATTGTAGAGTGGCGTTATCTTGGTCAGAATCTTCAATCAAGTTTTCAGTTTATATCCGGCCCGCGGCAGCTTAAAGAAAATATACCTTTTTCCACACAGCGCCGGATTACTGTACATGTCGGATTAACCAACCGCCGGATTATCAAGATTATACTTTAGTTATAAACTCATTATTGTGGTAATTGTGCCATTCATTAGACAGAATTATAATGATGTCTGTCATAAATATAATAATAAGACTTGTTAGTATGGTCAAATATTTAATTGTTGTGATCTCAGTAGATTAAGTTGAGTTTATTATGTTAGATATAATAAAGTTAAATACTAAAATTCTATCAGTGAAATTAACTAGTTACATTTTTTATTACTTAACTAGTTACCTACACTGTATTAGGTTTTTAATTGTTTTTCTAATTATAAATGTGCGTGTGTATGTGTGTGTAAAGTACGTATATAATACACTCACTTGATTTTCCTGGAAACAGTGCATTTTGGAACGAAATGGGAAAATTATCTTGATCGGATCAACCGAATTTCCATCGAGCCGGATCCGGCCGAATCGATAGAAATTCGGCCGAATCCGATCGGATTGAAAATGAGACCGGATTGCAATCCCTAGTACTCGCTTATCGACCAATTCGTTTAACCACCTAGTCATAGAAACGGATTCAGTTGTTAAGTGAGGAGAACTTGTATAGATTTGCATCTAAAAACGTTTAGTAGGTTTGGAAATAAAAACGGAATTTAATTTCGAAACAGTTTCATTTAAAATATGATCTATATGACTTATACAAAATAGTTTTGAAATAAAAATGCAAGATTTTCGTTCTAAAAAGCAATTAAAGTCGCAAGAGAACATCAATATTTCACTTAACGTGAAATTATAAACTATCTGTTTATTTTTTATTTCAAATTTATTATCACGAGTGCAGTGGGCGCCTCCTCGTTATTCCCAAAAAGGATAAATTGAAAATAATTAGAAACCGATGAAAGATTAACCCAGCGTGGGTTTGTTGTATAGCAAACATGTTTTATACAGAAACATTTTACACTATATAGAAAACCGTAAATGAATTTATTATGCCCTTCTGACATATTCCTTCTCTAGAAATCAAAGAGATTTATTACAATATTTTAACCATTTAATAGAGATATAACTGGCATTATTGTTTTCGAATTACAAAAGATTAAAATCTCTTGTGAATAAGAAATGTTGATTTTTATTCACTCGATCTCTTCCTGAAACTCGCACTTTCAATATCGATTTCCTAACAAGTCGCAACTGAAACTGACGTTTCACCGTTACATTTATTTGCGATTATTAATGTTAGTAACAATTCCGCATCTATTTCACCAAACCGAGCAGAAGATAACGATTGCTTTACAATAGAATTCAAAGTTTTAATAATTTTCTAATTAGCTTTGGGTGGCCAATTCGTAAAGGAATTTTATAAATAGTTGATTGTTTTTTTTTTGGTCAAAAGGCTATAGACTTGAGTTTCTTTCTACTGGAGATGTATGTAGTTAATTAATAAAAATGATACTAATATTTTGAATGTCAAGAGTCAAGAATTTAATATAATTGGCTTTCGTCATTTGATAAATATATTGTTTAAAGAAATTTTCTAAAATTATAACTTCGGGTCAACGAACATTTAAACAATGCTAATAATCTTCTTAAAGCATCACACAAATTAAACGAAAAAAAACAAGTTTCTATTGAGATCCAGCATTCAAATCTTACAGACTGCATGAATTCACGCATTGAAACTACTTAAACCAAATATAATTCTAGTAACGTTCCAGCAATTTTGCTTTAATTTTTTTTTGCAACTGTAACTGCAAAAACTTCTTAAATCGTCATACATATTAAAGAAATAAAAACCACAAGTTTATATTTAGATCCAGCATTCAAATCGCACATACTGCATGAATTTTCTTTTCTAATCCGGCATTGAAATTACTTATATAAAATATAATTTTAGTAACGTTCCAGTAATTTTGCTTTAAATTTATTTTGCAACTGTAACTAAATTAAATATCTTTTCCTTAATTTGCAAAAAATGTAATTAATTAATATGCATTTCGTTAATTCATAATATTAATAGTCATAATTAATTTTATGGTTTAATTACATACTGTACATTACAAAGTTTTAATAAGGTAATTATAATTCTGAATCTTCAATATTTCTACTGAATTATTTATCGCTAATGAAACTTTGGGTATTTTTATTAAAACTATATAGTTTCGTTATAGTTTCGTTTAGTTTTATTTTTTTATTGTTCATTGTTTTCAACTAGTCTTCTTCTTTGATATATATTTTATTGTTTGTGAGTTTAGCAAGTAAATCTTTCCTATTTGGGCATGTTTTGTGTAATCTGCATACATTATGTAGACATGGAATTGCAACACAATAAATCTAAATGTAATAAATAGCGTGATCGAAAACGCATTTGCTATAAAAAAAGAAACAGAAAGATCTACGTGGTGTAGATATATGGCATACATTTATAATCTTCATATATCATTATTATAAATATGTTTGTGATTTTCTTGGCGATAATAGACTGTATGCTGTGGCGAGATTTACTGTACGCGGCTTTTGTTCTCACGTTTGGTTTTATTTGAGAACGATTTTTTTTTATTTCGAGAGCAAAACGATGCGTTGAGATAACAAACGTCTTGACGCATGTACGTTGTATAGTAGTGACTTCGATTGGAATACATTATGTAAATGCGACTTTAGTTAGATACAGTGTTAGTTGTCTTCGTTCATATATTTTATGGTTTGTTATAGTGAAATCTTAAACAGCAAACATGACATATAGAGGAGGCAGTTTCATAACTGCCAACTAGATTTGTTCCAGCTTGGTGGTGAATACCATGTAAATTGTTCCTTCATTTGTCCAGTTTGATTGCATTTCACTCGTTAAAAACAGAAGGAAATTTTCTACCGTTTCTCAATTAGTCTCGTAAAATCATACACTACTGTATTGCACGATGCAATTAAAGGTGGAATTAACATTCATTTTAGATTATCTGCAAGGAGCATTTACGGTGTCGTAAAATCATTCCATGCATGTCGCATTTATTTTTCATTAATTATTATTTCATAGATCGGATTGAATAATTTAGTGCAAATAGGGATAATGTTGTAAATTAATCAGTTAGTATTGTATCGATTGAAAATGGTTTCAGGAAAATAGTTTGAAAGTAATTTGTTCGAAAGAAAAATGTTCGAATGACAACTTGTTCGAATGGAAATTTGTTCGAATGGAAATTTGTTCGAATGAAAATACAGAAATGGACTATTGTTGGACTATTCCTTCATGCGTTACTTTTTTAATTGTTAAAAATAAAAATAATGTAATATTTAATACATAAGATATATAAATAGGATTTAACCAGTATAAGTATTAACAATATTAAGTATATTTTAGTAGCTAATAGTAAATAATATGTTTAAAATTTTCTTTCAGTGACTTAATAAAATATTGCAAATATTAAATGCCGTGTAATTTCAGTGATTTAATAAATTGATATATCAAATGTCAAACCATTCGATCAAAATTCCATTAGAACAAAAATCCATTCGAAAGTTTTTCTTTCGAACAAAATTATTTGTAACAAATTCGAACAAATTCCTTTCGAACAATTATAGCAAGAAAAAAAACAAATATAAAAAACAAATATAAAAAACAAGTATAGCAATCTAATTTATTTTGAAAGACCTATATAGATAAAAGGAACAAAAATCAATTAAAGTTAGACTTCAAAGAAAATCCGTGAAACTTTTTAAGCAGAAGGACCTGTTTTTAGCATTGTGACGAGTCGTTCAACTTCCTAGAAGATATGTAAGCCCAGATTTGGTGGGTCAGAATTGTTGACTGATTAAGCCCAAATGAGTGAAATTGAACCTTACAAATTTGTATTTCTTCAAGTATTGTTTCATTTATACTTATTATCAATCGCAAATTCTAAATCTCTAAGGAGTAGACGACAGAAGATGAAATTTCGAAACGTAGTCTTACACTTGGCTTCGAAATGTCATCTTATGTCGTCTACTCCTTGAATTATGGTGCATAAACTTATCAAATTAGCGTATTTTCTATTACGCAATTGATTTGTTTAGTATTTAATGAAATGAAACATTATGCATCTAAATTTGTATTTCTTCTAACAATGATGTACTGACATCTTCAATTGCAAATTCTAATTTTAAGGCTTCGGTTCGGTTATTTTATCATTTAACAAAAGCTGCGTAAGCTTATAAACTTAAAAAGTTGCTAAAAAACATCACGTGATTAACTACCCGTAACTCAAAAAATAACTATTTTGACAAAATCGATTTTCTCGCATTTGTGAAATACCATCGACTCCGTGTCGATGGTACTTCTTAACTAAAAGCTTCTAATGTAATATTATATTCGTTTTCGGACTAATTTTGGGACGCTGAATCGACTAGTGAAGACTAGAAGTCTCTGCGTGAGCCGTTCAAAATTTATTACAGCGTGAAATCAGTCGAAAATGCGAGCGAAAAAAATTATAAAACTTGTTTATTTGTAACTTTAGAGCGAAATAAACTGGTAAACCGTTTTCAGCACTTCGATTTCCTTCGGGTAACCAAAAAAAATCCCGAAAAAAAATTCCAAAAAAATTTTCAACAAAAATTTTTCATCATTTCGTTCGAAAATTATTTGCTTTTTTTCGATTTTCTCGAGAACCGTAAAAAGCAGCGAAATCATTTTCGGCACACAGAAACTACACGGCAAGGCGAACAAGTCGATGTGTGTAAGTTGTCCGGAAAGATTCAATAATTAGTCGAGAAATTTCAAACTGAAATTTACCCGATTCTCGATTTACTAAGTACCCTGGTAGAAAAATCGTCGCGTTTGCCCGAGAACTGAACTGCACCCGGCAGGGGACCGATATAAAAGCCCGATTACATGAACCTTTTTACAGACCCGATCGGGTAAAGTTCCAGTTACCCGATTGTCGGGAGGCTGATGTGTTAACTGACCAGGGTAAAATACATTATCCTATTTCGATGAGCCCTGTCAGCTGCCCGATTGGGAACAAATAAGGAACCCTGTTAACATGGGCCCGATCAGGAAACTGTTCGGGCTTATATTAATATGCCCGATTCAAAATGCCAGAACAGGGGCCCAACCGTGGTTAAATATAAGGATCCCCGTATATATGGGCCCGAGTAGGGAACTGTTAGGATTTAAATTTGTTTTCTCGATAAAATATGCCAGAAGTCTTACTGTAGATAAATATAAGGAACCTAGTTATATTTATAAAGATATATTTATAAAGATATTTATAAAGATATTTATTCAGTGTACACAACAAGCAAAGTATTATTTTAATGAATTTGTGTTAATACTACCAGACTTCTATGGAGATAAATCTGTTGTGTTAAATATGCATCATTTAAAACATGTGCTGGATGATGTTAATTTTACAGGTTGCAGTTTAAGTGCAGTTTTCTTGCAAGCGAACTGTAAAAGCTAGCGAAATATAATTTGCATATTTGTAATCAGCAGTAAAAATACTTTGAGAAACGTTTTTAAATTTTGCTGCAACTCAAAAAATAACGATTTTGAAAAAATCGATTTTCTCGCATTTCTTCGTTTCCGCGGTCTGGACTCCCTATGTCGATGGTATTTCTTAACTGAAAGCATCCTAGGGAATATTATATACGTTTTCCGACTAATTTTTGGACGCTGAAAAGATTGGTGAAGGCTAGAAGACTCTCTGTGGTGAGCCGTTCAAAAGTTATGACAGCGTGCAATCAATCTGAAGTGCGAGATGGTGTACAGCGAAAAAATATATAAAACTTATTTATTTGTAACTTTAGAGGGAAATAAACATTAAAAACGTTTTCAGCACTTCGATTTCCATCGGGTAACAAAAAAAAATCACGAAAATTGAAATGTGAAATTTGTGAATAATCACGAAATATCACAATGAGGGTTTATTTTTGCGAAAATTAAGTTTGAAAATGACAATGTTTAGAAATTTGATTGTCAATGCTGAGTTTTAAAAAAAGAGCAATATTTTGTAAAATAAACAATAAAATTTTGGGAAACATTGCTAAATATTCCAGAACAGTTCTACCAATATATCCACAAAATTTGAAACAAATTCCCAAATTAGTTTTTATGAAAATTAAGTTTTAAAATTTCATTGTTTACAAATTTGATTTTGGATGAAGGTGGAATTTACCAAAAACTGCAATATTTGCTGAAATAAATATTAAAGTGTTGGGCAAATATGCTAAATATTCCCGAACAGTTCTACCAACGTCTCCACAAAATTTGAAACAATTCCCCAAATTAGTTTATGAGAAAATTAAGTTTGAAAATTTCAATGTTTTTTAAATTCCTTAATATTGACGTTTCACTATTTACTGCTACCCAATACTTACACACGAAATGCCTCAAATATTTTCTTCATTCGACGACCTAAAAAGATTCTCTATCGACCCCTCTGGGGGTCGCGACCCATGGTTTGCGCACCACTGCTCTAGAGTATCGGTCCAATCAAATTCATTATTCAAAGAAATTGTATTTCACATATTAATGGGATTTTTAATAAACTGACTGAACTAACATATATTCTTATATCTAAGTATTAAATAAATAATAATTTAACAAAAGTAGTTCCTTCCACTGCAGCTGCGTACTTTTGAATAGCCTCCGACAATATTCTAATGTTTTCATTTGGCCTCTCTAGGGTGATTGACAATATTGTTGTATTTTCATTCTCTAGGGTGGCCAACAAAATATTAATTATATTAGCAAGGTAATTACTATACTGGTACTATTGTTCTATGGTCGTTTGAATATTCCAACTCACATGCCGTTGTAGATTATGTTATTAAATATTTCAATTTACATAAGCTTACAAACTTATTAATAATAAATATATTTAACCTTTCCGTAGCTCTCTAATATTATTAAGTTTTTTTAAGACTTCGAAGCAAATCTCATGTTTACAACTATTTCCTTTGCTAATACCACGCAGGATATTGAATTATACAACAGATATTTGTATGTTATTTCCTAGCCCCCCTAAATGATTATCTATAATGTACTGTGCAATCACCAATAGTAAATTTTCATTTAAATCAATACCTGGTAAGTTCATGTCTCTCTACCGAAATGTCAAAAATAAAAACCTAACCTAGTAATCTACGAGGTATTCAAGTAAATGTATTCCAAGCTATAATTCAACAAATTCAACAATTCAAGCAAAGCTGAACTGATGAGAGATAAATCTCGAAATGCGCCTGCAGATGGCTACTCACTTAAATAGAAAGGTATGATCTTAAAAACAATGTTGTTTATCTAGTTCTTGCTTATTGCCACGAAAGTGGTCTGGGGCTAAAATTAATAAATAACATACAAATATCTGTTGTATAATTCAATATCCTGCGTGGTATTAGCAAAAGAAGTAGTTGTTTCAACATGAGATTTGTTTTGTAGTCTTAAAGAGACTTAATAATATTGTACAGCTAGGCAAAGGTTGAATGTTTAGATTTTATAACGCAGTATGGTTTCACCAATAGTAAATTATTAATGGTTAAATATAAAAATAGTTTAAGACAACAACAAATATCAATTGTTTTGACAAATAAATCAGTTCAAACATTAGGTTATACATTAGGGACATACGTTTCGGGTTCGCCTTATGTAGAAAAAACCATATAGAAACAGGGCGACACTTGAAGTTAAATTTTATTTTTTACACGAGAACGATATTTTTCTCGTCTCGTCTCGTCTCGTAAAAGCGAGACGAGAACGAGACGAGACCGCATGTGGTCTCACTCTCGCGAGAGCGAGAACGTATGTGGTCTCGCTCTCGCGAGAGCGAACACGTATGCGGTCTCGCTCTCGCGGGAGCGAGAGCGCATATGGTCTCGTTCTCGCGAGACACGAGAGTCTCGTTTCTGATCCCGATCATACTTCTTCCTCAATCTTTGATTCTAATACGGGCAGCCGTAATATTTTAATATTTTCTTGCTTAAATTGGAACTGCGGGCTCGGGCAAGTTATATTTCATTATATATCAATTAAAATAGTAGATTTCGTAATATGAAATAGATGTCGTAGACAATTTCAAATTATTTTCGTTTTTATTATTAATTTTAAATCGTCAACAAAATAGAAGGTTTATATAAACAGATATTTATGGTGTGTTATCGCTACATTTTCCTGTGGATGGATCAAAGCGAAATTAGAAGATATTAATAGTAACCAAAAAGAAAATTTATGTAAAGAGAAAGTGATTAGTTTACAATAGAATGAATGATTACCTCGTTTTGGACTATCTTAACAATAAGTTCTAGCAAGAACGATATTTGGCGAGATTAGATGAGAAGAGACAAACGGTAACGAGAACGAGACTAGAGAAACGGTTACGAGAGCGAGACGAGACTAACGGTTACGAAAGCGAGACGAGATTAACGGTTATGAGAGCGAGATGAGAGTAACGGTTCCTAGAGCGAGACTGAGACGAAAGTAATTTTTTACACAACAAACGAGAGCAAGACGAGATTTTTGAAACTCTCGCCCTATCTCGTCTCGTGTGAAGCCCTAGACTTCGCATAGTCCCCTAAAGAATACCATTTTAACGTATTGCCGTTAAGACTCACGTTAACATTTACTTTTTAACAGCGACCATTAACGAATTAAAAAATAACGCGAGAGTTACAGAATAGAGCCGAATATCTGATAAGTTATATCACCTTCCTAACAATACCCATCAAACTTATGATGCTAGAACAGAATTATCGTAACTTTGAATGGAATCACTTCAAAAAACGCTTTCGATAATAGTAAGTTCGTAAGTTGTCGACAAGTGTTGTCTTAAAATAATAGGTTTTTAATTTATTAGAGATTAATATGTTTTAATAAAAATAAATGTGAAAAACACCCATGTAAATTGCGTCAATTTATGTTGTTTTCATTGTTGGCTGCACGAAGAGGACCGCAGGTTGCACAAACCTGCTTTGGACAAGCAACAAAAAAAAAACTTAAAAGATTACATTGTTTTGCGCTGATTTTATAATCTCAAAGTGTAATATTTTTCTTATAAATCTAAAGCAATAATTCACTTCTTGTCTGCAGTTTCAAAACACATCGAAGTATTGATGCATAAATCATTTTCGTGATAAATTTAACTGCAATACGTTCAGTCCAAGATAAATTGTTTATAAACATCGTAACTTATGATTATATACCTAACCTTATAGAGTTCACAGACACAATAAATATTCGTAATTTAATTCTTATTAAGCAGAT
Organism: Phosphuga atrata; assembly: GCA_944588485.1. NCBI lineage: Eukaryota > Metazoa > Arthropoda > Insecta > Coleoptera > Silphidae > Phosphuga > Phosphuga atrata. Next base: position 1,285,207 of record OX155907.1, on the reverse strand, counting down.
CTTTGTCAAATCGGGAAATTTAAAAATGCAACATAAGAAAACCCGTTGATGTACTACAAACTTTTGAAACAATTATTTTCGTTCCTATACGTAGTTGGTAAAATAGTTTGTTGATTTTTTGCATTCGTTTTTCTTTAAGTTCCATTTATTACATTTAATTTCCTCTTTAGATATAGAAAATATATTTCTATGGAATCATAATTGCTTCCTTTCTGGGTTCACTTATTTTTGCATACTCCCTATTCATCCGCATTCGCAATTTATTTCGCAATATTAATAATAAATTGAAAACTACTACAATTATTTAACGATTTATAAAACTAATACATATTTCCTACGCTGCATAATAATAACGTAAAGGAAATTTTCAATATTTTTTTAAAACATGTAATGGTGAAGGATTAATCGTTATTTTGGATATTCTAAACTAGCTATAGCCCGCGGCTTTTCTAGCGTGGTTTGTTATATCAGTTAAATTAATTCAGGTCAGCTGTGTTTACCAAATATAAATTATTTTGTAAGTAATATAATGACGAATATTAAAATAGACTAAGTAAAATTTGAACATTGCTACGAGGGCCGGATAAAATATAATACATTTATTTTGTCCAACCTTTTCGAATGGATTTTATCCAAACTTTGCACACTTATTTCTTATGAATCAAGTTAAAATATTAACACATTAAAGGCGGGTGCGGGTATTAGTACCCGTCTCGCCGACTGCTGTCCATCAGCGGGCGGGCCGGGTATTAGTACCCGTTTAAAAGTACGTGCGTTAAAAGTGGGACAAGATATTATTACCTGCTTAAAAAGGGCATATGGCCATAAAGGAGTAATGAATTTAGTATTTATTTTCGAGATTATTGATTATTTAGCATATTTAATCCGGATATCGCCCTGCAATAAAATATTACCACTCATTCTTTGTGTTCCATAAACATTTCTTAAATTATTTCATTTTACAACTTACACAGTATTTAAGGTTTATTGTTTGTCATATTTTGGGTCTTAAACCAATTTGTTATTCTCGCCCTCCCCCACATTTATCTGTATATAAAACGGCCTATCTCGTCAAAATAAATCTGTTTCTAGTACCACTATTTCAATGCAACAATATTTCATTAAATTTTTAGAAAAGCACATATATATATATATATATATATATATATATATATATATATATATATATATATATATATATATAAATTGAATAATTTTATTTGCAATGGATTACGATAGTGATGTCTATGCAGATGATTTGTCGCAAATTTCAAGCGATGCAGAGATTCCCGAATTTGATAGCGAAAGTGTCGAGGAAGAATTGATTCGACCAAGAAGAAACAAAGCCTTGCCAATACCTTCTAGCGACGAGGAAAGTGATGGTGAAGTATTGGACTGGCCGGAAAGTGATAATGTGCCAATTATCGAAGATTTCTTAGGACAAAGTGGGGTTTTCGTGATGCCAAATAATTCAGAAAATGTAATTGATGTGGTTCAGTTATTTATTGGAGACGATTTATTTGAATATATGGCGACAGAATATGGCGACAGGCCGTAAAGTGGAAAGATGTATCGGTGATAGAACTAAAAAAATGCTCGGATTGATTCTACTAATGGGAAGAGTTCGTAAGGATACGAGGGATGAATACTGGTCGACAGATGAAACAATTGAAACTCCAATTTTTCCTCAAATAATGAGCAGGGATCGATTTAGGCAAATATGGTATTCATGGCATTTTTCCAATAACGATGACAAAGATGAAAGAGATCGCCTTAAAAAAATCCGTCCCATTATTTCATACATATTACCCAAATTTCAAAAAGTTTGTAAACCACAGAGAGAATTGTCCTTAGATGAAAGCATCATGCCATGGAGAGGTCGTCTAGCATTCAAAGTCTACAATGCTTCAAAAATAACGAAATATGGTATTCTCATAAGAATGGTTTGTGAAGCGAAAACCGGCTACATATGTAATTTCCGAATATACTGTGGTGAAGGAAATCGACTGCAACACACAATTTTGAATCTTCTTCAGCCATATGTAAACTTATGGCATCACATATATATGGACAATTATTACAATAGTGTGGACACTTGTGAAATACTTCTACAATATAGATTTCGGAGTTGTGGCACTATTTGCATAAAAAGAAGCCTTCCTCTCTGTTTAAAAAACGCGAAATTGAATAGGGGGGAATCTATGTTTCGTCGGCGACAAAACATTTTGTTACAATGTTGGCAATCAAAAAGGCCTGTGCGTATGATTTCGACTATGCATTCAGCTGATATTGTAGAAAGCCATAATATTGATTGGGTGACAAAAGAAAAAATCTGGAAACCAATATGCGTAGTGGATTACAATAAATTTATGAAAGGTGTAGATCGCGCCGATCAATATTTATCATATTATTCGATAGTACGTCGTACGAAGAAATGGACAAAGAGAGCTGTGATGTTTATTGTCAACTGTGCACTATTTAATGCTTTTAGAGTGTATACAATATTAAATCCTCATTGTAATAAAAAAAACAAAATATTTTTACATAATGTGGCAAAAGAGTGGATAAGCGAGCCGACTACGGAAAATGTGAATGAAGAGCATCCTGTTCCTGGTACATCAGCTACACCCAGAAGGGATGACCCTCCAGGAAGGTTGTCAAAGGATACCAGAAAGCATAAATTAGTTAAACTAATTACAGGCGGCATAAAACTTAAACCCCAGAGATAGTGCCGCGTTTGTGCCGCGCATAAGAAGAAAAGTTTGACATGTCATATGTGCCAATTTTGCCCAAAGTGCCTCTTCACAAGGGAGATTGTTTTTTTTAAATTCCACACTTTAGAAAAATATTAGTGACTGGTCTTATTACATAAATTTAAAAACGACAAAACATTTTATTTGTTTATAAATTTTTTGCCCTTGCGTCAACAGTCAACAACTTTACGTACACCTGCGCATCCACCATTACGAATCCATCCGGAGCATCCACCATCAGGATCAGCGATCCTGACTCCTAAAATTTGTCTTCAAAATTTTGAAAATATAGCCAGTTTTACCTTCACAAACTTTGCTTTTCAAAAATTTGTATTGTAGCTTACAAAGAACCTAAATCATCCCCTATTTTGCCCCCTTCAGGGATGATATTGCAAAAAAACGATGAAATACGTATTTTTTAAATTTCTTACCAAAAGCCTAAATATTAATTTTCATCTCCCTAACTTGAAAAATGATCGGTTCCTCATACATTCCTTATTTCATCCCTTTCAGGTTTTTTTTTTAGAAAAAAGTATCCCAGGGTGCAATCAGAAGTCCTTTCTCAGGGTGCAATCGTTCAAATACCCAACTTTTAATAAAAAAGGCCTCGAAAATTACACCCGCTACGCAGCACAGTTTCATATCTTAGGATACCCGCTCAAAATGTGTTAATAAGTTTGAATACAATCGAGTGGTTGGTTTCAAAGTTATTGCTTGTTGCAGACACATTTTCTAAATTTCGGCGTCGTTTTTAAATAGTCTACCTAGTCTTATTTTCCGAAACAATATCAATAAGTCATATTTCAGAATTTTAAGGTTTTTTTAAGCTTTCAGAAAATCTAAAACTCATTCCACTTTTTACTTTTATTCTTTTTCAAGATATCTCTGTAAATATAACACGGTGTTTTTGGGTGGTTGAAAATTGTTTTTTTATTTCAGATTTCCTGACATTTTGTAAACTAAATTGCAAAATGTTATATATTAGCTTAATCTGCTTAAAATTCTGCGGGTTTTCATATATAATGGAATATTATATTTCAAAGATCTCACGGTTTATAATATTTGAAAAATCTTACGGTTTCAACAATTATTTGACAAAAAGTCTGATTTTTGACGCGTCATATTTGACAACAAAACAACTTTATAGTTTGATCTTGACAACAAGATTTTTAACAAATTACTTATGCCATCAATTGACTATTTTAATTAACATTTATAATATTCGACAGACCTCAATGTGCCATATTTGGCACACTGTGCCAGAGTCCCAACAATTTTTAGGCCTAAATCTGTTTTTAACATATTTGACAACGAAATTTAAATGGCTTTATGGTAATTTTTAGTTCAAACTAGTTCAACAACTTAGTTCAAACTGAGCCATCTAAAATTTTCAGACGACATGGTCATAATAGCGGAGGACCTATGCGAGGCTACACAGATGCTGGAGATGCTATACGCGTCCTCCTGTGCAAGGCTGGACTCAAGATAAATACCAACAAAACTCAATTCGTGACCAACCTCGCCGCAAGCGCTAATATCTATCGAATAAGCCGCGATAATCAAACGACCGGTATCACCAGAAGAATTAGTTTAACCTGGGCCGCGTTCGGCAAACTGAAAAATATCTTTAAACCCAACCTTCCGATATGCCTTAAACGGAAGGTATACAACCAATGTGTATTGCCCGTAATGACGTATGGGGCAGAAACGCTGACACTAACACGAAAGTCAATCAGAAACTACGAGATAAAGTCCCAAACCTAACAATACTACAAAGAACCAGTGTCATAGTTGCGGTGGAAAGGATTACAACACTGAAATGGAACTGGGCCGGCCACATTGCCAAGATAGCGGATGCTAGGTGGACGAAACGAATACTCGAATGGCGTCGCAGACAACTTGCATGCAGAAGCAGAAGACGCCCCCCGACACGATGGTCCGACTATATTAAGCGCATCACTGGATGCGGGAGGCACAAGATACGGAGAAATGGATAAATCTAAGGGAGGCCTATATCCAACAGTGGACACAAATGGCTGATTGATGATGATGATAATGGTAATTTTTAACATATTTCTTATGTCATCAAAATAGAGTATTTTAATTGGCATTTATAATATTTGACAGATCTTACCGTGTCATATTTGGCATATTGTCTAGTATCATATTTGGCACACTTTCCAGTGTCATATTTGGCACACTATCTACTGTCATATTTGGCACACTATCTAGTGTCACATTTGGCATATTCTAACCTAACCTAATAGCACGAAATGTGAAACAATTTCAGTTGAAGTTTTTTTGTTTTATTTGAATATTTCTTGTGTGACTTCCGTTTGGGAGAACCTGGAGGGAAAATCGATGACAATTTTAAGCACCCTCCAGCCAATCGCAAACCTACATTCCATTGGGGAAAAGCATCACAACCCCACAGAACCTTCTTCGAGGAAAATATTTACGCAATATCACGAGGAAAGGATGAAAATATTTACATTCTTGCAAAATTTAAACAAAAATAGAAAATATGTTGTATGAAAGTATATATGAAAGTATTATATGAAAGTATATTAGTCAATATGAACAGGTACACCAAATGTCATACAAAGTTTGAAAACACCTGTCAAATTGTAACTGCAACTGCTTTATGACGGTTTTCAAGAAAAAATTGCACTAAGGGAAGATCAGGTTCGCAAATAACTCGAAAACTAAACGAAATTTTGAAAAATGTGTCAAATAAAACTTATAGAGAATTAAATTTTCAATAAAGAAACTGTAATAGACTTCGTCGAGTATTGATTTATTGTATCTGTCAAATTGATCAACTAAAAGTAATCAACTTTGAATATTTCCAAAAAAATATTTGTGTTCGATTGCTTCAAAAATTCGCATATAACACGGCAACTAACCAACATTTTGGAAAATGTTTCAAATAAAACTCGACGAGAATTAAATTACTTATAAGAAACCCCTATTATTTAGTGACTTTTGTTTATCAAATTTGAAATAATTATTTCTGAAACAAAGTCAAATTTTATTTTTGTTTTACATTTTTCTTATTTCAAAAGTTCGAAAATGACTCGTAAACTGAACGAAATCTTGAAAAATCTTTCAAATAAAGCTTAAGAGAAAACGTAGAGAATTCAATTTTCATTATCACAATTTCAATATAAAAATCGGAGAGGTCTTGTCTTGTCGAAAATCTGGAAAATCAGGATTTTTTTCTAGCAAACCCCAAAAAAATTTGACTTGTCAAGTTTGACTTGTCATATATACTGACATCTGATACATTAAAAGACGCGAAATTTTAAATACAACAAGCAACTAATAATCTTTTTGTGTTTTGTATGAAGGTATCCTAAAATTAGATTTTCGGAAAATGGTAAAATCCGTTTTTTCTCTTTTTAGTAAGAGAATTCTTTCTGACAATTTTTGTTATTGAGGCATATCCGGTTTCAGAGATTCGAGTTATAAAAATATATAACCCCCAATTTTCAAGTAAAAAATGGTAAAAGAATATATCTCTTTATTTTAAAAAACGAATCGTAATACCGAATTTCATTCTGAGATACTCTAGAAAACACTCTAGAAAAAACTTTGGCTCCCCTTTTCACCCCTTTGAAATTAATTGATATTAGTTCTCTCTTTTTAGCTACTTTTTGAATTTTTTTAATATCGGTGAAAATGTAGTAATTATAGATACAATCATATAATCTTATTAAGGATATTAAGGTCGAAATGGGCTACAAAACGGCCCTTATTTCGCCCTTAATAAATTTGTTTATTTATCAGAAACTGTTGTTTCCGGGGTGCGTTATGTGACGTTGAGGGAAGACCTTTTAAGAAAATGTGTTAAAAGATTTTTAATTAAAAATAGTTTAGTGTTAACAATTTAATGATAGCTATTTAGGTAATACAGTGATGTATGTGAGTTTACAAATCACAATTAATGAGGTAATTACAACCAATTTTAAGATTTATAATGAAGATTTTCCTTCCACCTCTTTTCAACGCGTTTATCTCGTTGATAATGACTTGAGCCAACCAATCGCAGTTTTAATCTCTCAATTTTGCCATACGCGTCTTATTGCAGCTACTTACAATTACTCACTTTGTATTTCTAATTACCTATGAGCTACCTTTATCAAAAATACCTGTAACATAATGTAATGATAAATATAATTTTGTAATAAATATAATTTTTATCCTAGATGAAATCCGATTCCATTAATTTTATTTTTTAAACATAAAATCCAATTTACCAAGAAATCCATTAACTTGTTTTCCAACATACATAATCTATTTTAGCCAATTAGTGTTAAAAACTACTCTACAATGTTTTTAAAATAAAAATACAGCAATATTTTTTCACAGCTTTATCTAACATTCTATGAAATGTTGAAGCACTACCGTACATTCTATTGTAGATAATATTCATTTTCTCGGTTAGATTTCTATAATTTTTCTTTTGTAAACCGCGTGCAAATATATGCCAAGTGCGGTTTATTTTATCAGGTTATTCGTATACCGTTTTGCACTAACCGCGGTGTAAAATAATAATTTACTTAACTGAAACGTTTCTGTTAATATTTAGAATAAATAATTCAATATTATTATAGCGCAGTCTAGGAAATATTAATAGCACTGCAAAGCAAATTAAAATGAGAATAAATTATCAAATGAACACGCGAAATAAATTTACAAGCTCGTTTTATATTGTAAGCAGTAAATACTAATTATTCATTTTCAGATTTATGATCTATTCAAGTGTAGGTTGATTAAATATGTAAAAATCTTTAGCTAATTTCTATGAAAATTATTAGATAAATCTACAGTTTCTATAATATAAATTTATAAATCAATAAATAAATAATATAAATATAAATTTCCTAGAAAAAAAGTAAGTTAATTTCGTGCTTTTCAAAATAATGTTCGGGGTGTAATCAGCTGCAACTAATGATAATCTGCTGAAAAATGTCACAATTAGGATTTTCTAATAATTTCTGTGAAGACAAGACTAGACAGACCAGACTATACTACAAAGACTAGACATACAAGACTAGACAGATGAGACTAGACAAACTGGACAGATTGGACAGACTGGAGAGACTGGACAGACTTGACAGACTGGACAGACTAGGCAGAATAGACAAACTAGACAGACAAGACTAGACAAACAAGACTAGACAGAGAAGCCAGACCAGACTGGACAAACAAGACTAAACAGACAAGACTAGACAGACCAGACTAGACAGACTAGACAGACAAGACTAGACAGACAAGACTAGACAGACAAGACTAGACAGACAAGACTAGACAGACAAGACTAGACAGACAAGACTAGACAGACAAGACTAGACAGACAAGACTAGACAGACAAGACTAGACAGACAAGACTAGACAGACAAGACTAGACAGACAAGACTAGACAGACAAGACTAGACAGACAAGACTAGACAGACAAGACTAGACAGACAAGACTAGACAGACAAGACTAGACAGACAAGACTAGACAGACAAGACTAGACAGACAAGACTAGACAGACAAGAGTAGACAGACAAGACTAGACAGACAAGACTAGACAGACAAGACTAAACAGACAAGACTAGACAGACAAGACTAGACAGACAAGACTAGACAGACAAGACTAGACAGACAAGACTAGACAGACAAGACTAGACAGACAAGACTAGACAGACAAGACTAGACAGACAAGACTAGACAGACAAGACTAGACAGACAAGACTAGACAGACAAGACTAGACAGACAAGACTAGACAGACAAGACTAGACAGACAAGACTAGACAGACAAGACTAGACAGACAAGACTAGACAGACAAGACTAGACAGACAAGACTAGACAGACAAGACTAGACAGACAAGACTAGACAGACAAGACTAGACAGACAAGACTAGACAGACAAGACTAGACAGACAAGACTAGACAGACAAGACTAGACAGACAAGACTAGACAGACAAGACTAGACAGACAAGACTAGACAGACAAGACTAGACAGACAAGACTAGACAGACAAGACTAGACAGACAAGACTAGACAGACAAGACTAGACACACAAGACTAGACAGACAAGACTAGACAGACAAGACTAGACAGACAAGACTAGACAGACAAGACTAGACATACAAGACTAGACAGACAAGACTAGACAAACAAGACTAGACAGACAAGACTAGACAGACAAGGTTAGACAGACAAGACTAGACAGACAAGACTAGACAGACAAGACTAGACAGACAAGACTAGACAGACAAGACTAGACAGACAAGACTAGACACACAAGACTAGACAGACAAGACTAGACAGAAAAGACTAGACAGACAAGACTAGACAGACAAGACTAGACAGACAAGACTAGACAGACAAGACTAGACAGACAAGACTAGACAGACAAGACTAGACTGACAAGACTAGACAGACAAGACTAGACAGACAAGACTAGACAGACAAGACTAGACAGACAAGACTAGACAGACTAGACTAGACAGACAAGACTAGACAGACAAGACTAGACAGACAAGACTAGACAGACAAGACTAGACAGACTAGACAGACAAGACTAGACAGACAAGACTAGACAGACAAGACTAGACAGACAAGACTAGACAGACACGACTAGACAGACAAGACTAGACAGACAAGACTAGACAGGCAAGACTAGACAGACAAGACTAGACAGACAAGACTAGACAGACAAGACTACACAGACAAGACTAGACAGACAAGACTAGACAGACAAGACTAGACAGACAAGACTAGACAGACAAGACTAGACAGACAAGATTAGACAGACAAGATTAGACAGACAAGACTAGACAGACAAGACTAGACAGACAAGACTAGACAGACAAGACTAGACAAACAAGACTAGACAGACAAGACTAGACAGACAAGACTAGACAGACAAGACTAGACAGACTAGACAGACAAGACTAGACAGACAAGACTAGACAGACAAGACTAGACAGACAAGACTAGACAGACAAGACTAGACAGACAAGGCTAGACAGACAAGACTAGACAGACAAGACTAGACAGATAAGACTAGACAGACAAGACTAGACAGACAAGACTAGACAGACAAGACTAGACAGACAAGACTAGACAGACAAGACTAGACAGAAGAGACTAGACAGACAAGACTAGACAGACAAGACTAGACAGACAAGACTAAACAGACAAGACTAGACAGACAAGACTAGACAGACAAGACTAGACAGACAAGACTTGACAGACAAGACTAGACAGACAAGACTAGACAGACAAGACTAGAGAGACAAGACTTGACAGACAAGACTAGACAGACAAGACTAGACAGACAAGACTAGACAGACAAGACTAGACAGACAAGACTAGACAGACAAGACTAGACAGACAAGACTAGACAGACAAGACTAGACAGACAAGACTAGACAGACAAGACTAGACAGACAAGACTAGACAGACAAGACTAGACAGACAAGACTAGACAGACAAGACTAGACAGACAAGACTAGACAGACAAGACTAGACAGACAAGACTAGACAGACAAGACTAGACAGACAAGACTAGACAGACAAGACTACACAGAGAAGACTAGACAGACAAGACTAGACAGACAAGACTAGACAGACAAGACTAGACAGACAAGACTAGACAGACAAGACTAGACAGACAAGACTAGACAGACAAGACTAGACAGACAAGACTAGACAGACAAGACTAGACAGACAAGACTAGACAGACAAGACTAGACAGACAAGACTAGACAGACAAGACTAGACAGACAAGACTAGACAGACAAGACTAGACAGACAAGACTAGACAGACAAGACTAGACAGACAAGACTAGACAGACAAGACTACACAGAGAAGACTAGACAGACAAGACTAGACAGACAAGATAGACAGACAAGACTAGACAGACAAGACTAGACAGACAAGACTAGACAGACAAGACTAGACAGACAAGACTAGACAGACAAGACTAGACAGACAAGACTAGACAGACAAGACTAGACAGACAAGACTAGACAGACAAGACTAGACAGACAAGACTAGACAGACAAGACTAGACAGACAAGACTAGACAGACAAGACTAGACAGACAAGACTAGACAGACAAGACTAGACAGACAAGACTAGACAGACAAGACTAGACAGACAAGACTAGACAGACAAGACTAGACAGGCAAGACTAGACAGACAAGACTAGACAGACAAGACTAGACAGACAAGACTAGACAGACAAGACTAGACAGACAAGACTAGACAGACAAGACTAGACAGACAAGACTAGACAGACAAGACTATACAGACAAGACTAGACAGACAAGACTACACAGACAAGACTAGACAGACAAGACTAGACAGACAAGACTAGACAGACAAGACTAGACAGACAAGAGTAGACAGACAAGACTAGACAGACAAGACTAGACAGACAAGACTAGACAGACAAGACTAGACAGACAAGACTAGACAGACAAGACTAGACAGACAAGACTAGACAGACAAGACTAGACAGACTAGACAGACAAGACTAGACAGACAAGACTAGACAGACAAGACTAGACAGACAAGACTAGACAGACAAGACTAGACAGACAAGACTTGACAGACAAGACTAGACAGACAAGACTAGACAGACAAGACTAGACAGACAAGACTAGACCGACAAGACTAGACAGACTAGACAGACAAGACTAGACAGACAAGACTAGACAGACAAGATTAGACAGACAAGACTAGACAGACAAGACCAGACAGACAAGACCAGACAGACAAGACTAGACAGACAAGACTAGACAGACAAGACTAGACAGACAAGACTAGACAGACAAGACTAGACAGACCAGACTAGACAGACGAGACTAGACAGACAAGACTAGACAGACAAGACTAGACAGACAAGACTAGACAGACAAGACTAGACAGACAAGACTAGACAGACAAGACTAGACAGACAAGACTAGACAGACAAGACTAGACAGACAAGACTAGACAGACAAGACTAGACAGACAAGACTAGACAGACAAGACTAGACACACAGACCAGACTAGACACACAAGACTAGACAGGCAAGACTAGACAGACAAGACTAGACAGACAAGACTAGACAGACAAAACTAGACAGACAAGACTAGACAGACAAGACTAGACAGACAAGACTGGACAGACAAGACTAGACAAACAAGACTAGACAGACAAGACTAGACAGACAAGACTAGACAGACAAGACTAGACAGACAAGAGTAGACAGACAAGACTAGACAGACAAGACTAGACAGACAAGACTAGACAGACAAGACTAGACAGACAAGACTAGACCGACAAGACTAGACAGACAAGACTAGACAGACAAGACGAGACAGACAAGACTAGACAGACAAGACTAGACCGACAAGACTAGACGGACAAGACTAGACCGACAAGACTAGACAGACAAGACTAGACAGACAAGACTAGACAGACAAGACTAGACTGACAAGACTAGACAGACAAGACTAGACAGACAAGACTAGACAGACAAGACTAGACAGACAAGACTAGACAGACAAGACTAGACAGACAAGACTAGACAGACAAGACTAGACAGACAAGACTAGACAGACAAGACTAGACAGACAAGACTAGACAGACAAGACTAGACAGACAAGACTAGACAGACAAGACTAGACAGACAAGACTAGACAGACAAGACTAGACAGACAAGACTAGACAGACAAGACTAGACAGACAAGACTAGACAGACAAGACTAGACAGACAAGACTAGACAGACAAGACTAGACAGACAAGACTAGACAGACAAGACTAGACAGACAAGACTAGACAGACAAGACTAGTCAGACAAGACTAGACAGACAAGACTAGACAGACAAGACTAGACAGACAAGACTAGACAAACAAGACTAGACAGACAAGACTAGACAGACAAGACTAGACAGACAAGACTAGACAGACAAGACTAGACAGACAAGACTAGACAGACAAGACTAGACAGACAAGACTAGACAGACAAGACTAGACAGACAAGACTAGACAGACAAGACTAGACAGACAAGACTAGACAGACAAGACTAGACAGACAAGACTAGACAGACAAGACTAGACAGACAAGACTAGACAGACAAGACTAGACAGACAAGACTAGACAGACAAGACTAGACAGACAAGACTAGACAGACAAGACTAGACAGACAACAGAAGACTAGACAGACACATACAAGACTAGACAGACAAGACTAGACAGACAAGACTAGACAGACAAGACTAGACAGACAAGACTAGACAGACAAGACTAGACAGACAAGACTAGACAGACAAGACTAGACAGACAAGACTAGACATACAAGACTAGACAGACAAGACTAGACAGACAAGACTAGACAGACAAGACTAGACAGACAAGACTAGACAGATAAGGCTAGACAAGGAAGACAAGACTAGACAGATAAGGCTAGACAAGGAAGACAAGACTAGATAGATAAGACTCCTTGATCTAAAAAACGCCTTTAATTCAGCCAGGTGGGATGTAATTATAAAGGCATTAACATCAAGACAGACACCAGAATACTTGAGCAAGATGATAAGCAGCTACTTGAGCGACCGACGGTTGATATACCGCACGGACGAAGGTGAAGTTAAGTATGAGGTAACGGCCGGTCCCCAAGGATCGGTCTTGGCACCATTCTTGTGGAACATTATATACGATGGCTTGCTAAACCTAGACTTGCCTAGAACAGAGAGAATAGTTGGGTTCGCAGATGACGCCGCAGTGGTGGTGACTGCAAAGGAAATAAGCACACGAGAAC
>OX155907.1:871974-1271439 GCA_944588485.1 Phosphuga atrata | reverse complement strand
TTTGTCAATTTGAAGAAAATCTGTCTGAATTAACTTTAAAACAATATTGTTACAATTACGCTAAACGTATTTAAAAATTTGAAGTTTGTAATCGAATATATTTAGAAAATGTTTACTATAACTAACAAGGGGGCCCTGTCAACTCGTCATCACCGATTTGGCCCAAATTTACAGTATATGTAGGGCTTGACTATAAATGAAAGTGACGCAAGAGGAAGGGCCAGATGGCCAAGCGCTAAAAAAATTAAACTTTAAACAACTCATAAGCCCGCTATGTTAGAATAAATTTCAATGGCCGGTCAGCGCAGCGGTAAGAGCTCGGGTTCATAGTACGAGGATCGCTGGTTCGATTCCCCGTGGGGACGCTTTTTTTTTATTTACAATTTTTAGAATGACTTTCTTTTATTATTATTATTATTTATTTATTGTTTAACTTTTTAATTGTTATTATTATTTTGTCAATTTAATTATTTTTTTAGTATTAGTTGTCGTGGCTTATGAGTTTTTTAACGCTTGGCCATCTGGCCCTCCCGCTTGCGTCACTTTCATTTATAGTCAAGCCCAACATATTCTGTAAATTTGGGCCAAATCGGTGATGACGAGTTGACAGGGCCACCTTGTAAGATATATTCAAAATTTAAAGAAAATTAAGAATACTAAAACCTGTATATTCGTATTAATTGATCACGTTTGCTTTTATGCAGTTTTTAGAGAAAATTAAAAATTGAAGGCAAAAATGTGGCATACATTAAATAAAATTAAACATTACAAAAAAGATACCCACTAGAAAAAACAGTTATAGAAGCAATGAGTAAATTATTAACATTTTAACAATATGTTATTTTTTAGGAAATATTAAAAAAATATATGTACTTAAATTTAATGATTTTCGATTGTTACAAATATTTTATGAACCTATTTTTGGTATTTGTATACACTGGGCATGAATAGAAGTTCAAATACCTTGTCCATCCGCACTTAATGGCCCGTAAACTGCAATCCCTATGCGTAATCATTTATTATCATTATAATGCATTATTATACAGACACACCTGTTATATATTTTTTATTTCGCCTCTCTATTTCAGATCTAGATGAGGAATATCTTATGCACCAACAACCACGTTTTGTTTTGCCACTTTTACCTCAGCACTATCACTTTTATATTTTTTTAATAGCAAACACTTTTTATTAATGCTTACGCGCCGCTGCTTCCAACTTGATTTCATTTATTATAATCATCACAAAAGAATTATTGTTATATAAAAAAATATTATTATACAGCACGATGAAACTTCTATTCAGGAATATGCAAATAATGCGTGCCAGGATTTATATAAATTGGAAATACCGTAAACTATTATAAAAACATCTATTTGTTATGAATTTTTATACAAATATACAATAGAGAATAGGTTAGACGATGTAAAATAGATTTCACAAGTTCTGGAAAAATTGAGAGAAAATTAGAAAGTAAACAAAGGTTTTAATATTTTGATTTGAAACAAAATCTAGCCAATATAACATGTTATAGTTAATTATATATGGTTGATTATCTGTATTTTTTTATTATTCTTGTTCTTATAGTTCAATTTATATAGTTAAAGTTTTTTTGCATTTTCTATCTAGTCTATAAATTATATCTAGTTTTTACTTAGTTTAATCTTGTTTTACCTGTTCAGTTTTATTTTTATTAAAGGTTTTTTGAGGGTTTTTTTTTCTCTTGTGATACATTACGTAATTGGGAATCGATTTTATTATGTCATTGGATTTCAATGAGCGTGGAAATATCGAGCTTATTAAAGAAATGAAAAGTAGCTACTTTACAGGAAGTTTCCAAGAGCAAATGTGCCTTTAATAAGTCGGTTGCATTAGTCGGCAGAAGTAGTTACAAATATGTAATAAGTAGTTTGCGAATGCTCTACAAATTTTTGTTGTTTGTTGCTAATTTACAAGCAAAAGGTGATTTTGTTTGCTATTGTTCTTCAAGGCAAATAGTTTAACAGACGCGTTTCTTTTCAAATAAAATTGAAATTTTAATACGCTCAATTACAACATTTTTTAAACATAAATAGAGATTCTGTATAATAGAGAAACTTGCAAGATTCCTGTTATTGTGAATGTTACACAATTATTATTTTTTTGGCAAATATTTGAATTATCGGAAAGGTCGTTGGTCGAAGTTCTATCTTCTTTGGTGTAATGGCTAGCGGTTTTAAAATTATAATTTGGCATTCATTTTTTAGATATATTAGTCATATATAATACACACAAATTATAGCCATACATATAACAACCTTTAACCTTCAATTATTTACACTTAAATATCTTAATAAGTATAATGTAAGTGTTAAATAAAATTCTGATTTATTCTTTAATTATATCCAATTTAAATATTGGTATTATATAATACCGAAATAATTTATAGATCAAATTACATAGAAATTTGAGTCTTTCAAAATTCTAAATTTTCAAAAAAATATTGAAAATTGAATAATAACAGAAAATAAAACAAAACAGTAATCATTTCAATTAAATGAAATAGGTTTTCTTCATTTATCTTCATAAAGAGATTTTCACGTATAATACTCCTTCATCTTGATATACTAGGTGGGCCATTGAAAACGTAACAGAGGGATTTTCGGACATTTTTTAAAGACGAATTCTCAAAAAATGCTCGGACACGTCAACTTTGTTTGTGAGGGAGACACCTTTTACAAGAAAATTTGTAGCCAAATCACTTAACCCTTTCGGGCTGGGACCATGGGTTAAGTTATACCTCCTTTGAAAGCCCGTTTGGCCCTGCATACTAAACAGCTTACCTTTTCTAAATCTATCGATTTGTTTTAGAGATTATTTAATTACAAGTTATGAACGCGTTTTTCATTTATGTTGTTGAAAGGAAGTTCAATTATTCAATCTGTTATTACTGGGAACATCATCATTCAACCCCAGAAGAGATTTTTATTAGTCCAACAAATACTCGAATTGTTTATTTGTAACACCTGTACACATGTTTTTGTATTAAGCAGTGTGTTTTGTTTTTTTATCGGAATATTACAGATTATTTTCCAGTCTACCTTTTATTAGTCTCTTACCACCTAACAGATCCCATTCGATCTCCATTTAAGGTGATTTTTGAATTGGCGTGTTTCAAAATAAACATTGGTTGTGCAAAAATGGTTTACTCTATTGCGGAGAGAGTCGAAATGATCGCGTTGTTTTTCAAAAATGGTGAGTACGGTAATCGTACGGCAGAGTTACTTAATCAAGAGCATCCCGATAAATACGAAAGCAGAAAATACGTGTTGGAGTTGGTCACGAATTTCAAGAAACAGGTTCAGTAGCCAATAAAAAATGGGACCCTAAACGCGAACTCCCGGTGAGAAACGAGGCCACTGTGGTTGGAGTTTTAGGTCAAGTTGCTGCACACCCAAATCTGACTACGAGGACATTGGCCACTGTAACCAACATCCCTAGAACATTTATTTGTTGAATCCTGAAACAACATTCATATAAAATTAATTTAGTACATGCACTGAATGATGATGATTTCGATAGGCGACAGGAGTTTTGCGAAGTTATGACTTAAAGAATAGGTGCTGATGTGAATTTTCTTTTTAACATTTGTTTTTTTGACGAGTGTACATTTTTCCTAAACTCTACTGTAAATCGCCATAACTGTCGATTTTGGTCGGACGTGAATCCAAGGATTTTCCACAAAGTCCATACTCAAAATCCACTAAAACTAAATGTCTGGGCCGGTGTTTTTATTGAACGCATTATTGGTCTCATTTTTTTTATGGTAATTTGACTGGTGAACGTTACCTGGAAGTGTTGGAAGATGATGATGGTTACTTAGAAGACCATTTGATTTTTCAACAAGATGGAACTCCACCACATAACATGCAGGCTGTTCGGGAGTTTCTGGCCAGAGTTTTCCCAGGACAATGAATTGGACGAAGAGGTGCTCTGGAATGGCTTACCTGTGCTTACCTGATTTAAGTCCTCTGAACTTTTTCTTGACTTTTTCTGTAAAGAGTAGAATTTTTGGAAAGGAACCAGAGTCTCTGGAAGAGTTACGTCGGCGCATCATTGAAGAATGCCGTTAAATTACGCCACAGATCCTCCAAAAAAGAGAACGTTTCGAGCGGAATTTGTATTTTGGTATGGAAGTTGGTGGCACACAATTTGAGCATTTGTTAAACTAATAAAAATCTTTTCTGGGGTTGAATTGTGTTTTTTTTTCCTTCACTTTTGCAGTTTTTGTAAGGACAGATTGAAAAATTTGCCTTCCTTTCAACGACGTAAACGAAGAACGCGTTCATAACTTGAAATTAAATAATCTCGACAACAAATCGATAAATTTGGAAAATGTTAAACGTTTAGTATTCAGTGCCATTTAATTTTTTAGGGATTGTGGTCCCAGCGCGAAGGGGTTAAGTGATTTGGCTACAAATTTTCTTGTAAAATGTTTTTTGAGAATCCATCTTTAACTATCCGAAAATACCTTTGTTTCGTTTTCAATGGACCACCTGGTATTTATTAGTGCTTATATATTAACCAAATGACAATTCTTAATCATATTATTAAATTTTATCAATCAATAAAATAAATAAATATTGAGATTGCTGTCCTCTTGTAATTGAATAAAATTCAAATTTTTATTGTTGACTTGACTATTTTATTTCAATGCAAAAGTTAATATCGAAGCCTCAAGTGGTATTGCAGTGATTTTAATAGAGAATAGTAATTAAGCCAGAAGTGAGTATTACAATAAATCTTAGTTAAGATATTAATGAATGCACATCTGCTCTATATTTTCATTTGCCATTTCTGATAACAAATCGTAATTCACGTTGATTACATCTCTGCAAACGTCTTGAATTATAATACATAGGAATTTAAAAGAAAACACTTCTATTTATTATTATGCATCTATAAAGCAAGATTAATCAAATATTATTCATTATTTAACAACTTTAAATTTTTCATTTCACAATCAGTGCGATAACATTTTTAAATTTACAAATATTCATGAGTAATTAATTAGTCATTTTAATAATTTTTAGTAATTAAGTCTTATTAGATGAATTGTTATTGATTGAAACTTTTTTTTGTAAAAATATTGTAAATGCATAGTTTTCTGTGTAATAAATATGAAAACAGGAAACCGAAATTGAATTAATAACGTAGATATGCCAAGAAATGCAAGGGACGGAATTCCAGTGCAATTAGAGACCTTACACATAATTGCAGCAATTTGAAATCATACAATAATGAGATAATGAGATAACGCCTTTATATTCATAAATCCGGTTAAAAACGAATGGGAATTGGGTTTAATAATACCGAACTGCGATTCTAGTACTAAATAAAGTATACATCGGCATTTATCGCAGTTTCCATAAAATGTATTCAGGAAAGAGCCCAGTTAACACTTATGCAAATTTATAATTCTAAAAGAAATAAAAAGAGAATCGAACTGGATCATCTCTAAATATTCCCACTCTTCTTGCATATCTGATCAATTGAAATTCAAAAACATTTGCATAAAAGATACGTATTAAATTTTCTTAGTTAACGAGACGCTTCTTTCATCAGAGTTAAAATGCTAAATTCAATTAAGAATTTCGATTCTATTCCACGTATTTAAAATATATGTGGCATATAATGGCCGACATTTCGCGGAGCAATTTCAACTATCAAGATGTTATTTCGCACAAAGAATGCAGTTCGATGCATGAGCGTATTTCTTTTCGATCTTTGACCCTTGCTTCTTTCCGATAGTATTTATTTAGATTATATGTTTTATCAAACTTTTAATTTTAAAGAATATATTTTTGGCTTAATTTATTCCATAAAATGAAAATCTTTATTGTTTTATTAAACATATAATCTAAATTCTATTGGAAAGTATTGGAATATTTTCATTTGGTGGAATAGATTTAGAAGTCTCACTCATTTAGTTTGTAGTGTAAAGTTTTGTGATAAACTGTTTTGCCATAAATTCTATTTTCATTGTTTCAATTGCAGATCTAAATTTGATTGTATTCTAAGTTATGTCTTTTAGTAAAGTGTCTTTTAGAAATGGAATAGAAACTTTTTTTTTGAGAATTTTCATAAACACTTTTGTGCTAATAACTAAACTTCATTAATAATAAAGTGAAAATTTGATATAGTCACCTTTGATAAAAGAAACGTTTGGTTTAAGCAACCATTTTTATAAAAAAAGTTAAGTAGGGATAGTATGGAAAGTAAGGACCGTAAGTGTAGCCATTATATATCAGTAATTCGATAGAATAAAAATTTAAACCTTGTTCAAGATGTTATTGAATATCCATTGAACAAAAGTTAAATATTTTACGTGAAATTGAAAAGGTCAAATATTTGACTTTAATTTAATTTTAAATTAATTGAAAAGATTTTTCATTGATCTCTATTAAAATCAACAAAAAAAATTAAAATTATATTTTGCAGTTTGAGCCGATAGAATAACATTGGGTGAAATTATAAAGAATAACATTGGGTGATTTATTAATGTATTCTACTTTTATTATTGAAGATTCACATAGGAATTGTACCCAAAGTTATTCTATCGGCTCGTACAGCAAGTCACGTGGTTCTAAAACAGCAACTGGCCGGGTTTAAATAAGATTAATAGTGTCAAATGTCGCCATTTACGAAAATGAAAATAAGCAGGGTAAGTTGTCTATTCTTAATTTCAATTTTATATTGAAATTAATGAAAAAATCATACTGAGGAAGCCAAAAGGCAGAAACGCGTCTATCTATTTTCATTATTATTAATTTTATCAAGTGTTTTTTTAAAACCCACATAATATCTCGTGGCATGAAAAAATGCAAGAGATTAATTTGTAGAATAATTATATTAATTTATGTTATAAGTCAACAGTGATTGTCAATTGAAACGTAGTGATTTATTAATTTATTCTAATTTTATTATTGAAGATTCACCTAGGAATTTCACCCAGTGTTAACATTTTATAAAATTTTGTTTTCGGCAAAGGTGACTTAATCGAATGCTCGCTCCACTGTACTGCATCCTAAAAGCTCTCTTATAACGAGAGTCCCAAAAGTCTTGGAATCCACTCTTGCCATGAATTTGAAGACGTAGGTCATTTCTTAATTCCAGACATAAAATTAAACAAATTATCAAATGTCATTTTTAAGTAGCTGTCAGTGGTCTTGAGGTTATGTCGCATTGTTCTTAGTGTTAAGTTTAACAATTTCATTAGCTTAATAAATAAAACGCCTTCTCATAAATTTAACACTGATTTATTTTATAGTGTATAATTAACAAAGAAGAACAAACATTACAACAGATTTGAATGTGTTGTCCATTTTCACGGATACACAAATTAATTAGCCGTTTTATGTTATCGAACACATTTTGTAATACTGTGTTGTCTATCTCTTCACATATTCTTATTACATTGTTTCGCAGATCTTCTACTGTATGCAATTGACTGCTGAATACTGAATTTCTTAAATATGGAAAAAGAAAAAAGTCCAGAGGAGTTAGATCACAAGAACGTGGTGGAAATCGGTCTTTGCTTATTAGCCTGTCGTCGAAGAATTCCTTAAGATAATTTAATGTTTCACAGGCAATGTCCGGTCTAGCAGAATCTTGTTGGAAGAAGCCATTGTGGAGTTCATCATGAATTTCGTTGCAAAATAGTGATTCTATAACTGGCAGTGTTTAAATTACCATAGAAAAAATATTGGACCGATAATTCTGCATTTTGACATTGCTAACCACACACAAACTTTGATTGGATGCAGTGGGGTCTCTATAAAAAAATGTGGGTTGCCAACACTCCACATGCGCATGTTTTGGGAATTAATGTATCCGTTTAGATGAATCATCAGTGTACGTATTATGTATATTTATTACCCTTTACGGGTTTATACATTGATTTCAAAATTTACTTCCCATTTAATTTAATCACCCAATACATATATAAATAAAACTAATCTAGTACATAATATAATTAAAAATAAAAAGAGAAAATAAAAAAAAGAAACATATGCTAATCAAACTAAAAACAAAAAAAGAAAGTCACTAAATTCCTATCCCTAAACAGATTACCAGCTTCCCGCCCCACATATTGCTCTTCTTCTCTCCTCCACTTTCTTCATCCAATCTATCCCTCTTCCATCCTCGTTTAAAATCTCTTCTATACACTCATCTCTTTCTCTCATTTCTGTACATTCGTTCAGCAAGTGCTCTATTGTTTCCTTGTTTTCTCCACACATCCTGCATACTCTATTCCTATCCTCCATCCAAAATTTATTCTCTCACTCTTCATTTCCACATCTGAATCTTGCCATTGTCACTCTCTCTTTTCTATTCTCTCTTCCTAGGTACTTTGGCAGTTCTTCCGTTATTATTTTTTCATATTTCCCATTGTACCTATACTCCCTAATTCTTGCTCTCCTTTCTTGCATTTGCACATCTCTATCTCTCTGGACTAATTCCTCTGTCATTACTCTGCCTCTCTCTCTCATTCTTTCTATCTCCGCTCCTGCATACCCGTTTCTTTCTAGATATGCCTCCCTCTCTTTCCACACCCCCTTTCCTATTTCTTTCCTTTTTTCTTTGAGGCACTCTTGCAGAATTCTGCACTCTCCTCTCACTATCACTCTCTCTCTCTTTGTTTCCTCCATCACTATATACCCCGGAGTCTCTCTCCATCCCCCTATTTCCGCTCCATACATCATCACACTTTTCACCAGGCTATCAAACATCATCACTCTCCTTCTATAGTCGTGTCCAAATTTTCTCTCTCCTATTCCCCATACCGCTCCTGGTATTTTATTAGCTTTCTTTACTAGCTCTCTCACGTCTGCTGTTTCTGTATTTCTATCATTAAACACGTACCCTAGGTATTTAAATTCTTTTACTTCTTCAATTTTCTCCTTCTCCCATCTCCACTCAATTACTCTTCTCCTGCCATCCCCTTTTCTAAACACCATTATCTTGGACTCCCCATTCACTATCAGATTTTTCCTCCTCATATATTTCTCTATGTTTCTTATCATTTCTTTCATCCCTTTCTCGTCTCTCGCTAGCGCCACCAAATCGTCCGCGTAGGCTAGGGACCACACATTTTCTTTGCCCACCACAACCCCACCCGTCTGCGCCTTGCTGAACATCTCCTCGATATCTCCAATAAACGCTGCAAACAGGCTGGGGCTTAGTGGGCAGCCTTGTCTCACTCCCTTATGAGTATTAAAACCTTCGCTCACCCTTTCACCAACTCTCACTCTCTACTTATTGTCTCTTCATAAATCTCTTCTAATTTTGATACCAGATGCTCCTTTATCCTCTTCTTTCTCAGGCATTCCCACAGTGCCTCTCTTGCCACATTATCAAAGGCCGCCTTCAGGTCCACAAATAATGCATACATCTTGCCACCCCTCTTTTTTATCTCATTCCCTACTATGTGATTAAAGATGTATACATTATCCATGGTCTCTCTCCCTTTTCTAAATCCCGCCTGCCCGTCTGGTATCACACCCCGCTCCTTCATTTCCTTCGTCAATCTCTCTTCCACAATCATTGCATATATCTTATATGCCGTATTGAGCATGGTGATCCCCCTATAATTACTTGCTGTTTCCCTTTCTCCCTTCTTATATATGGGGTATATTATCCCCTCTTTCCACTCCTGTGGGAAGCCCTCTCCCTTCCACACTCCATTCACTATCTCTAACAACCTGTCAGCTTCCCTTTCCGTTCCATATATCCACGACTCATTCTGTATACCGTCCCTCCCCGGTGCCTTTTTCTTTTTCAGTTTACTCAGTTGTTGTTCTAATACTTCTCTTGTTATCTCTTCTATTTCTCCCACTCTGTGTTGACTCTTTTTCTTTTCTTGTTTGATTTCATCACCACCCAGCAGCTCACTGAAGTATTTTCTCCATTCCTCCATAGTAATTCTATTACTCACTCTTTCTACTTTTTTTCTTTCTTTCCCTATTTATGTATTTCCATAACTCTTCTTCCGTCTTTATTTATGTCTTTCATCTTTTTCTTCCGTCCGTTTCTTTTGCTTCTTCTCTTTGAATACTAATTTGTACCTCTTGCGTGCTCTCTTGTACTCTTCCTTAGTTGCTTTTCCTCTTTTCCAATTTCTTAATTTCTTTCTAACTGCTTGCTTCCCTTCCCTGCATTCTTTATCCCACCACTAGTTCTTCCAAGACCCCACCTTCACTCTTGTCTCTATCACTTTTTTTTCTGTTGCATTTTTTACGTGATCAACCAGTTCTTTCACTTTTTCGTTTATCCCTCCCTCTTCGTATCTTGCCTCCCTAAGTCTTGTTCTATAATTTTCTATTCCTTCTTCGGTCCAGATATTCTTCACAATTTTTCTTCTAACATCCTTCTCACTTCTTCTATCTTTCTCTCTTCCTTTTGTCTTCACTTCCAATGGCATATGATCCGACTCTTTCTCCCACCTTGAATTCTTCTATTTCATCCCATGCTTCTTCATTCACCATAACAAAGTCAATAACTCTCTCCCCTCTTGGTCCGATATATGTGTACTCCCCTTTCTCATCTCCTATGCTGTTTCCATTAAGTATGTCCCACCCTCTTTCTTCTACTAGACTAATCAGTAGTCTCCCTTCGGAGTTTTCTGTTGCATCTTTTGTTGGTCTTCTTTCTATTGTTGTTTGTTCTTCTTCTATCCGTATTCCTTTTTCCCCAATTCTTGCGTTAAAATCTCCCCCATTCACCAGAGTTCCCTCGTCTTGCTGTTTTACTCGCTCTTCTATCATTCTCTTCGTTTCTTTCATACTCCTGCTGTATATTGTTATAATTCTCCATTTTCTCTGT
Source organism: Phosphuga atrata (assembly GCA_944588485.1). Classification (NCBI taxonomy): domain Eukaryota; kingdom Metazoa; phylum Arthropoda; class Insecta; order Coleoptera; family Silphidae; genus Phosphuga; species Phosphuga atrata. The sequence goes on along the minus strand of OX155907.1, from coordinate 1,260,576 downwards.
CTACTTTTCACCTTTCTTTCTATAATCCCTCTTTCTTCTTTTGCTTCGGTTCTGTTTTCTTCTTCCAAACCCTTTTTCACTCCTAGTATTATCCCCCCTTTAGCTCTCCCTTTCCTGCTGACCCTCTCTGCAAATTGACACTTCTACTTAAAATCTTTCGGTATTATTTTTTCCAATTTTGCCACCCCTTCTCTTCCACTCACGTTTCTACCATTCCCACTACGTCAAATTTTCCCAAATATTCCCAAAACGCATTGTCTTTGTTTTTTATCCCCGCTGCGTTCCAGTATACTATTCTTAATTGCTCCTTTTCTTCCTTATTCCTCTCCGTGTTCGTTTTCCGTTTTCTGTCCTGTCGTCTTTTCCTTGTGCTCTTATTCAAAAATTTGGTGTATTTAACTCCCCCTCTTCATCATCCTACTTAAAGCATTTTCCGTCTATCCATATCTTTTTATAACCGACTTTCACCCACCGTCCTTTTTGTTGCTCTTCTTTGGCTAGCGCTCTTAATTCCCTCTGTATGTCTCTTTCCTTCTTCGTCAGATCGTCTTCTATGTATACTCTCTTTTTTTCCCTTTTTTTTCTTAGTTTCCTCTTATTTTCCATAACTTTCCGCTTTTCACCCCAGCTCCCAAGTTCCGCCACCAACATTTTGCCTCCACTTACTTTATACATCTCTTTCACCGTCACTTCTACCTCTAATTCTGCCTTTATCCATTCTTCCAGATTCTTCTCCTTCTCACATTCCCCTTCGTCCAGTCCCGTTACTACAATATTCTTTTTTCTCATTATTTTTTCCTTCTCTTCCATTTTCTCCTCCAGTCTTTTCATTTTTTCATTTAGTTCCATCTTTTCTCTTTCCCATTTTTCTTTCTTTTCACGCATCATATTTTTCAACTTGTTTACAACTATTCCATTTCCCGGCTGATCTTCCGATTCTCTTCCTTTATCTCCCCTATATCTTCCATAATTTTTTTCAGCATCTTCATTTCCTCACCCATTTTCTTTTTAGCTAGTGATCTTTCCAGTTTCTTACTTTTTAGAAAGGGGTTAAATCTTTCTTCTGACTGTCTTCCCTCTTGTCTTTTTCTTTTATAATATTCGTCTCGGTCGCTTTCACTCTCACTTTTTTTCTTTTTCTTTTTTTTTTCTTATCGCGCGCTGTAAAAACACGCGTCACAATAAAAAAAACTCAATCCGCAAAACTCGCTTCGCAAAACACGTCCGCTCCGCTCAACCGCCCGAAATGGAATCAAGGCTTCATCAGTGAAATAAATGTTAAAATTTAACACTTCGTCGTTCATATTTTCATTGAACCACCGACAGTAGGCCAGTCTTTTATTATAATCGAGTGGTAAAAGTTCGTGGTACATTTGCAACTTATATGGTTTCATGTGAAGATCTTGACGAATAATCCTGTAGTAGTATAATCCAGAGTGGTAGTACGACTTAAATTCAATTGTTGTACTAGTCTCCTAATTGAAGTGGTAGTACCTACCGTACCGTCTTGGACAGCATTTCTGATGATGTTTGTAATATTCTCATTATTAATACGAGGCCTTCCACTTCTTTGTTTCTTGTCAATGTTACCAGTACTTCGAAAGCAAACAACTGATCGTAATACCTACCTTCTAAACTGATTCCTATTAAATACAGCCATAGGAAAACGTTGCCAAAATTCTTCAATGCATGGGTTAGGTTAAGTTTCTGCATTCGCATTCACCATTTTCCAGGCGTCTACCATTACGAAAATAACTTTCGACAATAAAAGTTTTCTGCTCTTTTGTAAACATTTTTAAAACAAATAAATTAAGTAAGACCGGTAGAAATAACATAAAACGGCTAGTTAATTTGTATAGTCGTGAAAATGGAAATAATGTTTGTTCTTCTTTGTTAATTTTATAATTATCAGCACTATAAAATAAATCAGTGTTAAATTTATGAGAAGGCGTTTTATTTATAAAAAATGAAATTGTTGAACTTAACACTAAAAACAATGCGACATAACCTCAAGCCCACTGACAGCTACTTAAAAATGACAATTTGTTTAATTTTATGTCTGGAATTAAGAAATGACCTACGTCTTTAAATTCATGGCAAGGGTGGATTCTAAGACTTTTGGGACTCACGTTATTAGAACCAGTATTATAACAGTGCTATTCTAGAATTTTTATAAAAGCTGTGTTAAACTAAAAAAATATATAAATATATTCAACCTTTCCGTAGCTCTATAATATTTTTAGGATATTATTAGATATATATATATATATAAGTCTTTTAGGACTACAAAACAAATCTCATGTGAAATTTGTAAGTTATTTACTAGCTCCCAGTCCACTTTCGTGGCACTAAACAAGAACTAGAAAAGGAATATTGTTTTAAGATCATATCTTTCTATTAACTTTTATGGGATGATTGGGAAAATAGACTGGGAGCTAGTAGGGGTAAACAGTACAGTGATCCATCCTTTTAGAAATTGAACAAAGAAAATAATAAATTGCATGCTTGTTCAAAATGAATTTATGTATTGTTAAATTGCTAGTACTTGTAAAAAGCGATACTTTTCAATTTATATAATACTTCGAATGAGAAATAAAAAAAAATATAGAAAATAAGAAGATGAATATTTGATTCATCCAAAAACATAGTTATTGGTCACATAAATATAGTGGTTGTTCAGTGGATTTACAGTAATTGGTCAATGTTTTATAATAAATAAAAATAATTTTAAAATATTTAGAACGGTCTTTTATAAAGGCCTACGATATGTCTGTCTAGTCTTGTCTGTGTAATCTTGTCTGCCTAGTATTGTATGTCTGGTCTTGTCCGTTTAGCCTTGCCTATCTAGTCTTGTCTGTCCAATCTTGTCTGTCTTGTATTGTCTGTCTAGTCTTCTCTGTCTACTCTTGTACATCTAATCTTGTCTGCCTAGTCTTGTCTGTCTAGTCTTGTCCGTCTAGTCTCGTCTGTCTAGTCTTGTCTGTCTAGTCTTCTCTGTCCAATCTTGTCTGTCTAATCTTGTCTGTCTATTCTCATCTGTCTAGTCTTGTCTGTCTAGTCTTGTCTGCCTAGTCTTGTCTGTCTAGCCTTATCTCTCTAGGCTTGTACGTCTAGTCATGTCTCTCTAGTCTGGTCTGTCTAAACTTGCCTGTCTTGTCTTGCCTGTATAGTCTTGCCAGTTTAGTACTGTTCGACTAGTCTTGTCTCTCTAGTCTTGCCGGTTTAGTCTTGTCTGTCTAGTCTTGTCTGTCTAGTCTTGTCTGTCTAGCCTTGTCTGTCTAGTCTTGTCTGTCTAGTCTTGTTTGTCTAGTCTTGTCTGTCTAGTCTTGTCTGTCTAGTCTTGTCTGTCTAGTCTTGTCTGTCTAGTCTTGTCTGTCTAGTCTTGTCTGTCTAGTCTTGTCTGTCTAGTCTTGTCTGTCTAGTCTTGTCTGTCTAGTCTTGTCTGTCTAGTCTTGTCTGTCTAGTCTTGTCTGTCTAGTCTTGTCTGTCTAGTCTTGTCTGTCTAGTCTTGTCTGTCTAGTCTTGTCTGTCTAGTCTTGTCTGTCTAGTCTTGTCTGTCTAGTCTTGTCTGTCTAGTCTTGTCTGTCTAGTCTTGTCTGTCTAGTCTTGTCTGTCTAGTCTGGTCTGTCCAGTCTTGTCTGTCTAGTCTTGTCTGTCTAGTCTTGTCTGTCTAGTCTTGTCTGTCTAGTCTTGTCTGTCTAGTCTTGTCTGTCTAGTCTTGTCTGTCTAGTCTTGTCTGTCTAGTCTTGTCTGTCTAGTCTTGTCTGTCTAGTCTTGTCTGTCTAGTCTTGTCTGTCTAGTCTTGTCTGTCTAGTCTTGTCTGTCTAGTCTTGTCTGTCTAGTCTTGTCTGTCTAGTCTTGTCTGTCTAGTCTTGTCTGTCTAGTCTTGTCTGTCTAGTCTTGTCTGTCTAGTCTTGTCTGTCTAGTCTTGTCTGTCTAGTCTTGTCTGTCTAGTCTTGTCTGTCTAGTCTTGTCTGTCTAGTCTTGTCTGTCTAGTCTTGTCTGTCTAGTCTTGTCTGTCTAGTCTTGTCTGTCTAGTCTTGTCTGTCTAGTCTTGTCTGTCTAGTCTTGTCTGTCTAGTCTTGTCTGTCTAGTCTTGTCTGTCTAGTCTTGTCTGTCTAGTCTTGTCTGTCTAGTCTTGTCTGTCTAGTCTTGTCTGTCTAGTCTTGTCTGTCTAGTCTTGTCTGTCTAGTCTTGTCTGTCTAGTCTTGTCTGTCTAGTCTTGTCTGTCTAGTCTTGTCTGTCTAGTCTTGTCTGTCTAGTCTTGTCTGTCTAGTCTTGTCTGTCTAGTCTTGTCTGTCTAGTCTTGTCTGTCTAGTCTTGTCTGTCTAGTCTTGTCTGTCTAGTCTTGTCTGTCTAGTCTTGTCTGTCTAGTCTTGTCTGTCTAGTCTTGTCTGTCTAGTCTTGTCTGTCTAGTCTTGTCTGTCTAGTCTTGTCTGTCTAGTCTTGTCTGTCTAGTCTTGTCTGTCTAGTCTTGTCTGTCTAGTCTTGTCTGTCTAGTCTTGTCTGTCTAGTCTTGTCTGTCTAGTCTTGTCTGTCTAGTCTTGTCTGTCTAGTCTTGTCTGTCTAGTCTTGTCTGTCTAGTCTTGTCTGTCTAGTCTTGTCTGTCTAGTCTTGTCTGTCTAGTCTTGTCTGTCTAGTCTTGTCTGTCTAGTCTTGTCTGTCTAGTCTTGTCTGTCTAGTCTTGTCTGTCTAGTCTTGTCTGTCTAGTCTTGTCTGTCTAGTCTTGTCTGTCTAGTCTTGTCTGTCTAGTCTTGTCTGTCTAGTCTTGTCTGTCTAGTCTTGTCTGTCTAGTCTTGTCTGTCTAGTCTTGTCTGTCTAGTCTTGTCTGTCTAGTCTTGTCTGTCTAGTCTTGTCTGTCTAGTCTTGTCTGTCTAGTCTTGTCTGTCTAGTCTTGTCTGTCTAGTCTTGTCTGTCTAGTCTTGTCTGTCTAGTCTTGTCTGTCTAGTCTTGTCTGTCTAGTCTTGTCTGTCTAGTCTTGTCTGTCTAGTCTTGTCTGTCTAGTCTTGTCTGTCTAGTCTTGTCTGTCTAGTCTTGTCTGTCTAGTCTTGTCTGTCTAGTCTTGTCTGTCTAGTCTTGTCTGTCTAGTCTTGTCTGTCTAGTCTTGTCTGTCTAGTCTTGTCTGTCTAGTCTTGTCTGTCTAGTCTTGTCTGTCTAGTCTTGTCTGTCTAGTCTTGTCTGTCTAGTCTTGTCTGTCTAGTCTTGTCTGTCTAGTCTTGTCTGTCTAGTCTTGTCTGTCTAGTCTTGTCTGTCTAGTCTTGTCTGTCTAGTCTTGTCTGTCTAGTCTTGTCTGTCTAGTCTTGTCTGTCTAGTCTTGTCTGTCTAGTCTTGTCTGTCTAGTCTTGTCTGTCTAGTCTTGTCTGTCTAGTCTTGTCTGTCTAGTCTTGTCTGTCTAGTCTTGTCTGTCTAGTCTTGTCTGTCTAGTCTTGTCTGTCTAGTCTTGTCTGTCTAGTCTTGTCTGTCTAGTCTTGTCTGTCTAGTCTTGTCTGTCTAGTCTTGTCTGTCTAGTCTTGTCTGTCTAGTCTTGTCTGTCTAGTCTTGTCTGTCTAGTCTTGTCTGTCTAGTCTTGTCTGTCTAGTCTTGTCTGTCTAGTCTTGTCTGTCTAGTCTTGTCTGTCTAGTCTTGTCTGTCTAGTCTTGTCTGTCTAGTCTTGTCTGTCTAGTCTTGTCTGTCTAGTCTTGTCTGTCTAGTCTTGTCTGTCTAGTCTTGTCTGTCTAGTCTTGTCTGTCTAGTCTTGTCTGTCTAGTCTTGTCTGTCTAGTCTTGTCTGTCTAGTCTTGTCTGTCTAGTCTTGTCTGTCTAGTCTTGTCTGTCTAGTCTTGTCTGTCTAGTCTTGTCTGTCTAGTCTTGTCTGTCTAGTCTTGTCTGTCTAGTCTTGTCTGTCTAGTCTTGTCTGTCTAGTCTTGTCTGTCTAGTCTTGTCTGTCTAGTCTTGTCTGTCTAGTCTTGTCTGTCTAGTCTTGTCTGTCTAGTCTTGTCTGTCTAGTCTTGTCTGTCTAGTCTTGTCTGTCTAGTCTTGTCTGTCTAGTCTTGTCTGTCTAGTCTTGTCTGTCTAGTCTTGTCTGTCTAGTCTTGTCTGTCTAGTCTTGTCTGTCTAGTCTTGTCTGTCTAGTCTTGTCTGTCTAGTCTTGTCTGTCTAGTCTTGTCTGTCTAGTCTTGTCTGTCTAGTCTTGTCTGTCTAGTCTTGTCTGTCTAGTCTTGTCTGTCTAGTCTTGTCTGTCTAGTCTTGTCTGTCTAGTCTTGTCTGTCTAGTCTTGTCTGTCTAGTCTTGTCTGTCTAGTCTTGTCTGTCTAGTCTTGTCTGTCTAGTCTTGTCTGTCTAGTCTTGTCTGTCTAGTCTTGTCTGTCTAGTCTTGTCTGTCTAGTCTTGTCTGTCTAGTCTTGTCTGTCTAGTCTTGTCTGTCTAGTCTTGTCTGTCTAGTCTTGTCTGTCTAGTCTTGTCTGTCTAGTCTTGTCTGTCTAGTCTTGTCTGTCTAGTCTTGTCTGTCTAGTCTTGTCTGTCTAGTCTTGTCTGTCTAGTCTTGTCTGTCTAGTCTTGTCTGTCTAGTCTTGTCTGTCTAGTCTTGTCTGTCTAGTCTTGTCTGTCTAGTCTTGTCTGTCTAGTCTTGTCTGTCTAGTCTTGTCTGTCTAGTCTTGTCTGTCTAGTCTTGTCTGTCTAGTCTTGTCTGTCTAGTCTTGTCTGTCTAGTCTTGTCTGTCTAGTCTTGTCTGTCTAGTCTTGTCTGTCTAGTCTTGTCTGTCTAGTCTTGTCTGTCTAGTCTTGTCTGTCTAGTCTTGTCTGTCTAGTCTTGTCTGTCTAGTCTTGTCTGTCTAGTCTTGTCTGTCTAGTCTTGTCTGTCTAGTCTTGTCTGTCTAGTCTTGTCTGTCTAGTCTTGTCTGTCTAGTCTTGTCTGTCTAGTCTTGTCTGTCTAGTCTTGTCTGTCTAGTCTTGTCTGTCTAGTCTTGTCTGTCTAGTCTTGTCTGTCTAGTCTTGTCTGTCTAGTCTTGTCTGTCTAGTCTTGTCTGTCTAGTCTTGTCTGTCTAGTCTTGTCTGTCTAGTCTTGTCTGTCTAGTCTTGTCTGTCTAGTCTTGTCTGTCTAGTCTTGTCTGTCTAGTCTTGTCTGTCTAGTCTTGTCTGTCTAGTCTTGTCTGTCTAGTCTTGTCTGTCTAGTCTTGTCTGTCTAGTCTTGTCTGTCTAGTCTTGTCTGTCTAGTCTTGTCTGTCTAGTCTTGTCTGTCTAGTCTTGTCTGTCTAGTCTTGTCTGTCTAGTCTTGTCTGTCTAGTCTTGTCTGTCTAGTCTTGTCTGTCTAGTCTTGTCTGTCTAGTCTTGTCTGTCTAGTCTTGTCTGTCTAGTCTTGTCTGTCTAGTCTTGTCTGTCTAGTCTTGTCTGTCTAGTCTTGTCTGTCTAGTCTTGTCTGTCTAGTCTTGTCTGTCTAGTCTTGTCTGTCTAGTCTTGTCTGTCTAGTCTTGTCTGTCTAGTCTTGTCTGTCTAGTCTTGTCTGTCTAGTCTTGTCTGTCTAGTCTTGTCTGTCTAGTCTTGTCTGTCTAGTCTTGTCTGTCTAGTCTTGTCTGTCTAGTCTTGTCTGTCTAGTCTTGTCTGTCTAGTCTTGTCTGTCTAGTCTTGTCTGTCTAGTCTTGTCTGTCTAGTCTTGTCTGTCTAGTCTTGTCTGTCTAGTCTTGTCTGTCTAGTCTTGTCTGTCTAGTCTTGTCTGTCTAGTCTTGTCTGTCTAGTCTTGTCTGTCTAGTCTTGTCTGTCTAGTCTTGTCTGTCTAGTCTTGTCTGTCTAGTCTTGTCTGTCTAGTCTTGTCTGTCTAGTCTTGTCTGTCTAGTCTTGTCTGTCTAGTCTTGTCTGTCTAGTCTTGTCTGTCTAGTCTTGTCTGTCTAGTCTTGTCTGTCTAGTCTTGTCTGTCTAGTCTTGTCTGTCTAGTCTTGTCTGTCTAGTCTTGTCTGTCTAGTCTTGTCTGTCTAGTCTTGTCTGTCTAGTCTTGTCTGTCTAGTCTTGTCTGTCTAGTCTTGTCTGTCTAGTCTTGTCTGTCTAGTCTTGTCTGTCTAGTCTTGTCTGTCTAGTCTTGTCTGTCTAGTCTTGTCTGTCTAGTCTTGTCTGTCTAGTCTTGTCTGTCTAGTCTTGTCTGTCTAGTCTTGTCTGTCTAGTCTTGTCTGTCTAGTCTTGTCTGTCTAGTCTTGTCTGTCTAGTCTTGTCTGTCTAGTCTTGTCTGTCTAGTCTTGTCTGTCTAGTCTTGTCTGTCTAGTCTTGTCTGTCTAGTCTTGTCTGTCTAGTCTTGTCTGTCTAGTCTTGTCTGTCTAGTCTTGTCTGTCTAGTCTTGTCTGTCTAGTCTTGTCTGTCTAGTCTTGTCTGTCTAGTCTTGTCTGTCTAGTCTTGTCTGTCTAGTCTTGTCTGTCTAGTCTTGTCTGTCTAGTCTTGTCTGTCTAGTCTTGTCTGTCTAGTCTTGTCTGTCTAGTCTTGTCTGTCTAGTCTTGTCTGTCTAGTCTTGTCTGTCTAGTCTTGTCTGTCTAGTCTTGTCTGTCTAGTCTTGTCTGTCTAGTCTTGTCTGTCTAGTCTTGTCTGTCTAGTCTTGTCTGTCTAGTCTTGTCTGTCTAGTCTTGTCTGTCTAGTCTTGTCTGTCTAGTCTTGTCTGTCTAGTCTTGTCTGTCTAGTCTTGTCTGTCTAGTCTTGTCTGTCTAGTCTTGTCTGTCTAGTCTTGTCTGTCTAGTCTTGTCTGTCTAGTCTTGTCTGTCTAGTCTTGTCTGTCTAGTCTTGTCTGTCTAGTCTTGTCTGTCTAGTCTTGTCTGTCTAGTCTTGTCTGTCTAGTCTTGTCTGTCTAGTCTTGTCTGTTTAGTCTTGTCTGTCTAGTCTTGTCTGTCTAGTCTTGTCTGTCTAGTCTTGTCTGTCTAGTATTGTCTGTCTAGTCTTGTCTGTCTAGTCTTGTCTGTCTAGTCTTGTCTGTCTAGTCTTGTCTGTCTAGTCTTGTCTGTCTAGTCTTGTCTGTCTAGTCTTGTCTGTCTAGTCTTGTCTGTCTAGTCTGTCTGTCTAGTCTTGTCTGTCTAGTCTTGTCTGTCTAGTCTTGTCTGTCTAGTCTTGTCTGTCTAGTCTTGTCTGTCTAGTCTTGTCTGTCGAGTCTTTTCTATCTGGTCTTGTCTGTCTAATCTGGTCTCTCTAGCCTTGTTTGTCTAGTCTTGTCCGTCTAGTCTTGTCTGTCTTGTCTTGTCTGTCTAGACTTGCCTCTCTAGTCTTGTTTGTCTAGTCTTGTTTGTTTACTTTTCTAGTCGGTCTGTCTAGTCTCGTCATTTATAAATTCTTACGATATAAATGTAAGTCTGCATTTTAGTCAAAACAATTATGCTCACCTTCTTATGCTTTTATTTGTAAGTTAAAACATACTGCCAATAACTGTCACATAGTTACTTTAATCTCAGAATAGTAATTGGCCGGTTGGCCAATTACTATTTAAACCGTTTATCGTGCGATATTTATTGGCCTGTCATATTTTTCACAATCAGTACTTTTATTTTGTATAATTTAAATCTCTATTGATTTACAAATGCCAAAAATTAGCACAAATATTATTTTTTAATCATGAAAATATCTAGAAATAGTAGTTTCACTTTTTGTAGATATCTTTCTAAAACGCAATTTTGCATTAAACCAATGAAATGTGTTCGTTAATGGATCGCCGAGTGCGATACAATTTTCTAAATATGCATCGTCAATTTTTTTTATTAAGAAATGGCATAAAAGGGCGCAAAATAGAAAAGAAGAACTCGTTAATAAAGCGTTTTTTGCACTTGTCCATTAGAAAAACATGGATGCGCTAAACATGGACGCGTTCTGAAAATCCGCGCTTATTGAACTCGTTCTTTAATATACTATTTTCTATTTGGCGTCTGTAATGCACTCATAACAGCACTCATATGCGTGCGATTATGGCTCGCCGAGTGCGATACAATTTTCTCAATATGTATCGGCGATTTTTTTATTTAGAAATGGCATAAAATAATACTATAAAAAAATCGTTCGTAAGGCGGTTTTCAGCACTTGTCCATTAGAAAACTCCTCGCTACGCTCGTAGTTTTCCAAACTTGGACGCGTGCTGTAAAATCGCGCTTACTGAACTCTTCCTTTAATATACTATTATAAAACTATACAGATTTTTATTTTTAAGGAATAATTTAAACCAAATTTGGTAGAATAGAAACAGAAGACTCATTTAGTTAGTAATGTAAAGATTTATGATAAACTTGGCGTAAATTTTATTTGCCATTGTTTAGATTTATGATAAACTTGGCGTAAATTTTATTTGCCATTGTTTCAATTGGAGATCTAAATTTGATTGTATTCTAAATTATGTCTTTTAGTAAAGTGTTCTTTTAAAAATAGAATAGAAAATTCGAGAGTTTTCATAAAAACTTTTTTACTAATAACTAAACTTTTTTAATAATATGCTGAATCCTAAAAGTTTAGAAAATTCCAGAATTTTTACAAAAGCTCTGTTTAATAAAAAATAAAATTAAAAATTATCACATATTGTTTTTGAATGAAATTGAGAAAACATATTGTTTTTGAATGAAATAGAGAAAACATATTGTTTTGAATGAAATAGAATATTTAAGATGTTGGTAAAAGCTCAAATTTATTGATAATATTCTTAAAAACTGAGTTAATTTAGGTATTTACATACAATAGTTATTTACATATTAGGTACTAAACCTGTTATTCTAGTAGCTTTATGAAACTTTATCGAAACTAAAACTTATATTTTCATTTATTTCTGGGAGCTTTTTACTCTTATTAGGTATTTACATTTTGGTTTTATCAACCTTAATATTAGTATAAGGCAGTGTTTCCCAATGTGTTGTACGCGTACCCCAAGGAGTACAAGAAGGGTTTGCAAGGGCTACGAAAAGATTTTTGAAAATTTTCCTTTTTTGTGTGTGCCAAAGCAAATATAAATGAACTTTTTCTAAAATATTTAAATCAATTAACGTATATATTGCAAACTATCTGTTAATTCCTATGGATTAGCTGTGAATCTACGACATTTCAATTATATTTTATAGTTAATAAATACGATACAAAGCAAAATTAACTTCTGACAAATTCCGTTTTTAAATGATTTTAAAATGCTCTAAAGATTGTTTTTATGCATTTAAAGACAAGCAGAAACTCTCTTAAAAAGAACTTTTATAAAGAACATTTTTATTAGAATTTATAAAAATAAATCCAAATCCTAGGATATTATTTAAAAAATATGAGTAGAGTTTTTGTTTTTAATAGAATATCCCATAAATTTTCTACTACGGGGTGCGACGTGTTAAAAATATTTGAAAGGAGTGGTACACATGATCCAAAAGTTTGGGAAACACCGGTATAAGGCAAGGTAGATAGGAAAAAGCAAGGATAAATTGAATAGGATGGTTGCCGCCACCGTTACTGCGGTTAATCCATACTAACACTAAATTGAAATATTCACTTTTAACCCTAATGTAATGTAAATAATTAAGTGGGTTTAAGACATATTGAATTTTTCAACTCAGTGGAAGGATAAATTATTTTATGCTATGCCTATCTATTGCAATAGAATATTCAAAATTCAAAAAAAAACTTTTAAATTTTCATTTTTTATGTTTTCATAATCTTTTAGAGGATCAAAAAAAAACATTACCTGTAATAAATTAATTAAATTTTCTGAATTTTTATTTTATGATACTTATTCGTGAAAGAAATATTAGGTTCAATTTTTAAATATGTACGTTAAATGTTGTGAAATGAATTTTTTTATGATTTTAATTTTTTTGCCATTATTGCCATTTGCCACATTTTATCCAGTTTGGCTTTTATAACTTGCTAGATAATGTTTCTATTTTGTTTAATTCTGATTAAATTAATTAGTTTTTATTACAGAATATGCATTTTTGTATTATTATAAGAAATTTGTTTTTCTTATTTTCAGTTTTTTAAATTTTCTTCGCACTTATATTAAACCCTTTATTCTATTACCTTTATGAAACTCGAAAACAAAATTAATATTTTCAATAATTACTCTCATTGGATATATACAATTTGATTTTATTAATTGAGTTTAGATATGAAAAAGCACAGATAAATTGTTTAATACTATTTCCTTTCTATTTAGCAAGTAATATTTAGATAGTATATGGTTTGTTTTGTATTATTTATGTGATATATGTATAAAACTAACCTGGCTTATGTTAGAAGCAATCTTGACCTGCGGCTTCTCACGCTTACTTAGGTAGAAATCGTGCACTCGATGATTGTCTCTGGGTTCCTCAGTGGTTCCGGTCACCTCTTGGGTGGTTGTGTCCAGCATAGTAGTAGCTTCCGTGACAGTAGCCGTCGCTGTCTTATCAGTCACGTTCTTCAGGGCCCTTGTCGAAGTTTGAGTGGTGATAGGAACAGTCGTCCAAAAGGAATTAGTTTGCTTAACTCTTGTAGTGGTGATTTCGGGGGTTGTAGATTTCGTTTTCATGGCTCGTTTAGTTGTTTCTCGTGGCAGTTCACTGATTCTTCTTGTAACATTTGTTGTTAAGCTTGTTGGGGGTTGAGAGGTTTGAGTCAGGTTTTGCTGGACGAGCGCTAGTGGGATTGGGGTTTGGGTGAACGTTTGGTTTTCGGTCAATTTATCGCTGGTTTTCCCTTGACGGATCCACGAGAATGGATTGAAAAATTCTTGTGAATATTTCCAAAATTGCGAGTCCACTTGTGCCGCGAGCACTAGCGTTAAAAACAAAAACACACGCATTTTTTATTGAATATTATGGCAAAGGAATTTTAAATATTTAAATATATTTTATTTTTTAATTGATTTGTTTATACCGCCGGACTACAGGGCTAATCGGGTTCAAATTTCCGGTCCGGAATTAGATTCGCACGCGTCCTTGGACTTGAGCCGCTGATGGCTAGAGAAGGTATGTGTGCAGAGGAAGAAGCTACATGCACTATGTACGCTCTACCAGTAGACGATCTAAACGTAACCCACTTCCTAACCAATGGTACAATACTACGGCACTCTCGGACCAATAGTACCTTTAAAATTATACCACCTCGTTATTTTACTTATCTTTTTATTTCATACCCCCTTTTTAACAACTATTCAACCAATCAACCCCACACATAAAATAATTAATTACACTTCCATATTTATTTTAAAATCTGTAACCCAACAAATAACCCAATTCACAAAATTACAACCCTTATAAAAAACTATATTTAACAATTTATTTTAAAATCTAACAATATATAATTTATTTCTGCATATATAATTTTAAATGTAAGTAGTATATTTTATATGTTTTTTTTTTAAATGTAAGTAGTATAGATTCTACAGGAAAAAAATTACTTTTGTTATCTAGTAGTATTGGCTTACCCTACTGTTTAATTGTTGTTTATAAATAATAATAATTATTTTAAAAGTTATTTTAAGCAAAACTATTTAAAGGCTAATACAAAAATATAAACATGTAGGCTTTAGTTTTTTGAAAATGACAGTTAATTTAACATTCTTTTATTAAACAATTTGAATATAAATATTTTCCACAGTTTAGTTCAGTTTTATGCGTTGAATTGAAAATTATTCCTAAATAACGAACAAAAAATCAGGTTATTTTAAAATGCTTCATCCTTAATGTAATTTGTATTATTTCGTGGTTTTTTTAATATAAAAAATCCAATTTATCGCTCAAAATCTTTGAGAACAAAGGCTTCATTACGCGTTTTCACAATTTGGGCTAAACCTTGTAAAGGAAAACCTTTCGCCGAGTATTTAACAATTTCTCACTAGCATTATCTCCATCGTCTCACTTCAATTTGCTCTATTGTTTCATTTGTTAGATATACAAAAAATGAAAGAATTTTTGTAGGACAATTTTCGTTGATCGTAATCTCGAGTCGTGACATCCAACAATTTTACACAAAGTCATTTAGCTTTATTTATACCGCTTGAAACTATATTCAGAAACTTCAACAATATATTAAACCAACAATTACTTAAAATAACAAATCATGTCTTATGTAAATATAATGTCTCCTGTGAAAATTAAGATTGTTAAGCTCGAAGAATGTAAGAGATAATATATGCATTATATGAAATCTGTTTATAAAAAATATATGCAATATATTTTATATTATAAAAATTTTATATGCAATAGTTTTATATAATAAAAGCATTTTATGCATTAATGCAATGTAGATGGCGCTATTTAATTCGGAATAATAGGGAAAATAAAGTATATATGTACTACTACAACGTACTACTCCTTCTGGTTTGGTTATTAAATTAATCTAATTCACTTTAATTTGGTATTCATTTGCTCTGGTAGTAAGTTATGTTTGCAAACATGAATAAAATTGTATATTCAACCAAAAATTAATAATATTATCGGCCAGATATTGAAAAACATGGTTGTCAGTTTTTCTTTTTGTAAGTTTTACGGATTCTAGACTAGTAGACTACTAGACTAGACGGATATAACTAGAAAATCAATAGCAGAGTGATAGTATTAGATACTACATAGGGACAATAGTAGAAAGTAGTTTTCGAGACAAGGCTCTAAAGAGAAGATTTTATATACAAATATACAAAAAATAGACGATGGAGGATTAGTCAGACAAATTTAGGTAAGAAACATTAGAGAATAATTATAACAAAAATGTTATGAGGCAGATATACCAGGTGGGCCATTGAAAACGAAACAGGGATTTTTAACGGATAGTTAAAAATGAATTCTCAAAAATCGCTTAGTTTATAAACTAAGTTTCATAAACTTAGTTTATGAGGGGGACACGTTTTACAAGAAAATGTAGCCAAATCCTTAACCCCTTCGCGATGGGACCACAACCCCTGAAATTTTAAATGACAGGGTGTGGTAAGTGAGACCTCATTTGAAGCCCTTTTTGCCCTGAATACTAAACAGTTCACATTTTCCAAATTTATCGATTTGTTGTCGAGATTATTTATGAACGCGTTCTTCGTAATTTTCCGGAATTCTTCAATAATACGTCGACGTAACTCTTCCAGATACTGTGGTTCAGTTGCATAAATTCTACACTTTAGATTACCAAACAAAACAGGTCCAGTGGAATTAAATCAGGTGAGCGAACCGGTCATTCCAGAGCACCCCTTCGTCCAATCCATTGTCCCGGGGAAACTCTGTAGAGAAACTCCCGAACAGCCTGCGTATAATGTGGTGGAGCTCCATCTTCTTGAAAAGTCACATGGTCTTCTAAGTAAGTATCATCATTTTCAACGATATCAACAGGCAATGGGTGGACAACACTTACAGGCAACGTTCACCCATCAAATTACCATCAAGAAAAATGTGACCAATAAAGCGGTCTCCAAAAATACCGGCCCAGACATTTAGTTTTAGTGAATTTTAAGTATGGAGTTTGCGGAAAATCCTTGGATTCACGTCCGACCAAAATCGACAGTTATGGCGATTTACAGTAGAGTTTAGGAAAAATGTACACTCGTCAATAAAAAACAAATGTTAAAAAGAAAATTCACATCAGCACCTATTCTTTCAGTCATTACTTCGCAAAACTCCAGTCGCCTATCGAAATCATCATTCAGGGGAGCTCTTATTAGCGTAGCACCTGACTTTTGCAGATATTTTTTAACGTGTTTAAATCTTCTTCTACTTTTTTCGTATTTTTTAACTGTAGCTTTCTTGGCGTTTTTATACTTATGCTTTTACACACAGTACTTGTAATATGAGAAATTGATTTTTTATTAAAGAGAAAAAAAATATAGTAACTACTGCCATACACAAACACCATTGTTTTGATTCGTTTCGCAAGGCGTGACGCCATTCAAGACGCCATGACAGTGGGTGTTTTCTATGTAACTTTAAATTGTTTTTTTAAAACGCAAAATTCTTAATGTAAATGATGGATTTTTTTATAAATAAAATGTGTTTTGTGTTAAGGAAGTGTTAAGGTGCAGTGTTAACCAATTTTTCAAATTTAGTTAGCCTATTGTATCTGTCTTCCATCAGCTGCCATCCAATTTCGAACTTTTAAGACTTTCAAGCCTTCCTCTACTTTATGCTTCCATCTGGCTCGGGGTCTTACTCTACCTCGCGTGCCATGAAGTTTTGCCGGAAATATTTCTTTAGGGGCTCTTTCCTTTGACATCCGTATCATGTATCCGGCTCATCTGATCCTTTGTGCTTTTGTGTATCTGATAATATCCTCTTCTTTTATTAGTTCTTGTAGCTCGTGGTTCATTTTTCTCCTTATTTCCTCTTCTTCTCGCGTTGGTCCAAAGATTTTTCTTAGTATTTTTCTTTCAAATACTCGGAGGGATTTTTTATTAGCTTCTGTCATATTCCATATGTACCATATGCTATCACTGGGCGCACAAGCGTCCTATACATCCGCATTTTTGCGTTCTTTGAGACCATTTTTTATTTGAATATTTTCATGTTAGCATAGTAGCATCGATTCTTTCTTGTACGGATAGTGCGATGTTGTTTGACGCATTAAAGTGCAATCCTAGATATTTAAAGCTTGTCACTCCTTCGTAGTTATGTTCATCTATCTTTAGGTATTAAAGGAGGGTTTCTATGTTTCTCCTCGTTGTTATTAGGTACGAGCAAATTGGCCATTGTAAGCAACATCCCTGAAGGAGGGATCTAGAGCAATCCCTCAAAATAATGGGTATACCACGAAAACTCGTCACTATGGCAATGTCAACAATGAACGGGTCCAAAGCGAAAGTAGGAGTAGGTTCTAGGATCTTAAATATTTCTCTTAGTGTTTGAACATTTTTGCCAGGATCATGATGTCGTCTGCATAGCTGCATATTTGATGGGATTTTGCTATGATTGTACCTTTTCTATTGAGGTCGCCAATTGCATGTTGTAGGGCAAGATTAAATAGGAGGGCTGATACCGCGTCTCCCTGCCTTACTCCCGTGTTAATTACAAATTCTTCGGATTCTGCATTTTGTTTTAATACTTTGGCTTTGGACACTTTAAATATTGACATTGCCATGGCGGTGAGTTTTCGTGGTATGTCCATTATTTTGAGGGATTGCTCTAGATCCCTCCTTCAGGGATGTTGGATACAATGCCAATTTCTTCGTATTCAGAGTTGGCTCTGCAGCAACTTGTCCCAAGACTCCAACCAGAGTAGCCTCATTTCTTACCGGGGGTTCACGTTGAGGGTCCCGTTTATATTGGCTACTGAACGTGTGTCTTGAAATTTCGTGACCAACTCTAACACGTATTTTCTGCTTACATGTTTATCGGGATGCTCTTGATTAAATAAGTCTGCCAAACGATTGCCGTTCTCACCATTTTTGAAAAACAACGTTATCATTTCGACCCTCTCCGCAATAGAGTAAACCATTTTTGCGCAACCGATGTTTATTTTGAAAAACTACAATTCAAAAAGCAGCTTAAATCGAGATCGAATGGGATCTGTTAGGTGGTAAGAGACTAATAAAAAGTAGAATAAAAATTATTATTCGTAACAAAACCCACTGCTTGATAGAAAAAACATCTGTACATGTCATAAAAAGAAACAATTTGAGTATTTGTTGGACTAATAAAAATCTCTTCAGGCGTTGAATGGTGATGTTTTTTTTCCACACCTCTCCCAGTGTTTTGAAGAACGTGTTTTCCCAGTTGTTGAAGAACGGATTGAACAATTGAACTTGACTTTCAATTCAAATTTCAACGACATAAACGAAAAACGCTTTCTTAACATATTTAATAATCCCCAAAAAAATCGATAGATTTTGAAAAAGTCAGCCGTTTAGTATTCAGAGCTAAACGGGCTTTCAAATGAGCTATAACTCCATGTCAACTAACACCGTGTCTAACAGCGTGTCATTTAAAATTTTAGGGGTTTTTAGTCCCAGCGCAAAGGGGTTAAGTGATTTGGCTACAAATTTTCTTGTAAAAGGTGTCCCCCTCACAAACAAAGTTGACATGTCCGAGCGTATTTTGAGAAAACATCTTTAACTATCCGAAAATCCCTCTGTTTTGTCTTCAATGGGCCACTTGGAAATGTTATACAGATACTTGAGGCAGTTACTTAACTAACATTACAAATATATGACTAAATCAATAAAGAATTATCTTTGGATAGAAAGTGTGTGTTGTTCCAGACTTCCTGTACACACAGAAGTTGCAAATTTTAGCAAACATTTAGAATGCAAATAAAATACTCGCGAATAAAATGCATAGAAGCAGTTCGAAATATAAATACAGCATGTAATTAAAAACCAACGTTAGAGTCTAACTGGTATGTTTGCCAATATAATAATTTCTTCGCGTTGCTGGCAACCCTGAACACCCTTATACAAATATATCAACAAAATATCCCTTTCTCAAATTAAATTTAAAAATTAACTTCTTCTCTTTCTTCTTTAGCCATTTATTTTAAGTCCATCATGTAGATTAAGTTTGTCTATATATTATTGTTTACATTTAATTCTTACGGCTTAGTCTAGTATCGTCTTTTAAGTTCTTTAATCCTAGACCTTTAATACTATTCATATTTTCATATCTATTTTGGTTCATTTACAATTAGTATTATTTGAATAATCTTGTTGTCATTAACAAAACATTTTCTTTAATCCTATAGGGGAGATAGGGGAGGGATGGGCAGTCGGGAGACAGGGGCACCCCCTCGTAATTCCAATTTAATTGTAGTTTTTATTTTATCTTTAGGTTGGTAGTTTATTTTGTTCACTGGTAACTCTGTTTATCCATATACTATTTGAGATTTCGTTCAATTGTCGCGTTCAAACGCTTTATAAGATTAGGTGCTCGTCAATGTAAATATTTTCTTGTGGTTTCGCAGTTAATAAACGAAGAACCAGCGAAAGGTATATGATTTTTTTATTTTCTTTCTATTGTATAATTTTTAACGTATAAATTAACCCGTAAGTCACGCCAAAATATCTAACAAAAAAACTTCAAGACAGAGTTATATAAGAGAGAATATAAAAATTTGTAATTATATTGTGATATTAAAATTTAGGATGCATGAAAACAGGTCTGAATTGTGAAATGAAAAAGTAACTGTAATAATTGTCAATTGAAAATTAGATTAGAGTATTCAATACAGTTTCGATTTATATATGAAATGTAAAATAAATTGCACAGTTGAGTTATTTTTTTTTGCATTCTAATACAGTTGTGTCCGGTTCAGCGTAAATCACAAACCGAGCAATTGAATAAGCGTTATGTGCAGACACATATAGGCAATGCTTCACGCATTCTTCACAGAACATTATTTATTCAATGCATTCTCGGTTGAAAATAATCGATTAATTATAAAATATAGACAACCGACTTCGAACAACAGTATGGACAAAATATTCGAGTCTAAATGTTCGCTTATCCTTGAGCAAAATGCAAAATATTATAATCATAGAGATGAGCTAGACATCGCATGCATATTTTCAGTAATTCTATGCTATTTAGAAAATTGCAAATGAAGCATATGAAGTTTCCAACACCTATGCATTACACATAATAATAAATTGAAAAAATAATTCTCGTTTTTTTTCCTTTTCATTTATTATTTATCTTTTTTACTGTGGTTATATTTATTGCCACGACTACTCATTTTCACAGCAACAAATGACATTATGAAATTCCTAACCGTCATTTACTAAGATATTTCGCTAACAAGATAATATCATAATTTCCCTTTATAATTCACATCTTATAACCAACACATTGTTTACATCCACTTATATAAACTATCCTTCCCTATCATAATTCCCCATATTATCCAAAAGCTACATTGTATTAACTGAATAAACATTTCATATTTATTTCCTCATACCAATTAAACTGAAATACTAATTGTAAGGTTTAAAAATACTAAGGAAGATTAAGGTTTGAAACATCTGCTCTATTTAGTTTATCTAAAAATTCAAGTTTTATTTTCCATTTTGAGAAATCTAAACAATTTGGTTTAGATCTATTGTAACATAAAAATAAAATCAATAGTGTTAAAAAATAGGAAAAAAATTACTATGTGAATTTCCATGTTTTCCACAGCAGGAATCAAACCGTTCTAGTAATTATATTTATTTATATTATTAGTCAATTTGTGAATTAAGGAACATAGTATATTTTTCTTAATTCTTTTCTCTTTTCTTCAAGAGCATATTACGTAGGAGCGGAACAGTTACGCACAACCCACGTAGCGGGTCTAATTCCGCGAGAACGTAATTGCCTTACAACTCGAGTTATGTACTATACTTTATCTACGACCACACTAATTTGATTCTTTTTAATAAGAAAAATATGTTTGATGTAACAAATTTATTTCTTATTAGGTACATTATTTAACATTATAATAAACAAACAGTTGTATTTTCATATATAACTGTTACTCGACATTATTTAACTTGATAGAAATGAAATACATTCTTAATGGTTACATACCTTATTATTTAGTACTTATTTATAAGTAGAATAAGAGTGCTCATAGATATAGGCAACCCAATGTACGAAATGTGAATTTCCGTTAGTTTGAATTGTGGCACTGGGGCCGCTGAACGTATGAGCACGTAGTAGCAGCTGTCAAACAATCAACGACTCGTAAACCAAACGCACGTGTGTGTTATCAATCATAACTTATCGTTAATCGCGGACTGTTACATACGTGTGTGTTATGATGTATTTACATAGTCCACGAACTGTACAGTAATGGGTATTTACAATAGTGGTCGACGATAAAAACTTTTATACCGCTAAATGTACCAATTTATTTAACAGATGTTTATTATACTAGACTGGTATCAAAAAGAAACCCCCACCAGATATATCGTCAGTTGACTTTAATGAATACTTTTTAACATTACACTCACTCTGATGAATGCAAGTTCAATATTGAATGATGAAATACAACAACATCAGAGCAACAATCCAAAATTTTATTTTATTGAAGCATCATATAATCAAGTGAGAAAGGCCATTTCCACTTTAAGTAACTCTTCAAGTAGAGATACATTCGGAATAAATTCAATCATAATTAAAACATTAGTAAACATCATTGTGGACAAATGGATGGAACTCTAAAAACTAAGAAAACTGGCACCAGAAAAGACAAAAGCAGTATTGCTAACTGGACTAAGAAACTCAAAATAAAAGGAGAAAAAATAATCCCAAATGATTCGCTGAAATATCTAGGTGTAACCTTTGATAAGAACCTATCCTTTAATCGCCATAGCACCACAGTGACAGCTAAAGCACTGAAAACTGCAGCAGCGTTAAATAAACCAACGTTGGAGGACCCCACAGTAGTAAGCGAAAAATCTTTGCTCGGTGGTTCGCCCCACAATGCTCTACGCAGCCCCAATTTGGGCAAATGCCTTGAGAAAACAGCTAATTAGACAAAATTAGACGGTTACAAGAACCGTTCAAAGGAAAATGGCGTTATGAGTATGCAGTGCTTACCGGACTATCTCTAGAGATGTCGCCCTAGTGTTAGCCGGCATACCACCCACAGAACTTATGGTAGAAGAGATGGTATAAGTCTACAACGGCAGATCAAACGGCGATGGCAAACAGGCCGACAAAAAGGCACTAGCGAGGGCCTGAATGTACCAGGCCTGTCAAAACCAGTGCAGTCTATCCACTAAGGGCTACTGGACCAGAATCCTAATCCCTGGTGTAGAGCGTTGGGCAACAAGAAAACACGGCGAAAAAATTTTTATGTCACCCAAGTTTTAAGAGGACATGGCTGTTTCAGAAAATTTCTCCATAGCATCAATAGGCCTGTCAAAACCAGTGCAGTCTATCCACTAAGGGCTACTGGACCAGAATCCTAATCCCTGGTGTAGAGCGTTGGGCAACAAGAAAACACGGCGAAAAAATTTTTATGTCACCCAAGTTTTAAGAGGACATGGCTGTTTCAGAAAATTTCTCCATAGCATCAATAGGCCTGTCAAAACCAGTGCAGTCTATCCACTAAGGGCTACTGGACCAGAATCCTAATCCCTGGTGTAGAGCGTTGGGCAACAAGAAAACACGGCGAAAAAAATTTTATGTCACCCAAGTTTTAAGAGGACATGGCTGTTTCAGAAAATTTCTCCATAGCATCGGTAGGGCCAAAGATTGCCTTTGTATTTACTGTGGACGCACAGACAGAGCGGAGTATATCGTTTTTGAGTGTGACAGGTGGATACCCGAAAGGGATAAATGGAAAAATATAACCGGACAAACACTAGATGGTTTAACAAATGATCTCGTTGGAGGAGTTATGGGTAGATATATCAAGGAAGATCCATGACATCATGACAATAAAAATGCTAGACGAGCGGAAAGGGAAAGAAGCCGAAAGGCTGAAAAATGTTAATACCTGAACCCCTAATCACTGCAGGTGGAATGGGGGTGTAAGGGCGACACTATGCAGCAACATCTTGAAAGTTATGCGAAAAGCGGTCCCAAGATGCTTGTGATATTTCAGAGAGTCCTCTTGTTAAGTTAACCGTTAACCGAATAGGAACAAGCTTAGAATTCTAACAGGAATCCTGACGGGACACTGCAGAAAACACCTCAAGGCCATACGCCTAGAGGAAGATGACAGATGCAGATTCTTCGGCTCAGCCGAGGAAACCCCCATACATCTGCTCAAAGACGGCGGAGCACTGCTCCGCAAAAGACAAATGTATCTTGGGGTCCACTGCTTCAACGCAGAGGAGTTGCAGTCCTTAAATCCCAACCAGATCCTGAAATTCCTAAAGGAATTAGGACTAGATACTCTAAATGGGTAAGTATACCAACAATTAGTGGAAAAGTGTGGGGTACAATAGATCCATAAAGGTCGCAGTACAAGTCACCACCAAAATCTACAATCTACATCTAAGTTAACCGTACGTTCCAAAAAAGAAAAAAGTAAACATAATTGTAATACCTCTGACAATAATCATCAATAAATGTATTCGCGAATCAATTAACCCATCATTAAAACTATCCAAGGTTATTCCAATCTTTTAAAAAGGAAACAACGCTGAAGTCAAAAAACCAACATCTCTAGTACAAAATTTTTAGAAATCAAATCAACGATCACTTTGAAAACTCCAATCTTTATTCACCATACCTGTATGGTTTCCGGTCAAATAAATCAACATCCTTTGCAGTAAATATATTTTCGGGACATATAAAGGCCTTTGAGGCCAAGAAACACTCATTTACAAGTTGCTTTGACCTCTAAAAGCAGAAGCATTCGACTGTGTGTCGCATGAATTTTTCATCAAGACATAGGTCTGACCTACTCTCTTCATCCAAATAGCATTGGACTATTTATTTCGTACCTTACTCATAGAGAGAGAGAGAGAGAGACATATAATCGTCAGATGTTATATGAGATACCTCAGGGCTCCGTATTAGGTCCCACCCTGTTTCTTATTTCTATAAATGATGTGCCGGACAGCATGCTGCAAGCAAAGTTATGTACACTATTTGCCGATGATACTGCAATATGAGATTAAAATAGTTCACTAGCTTCTCTCCACTTGGACATACTTGACACAACAAATAAAGTTAAACAATGGTTCAAAGTGAATAAACTTACTATTAATGAACCCCCGGAATTGTTTGGGCCTAATTGGTGTGGAATAATGTTAAATTTAACAATATTCCAGGCAAAAAAGATGGATTTCGTAAAAGGAAATCAACTTCAACGGCGCTAGCATAGTTCCATAGCACTATTTTAAAAGAAGTAGAAGTAGAATTTGATTGTGTCTCGCACAAAACACTTCTAAACAAACTAACTAGATATGGAATTCAAAGGAAAGTTATGAGATTGCTACAATCCTACTTAGAAAACCGTAAGCAGTATGTTACAGTAAGAAGTGGAAATAAAACCAACATCATTTGTGCCAATATTAGGCTCCCTCAAGGGAGCGTTCTTGCACCAACACTTTTCATATTGTATTGTTATATAATCGACAACATTGCACATTGTATGCAGAAGATACTATCTTTATTCTTCTTCTTTTATGACCACATAGGATCACTTTAGTCAGTCTATTAACTAAAACTCTTTGAGGAGATTATTCGAGCCTTGCGGTTCTCCCAGTAATTTTTCATACGTTCTGATCTTGTGCCCGTTCTTCAATTGAAAATAACCGTGTTGTGAATTTCTTCTTTGTGAGTGGGAAGCAGAGATTTGTGTCCTTGATTTTTTGGTTTAATTTTATCTTGTCTGTGGTGTATTCTGCTGTAAGCCCAATTTCTTTCATATCCTCTCTTATTTCTCTGATCCATCTACACCCTGTTGTGGTATTTTTGGAGTTAAGATTGCATTGTACCAGTTGTAACAGAGAAGTCTCGAATCTGGCATTCTCATTATGTGCCAAGTAATGGGTTCTGGCTCTTGGTACACTTTGTTGGGCACTATCCGCCACTGTCTGTCTTTCTGCTATTTTTTATTGATGCACGTTCTTCCAATTCTATTTTCGATCTTCTGAAGTTTGTCGGTCTTAGTTTGTTCATTTAAGTGAAACAGAGTTTCTGCTGCATATGTGACTTCTGGTTTTATAACTGTGTTGTAGTGTTTTATTTTTGCATTTATGGATAGGTAATTTTTGTCTGTAGTTGTCCCAGGTTAATTTTTCTACTTTAGCTAGCTTGTTAGTTCTTATTTACATCGAAGTTTTTTCATTTAGATTGTTTGTAATGATTTCTAAAATAAATTTGAATTGGGCTACAATTTTGACTGTATTGCCATTTATGTTTATTTCTGTCAATGCTGTCAGTTTTTGAGGCATAATAACTGTTTTATCAAATTATATTTTGAGGAAAATTTTACTTGCAATATTTTGAAGTTCTGATATCTGCGTTTTTGCTTCATCTATGTCATTTGCGAGTAGTGCCAAGTCGTCAGCAAAACCAAGGCAGTTTGTTTGTGTGTCAGTGGGTATTGTTTAAATCATTTCCACATTACCATTTCTACAACGCAGCTGAACAGTAGAAAGTCTATCACCTTGGCGTAATCTTGTTTAGATCTCGAATGGTTCTGGTAATTCGCCCCTGAAGTTTTGACTTGGTGTTTGTGAGGGTCAGTTTTATCAGGTTTTTTAATTTGTGGTGTAGTCCAAGGTGTCTTAGAATTTTTAGTAGGGATTCCCTGTGGATGGAATCATATGTTTTCTGGGAGTCTATAAATGTGATCACCACATCTATATTTCTCTTCCTGTTGTAATCCATTATTACCTTGAGACTCATGATCTGGTCAGGACAGCTCCACCAGGGTCTGAAACCTCCTTTGTATTCTCCTAGTTACTTATCAAGTTGTAATCTGATTCTATAAAGGATGATTCTTGAAAGGATTTTGTATGATATGACTAAGAGTGAGCGCCCCCTGTAGTTGTTAGGATATGATTTGCTTGCTTGAATGGTGGCTGTGGCCCATTGTTCTGGTAGCTTTTCTTGAATCGAGATGTTGACAAGTTGTTGATGAAGATCATTTTTTGCTGATCTTCCTGCATATTTCCAGATCTCTGCAAAGGTCTGATCTTCTTCCGGTGCTTTGTAATTTTTTATCTCATCCAGTGCTTGGTAGACTTGGGGGGTTGGTGTTTTCTGGTGGTATTGTTATTCGAGTGTCGGTGTCTAAGTTAAGGAGTTCTGTTGGTTCTTTTCAATTTAGGAGTTTATTGAAGTATTTAGCCAGGATTTTTGCATTGTCTATATTGTTATGGGCCTGATTACTATTTTCATCCTTGATTAATAGCGTTGGAGGTTCATATTTCTGAAGTTGTTTTCTGAATGTTTTCTTCTTCTCGTTTCGAATAGGCTTACTTTGGACCACGCTTGTTCAACTGTTGGACTTTGATCTTTGCCCAGTATTCTCGCATCTTCTGCCGGTGTAACTCCTTTCTCTCTTCTGTCCAGGGGGTACCTTTCCTTCGGGGGTTTTTCCTGAAATCCAAGGACTTCCTTCTTGTGGTACCTTCTTGTTTTGCCAGAAGGTGGACAGACGGTTGGTTAGTCGGTTTGGAGGCAATCTTGCAAAGTACTCATAGAAACCTACCCTTCTTTTCCTTGTACAGTCAGAGAGCATCTCAATATGTTCGTAGAGCTCAGAGTTATGCCGCCTTCGGAATTCCCCATCTTCCTTTACCGGGCCTAGGATCTTCCTGAGGATTCTCCTCTCTCTGATTTCCAATTTCTCTACCAGACCTCGTCGGTTCAAGGAAAGGCACTCCATGGCATATGGGGCTTCTGGTCGTAAGACTGATGTGTAGTGCTTAAGTTGCAGGTTGCGTGACAGGCATTTCTTGTTGTAGGTATTCTTAGTCAGTCGATAGGCTAGTTCTAACTTGTTGACTCTCTTGGATAATGGTGCTCTTTCTGATAAGTTGGGTTCAATCCATTCGCCGAGATACGTACATTTCTCTGCTCTAGTAACATCTCTCTGTTTGCTTCTCTGATGTTTGTGAAGAATTCTGTTTTCTCCAGCGACACTTGAAGACCCACTTTGGCAGCCTATTTTCTGGGGCAATTTACCTGCATTGTTGCCATCTCAAGAGAATCAGCAAACAGTGCCATGTCATCTGCAAAGGCCAGGCAATCTACAACCAGTCCATCGTTCTTACCTCCCAGGTAGATAGCACTCATAGCACCCAAATTGATCAATTCCTTGCGCCATTTTCTCATAACCTTTTCAAGGACACAGTTGAAGAGAAGTGGAAAGTCCATCTCATTCTCTCACTCCCGTTTTTTTTCGAAGGTTTCTGAAATCTCGCCTCTAAATTTAACCTTGAAATGGGTGTTAGTCAAAGTTGGTCTGAATGTTTTATTATAGTAATCTCTCGATACTAGCTTTTTTTATTCGTTCGGCCAACTATGGACCACGTTTGACAGTTTTTACATTATTTTTTTGTCCTCTCTGTCAATATCTTTTCATCTTCTCTCCCACTTCCTTCTTCTGTTCCTCCGTGTAAGATCTTCCTTTTCTCACTGACAATTCCCCTTCAACATATAGACATTCAGGTCTGGCAACAGTATATAGGTGTCGGAATTAAGCCCCAAAGGATAGATTATTTTTGTTGTATGTATCCTTCGTAAGTTGATAAGCCATTTCCATTCTTTTCGACCGCTCTTTGATGACATCCTTATCCGACCCATTTTCTTGTAATTTTTCTTAGCTTTTAAGTACTTAAAACACTTAACTCGCTTTATCTTGGCTTCTCTCAACTCCAAGTCGAGAGGAGCGTCTTTGATGTTGGTTATGAACACAGTCCTTCTCAAAAGAAATTTAAAGTCCAGTCTTCTTGGCTATCATCTGGAGTTCTTCAGGTCTTTTTATCGCTGTTTCGACAACGGTAGTGAGCATCACAACATCGTCGGCGAATGCCAAACAATCCGTTCTTATACTTTCTTTACCTCTCCCTAACCTGAAAGCCACTTTATCCGAAATTCCCTTCGTCCATTCTCAAATTACTTTTTCTAAGACGCAGTTGAATAATATTGGTGATAGCCCGTCGCCTTGTCGTACGCCAGTTTTGATTTCTAAAGGCTCTGACAACTCCCCACGGAACTTTATTTTAGAGAAAGTAGTGCTAATCGTCTAAAGTATCACTAGTCGTCGTTGCATTAGATTCCTCGTCTTGTTGTCCACTCCAAATTCCTCGAGAATTGCCAATAAGGTTTTTCGGTCAATGGAGTCATAGGCCTCCTTAAAGTTCACAAAGACGGGACATATTTATTCTGTCCCAACATCTTGTACTTTATATTATTCCGCAGGTTGAAGATTTGATCCGCGCAAGATCTCCTTTTCCGACAGCCTGCCTGGTATTCACCCAATTCAGAATCCAATAACCCTTCTATTCTTGTCAGTAATGATGCCTCTATAATTATTAACGTCCATCTTGTCACCCTTCTTATGAAGGGGATGGATCAAAACCATTTACCAGTCAGCATGGATCCTCTCAGTTAGCTTTATTATAACTGGAAAAAATATAATAGAAAATGCAGACAAACCTAATTTATTACTAGGTTCAATCAACCCTTGGTTCTCAGCAAACAACCTTTCAGACTCGAACATGACCTGGGAAACTGCGAAACCAAAATTTCAAAAAGAATCAGCATTCATTCAAACTGTCCTGACAGCCTATCATGCATTGATTTATAATGCTCTCTCGCAACATTAATTTGCAACACTCTCCCCATGCCACGAAAGTTTATAAACTATAATACAACGTAAGTGTATAAGAATTTTGGCGGGGCTTCCTATCAGTGATAATTGCCGTGAATTATTCTAAAGATTATAAGTAAAATATTGACAGTTCCTTATGTTTTCATGTTGCATTGTCTATTGTTAATGCACGGGCACGTTGGCGAGCAGATGTCCAAAATGTACTTGTGATCAACTGACCAATTTGATCGCAAGTACACCACACGAAACGAACATTTAGTTAAACCCATTTTTTTAGATTAAGTAGAACTAGAAGCAGTGCAGGTATTGTGTTAAGTTATATAACTCACTTTAGAGAAATGTAAAAAGTCTAGACTCTAAATCTTTAAAAAAACATTTAAAACATTTAGAAAGTACATTCATTTTATTTACTCCATTGAGAAATTTTTGTTGGCTTCTTGCACATCCACATAATATTGACTTATGTAATTTTTTTTATTAATTTCAGCACAAAAATATATAAATAAATAAATAAAAAATTCTGACACAAGAGAAATGATTTCAAATCTCTTGTATCTTGTCTATTTAGCCTTATCTAACTAATCTTGTCTGCAATAAGCCTAGAATAAAGCACATACACACGAAGACCTGCAGCTTACAAATTTACTTTCAGAGATTAAGCCCGAAAGATCTGTCAAATATTTTTTTGATATTTCCTTAACATAACTCTTGACAGGCTTAAATGTGAAAAGAAAGATGACTAGTACATACTTAGAATTACAATTATCTACTAGATTTATATACCACTATATATCTATTATTTTAATGAAATGTAATTTATAATAAATATTGAACCTTAATTCTATTTTCTTATGATCTGGCAATTGTTGTAATTTTGCAAAACAGGTAATTTTATAACCAATTATTTATTATCAAATATTTTTTTTGTGTGATTACCTATTGCGGTATTGTTGTTTTGTTGATATAACGTCTGGTTTCATTGCATCTGATATTGCCAGTACAGAAAAAAAAAACTTAATGAATGTTGTACATCGAATAGATAAAGGATGATGCATGAAAATTCTGATTGTGTTTCTAACGGTTTTCTTTATTTGATAACTACGAAATTAGGAAGTAATTTAATAGAGTAAATTGG
This sequence comes from Phosphuga atrata, assembly GCA_944588485.1. Lineage (NCBI taxonomy): Eukaryota > Metazoa > Arthropoda > Insecta > Coleoptera > Silphidae > Phosphuga > Phosphuga atrata. The sequence goes on along the minus strand of OX155907.1, from coordinate 1,231,313 downwards.
TTAGAAAATTGTAAATAATAAATTACGTGGATGAAATTTATTTTCTCTTAAATTCGTAATTTTACTAATTTATGTTATTATGTTAAATTATGAAACAAATATGTGTATTTTACTATTGGTAAAACCATACTACATTATAGATAATCATATAAACTTTTTAAAGTCCGAACACAGTTTGAATATATAAATATATTCAACCTATCCGTAGCTCAATAATATTATTAATTCTTTTTAGGACTACAAAACAAATCTCATGTGAAATTTGTAAGTTATTTACTAGCTTCCAGTCCACTTTCGTGGCACTAAACAAGATCTAGAAAAATAACAATGTTTTTAAGATCATATGTATCAAGTTATAATTCATAACAGCAAAGCTGCACTGACGAGAGATAAATCTCGAAACGCGTCTGCAGATGGCATGGATTCACTTAAGTTAATATAAAGATATGATCTTAAGAGAACAATGTTGTTTTCTTTGTTCAATTTCTAAAAGGACAGATCAGTGTACTGTTTACCCTTACTAGCTCCCAGTCTATTTTCCCAGTCAACCCATAAATGTTAATAGAAAGATATGATTTAAAAACAATGATCTTTTTCTAGTTCTTGTTTAGTGCCACGAAAATGGACTGGGAGCTACTAAATAACTTACAAATTTCACATGAGGTTTGTTTTGGTAGTCCTAAAAGACTCAATATTATTATGGAGCTACGGAAAGGTTGAATATATTTATATATTCAGGCTGTGTTCCGACTTTAATTAGTTCTTATGTGTATTTTTATTTGTAATTATTTTAATTGAACCGCTCCATTGAGAAAGGACTTTTACAAAGGACTTTTTAGTCCAAATTTTACAAAAAATAGTTTAATGTCTTTTCTTACTGTCTATATTTGCATCAGTTTATCCTAAAATGACTTTAGTCCAATGAATTTGTACGTTAAATAATACGGTGAGTAAATAAGCAATTCATGCATAAACACTTGCTACAATAATTTTTTGTTGATTTCCGGAAATTAGTAAAATGTAATAGAAGCCCTTTTTGCATGAAGCGATATAATTATATTCGAGTCTGGTTGGTTTAGTCTTGCCTGGTATTCATCATTTTATCGTTTCCGTCTAGTTTTATCTCCTTAGTCTTTAAGAAATGAAATACTTTGCGTCTTTTCTTCAATAGCTATGTTTTGTAATAAACAGGGTGTTAGGTAAACATGCGACAAATATTCAAGGGGTTATTCCTTGCCCTATTCTGAAAATATTTTATCATTATAAGTTTTCTGAAAAACCCTTTGTTTCAAAGATACAGAGTGAACAAAATTTGTGACAGTAACAACATTTTATGATCAAAATGTAAAGTTGCTCAATCCACAATAAATGTTCCAAATGACTTCCTCAAGTTTGGATACAAGCATTCAATCTTCTCGTCATTGAGTGCCGAACTATTTCAAACACACCAGGGTTGTTTCTAATTGAGTTACACCTAGCAATTATTTGATTTCGCAATTCGTCCAAATTCTTCACTGGATAAGCTTAAACTAAATACTTCATATAGGCCCATAAGAAATAATCCAGGGGGTTTAAGTCTGGGGGTTGAGCAGGTCATGCGTGTAGCCCCCCGTCGACCAATCCAGCGATCTCCACATGTTGCCGTTAAAAAATCACGAGCCACCAAACTGAAATATGGTGGTGCACCATCGTGCATAAACAACATTGCAATTCTTGTCGCCAATGGTATATCCTGCAGAAACTCGGGCACTGTTTCTTCCAAAAAGTTGCGTTACATCTCGCCTGTAAGTCTTGCTGGTAGAAATACCGGTCCTATTAGATAGTCACCCACAATTCCAACCCAAACATTAAGGGAGAACTGATCTTGAAATCGATCTTCTCATACCTCATGCGGGTTTTCATCTGCCCACACATGGTTGTTATGAAAATTCCTTATTTCATTTCTTAAGAAACTGGCTTCGTCGGTGAAAAAATTCTGTGTGACGAATTGAGGAATTAGAACTAATTTTTGCAAAAGCCATTGACATGCAAGCGCAATACGTGGACGATAAGCAGGTAGTAGGGCCTGAACATGTTGAATATGGTATGGATACGACAAATTTCCCTTAAGAATTTTCCAAATTGACTTACATTCAAGTAATTGCAATTAGTCGCGTGAAAGTACTTTGATCTTCCTCTATCATGTCCAGCAGATTATGTTCCAGTTGCACCGTTCTTACTGTCATTAATCTTCCTGGCCCTCTATTTCGTTTTAATGTGCCTGTTTCACGAAGACATTGATGCATGTTTTCGAAGATTTTTGGATTTTGGTTCAAGGTACAATTGTCTAGCTTGTAATGAATTGCCATCCGTAAGTACATACATGAAATGCATGTGAGTCATCTCGGCGTTCGTATACTTGGGTGAGGACTTCACATTAAAGGCACTTTAAATAGCCAAACTTCACTCAATGTAAACAACTGTGACCGATACAGCTGATGATGACCACTGATGAGACACACTCAAATTAAATCCACTTACGTAGAGTAGATAACGTAGAGTACGTTAGTAGATACAGTAAAACAACCGCTCCAAGTTTTCGTCAACAATTTTTTGTCTTTGATAAACTCATTAATTTTTTGTATTTGATAAACTCAGTGGTGTACGCCATACTTTTATTTACAGTAATGATTTCAACAAATATCGAATATGGTTGTAGTAAATTTTATTAACCCTGTATTTTCGAGACCTAGGGTGATTTTTAGAAATCTTCATAGCACAAAATATTCTTAGAATAGGCCAAGCAACCCCTTGAATTTTTGCCGCATGGTTACCTAACAGCCTGTATTTATACATTTTGTTAACAATGTTAACACGGTGTTAACATTGACTTTTGAAGAAAAAGAAGTATTTCATTTCTTAATTATAAAATCTTCAAACTCAACAAACGCAAAAATCTTCAATAATCTTTATTGTTTGATCGCATCCGTTTTGTCGGTCTAGTGCTCTCTGTCTAGTCCAGTGGTGGCGAACCTACGGCACGCGTGTCACAGCTGACACTTCTCACACGTGCCTTCTAAACTTGTTAAACTCAAACCTTCTACTTTTCTAAAAGAAAATTTTAAGTTGCTCAATCTAATCTTGTGCAACATCAAAGGTGTAAAATATAAGACGTGATATATTCAGGCTAATACGGTAACTGATTTTCACTATCAAAAATATTCATTCATTGTAAAAGTTACCTAGCACGTCAGCACTTCAAAATGTGAAAGTTAAAAAAAATTGGCACGTGGCCGGAAAAAAGTAGAATTTGAAAAAAAATTCGAAAATTTAGATTTGACGTGATTTATTATGATACTTTATAAGCAAATATTTTATTCCATTGCAATATTCTGGTTTGCTATTGATTATAGATAACGTTTAATAGTTTTCATGATATATAGTATAAATCATATTTATTAGAAGAAAAAAAACTAAAGTCTCATCAATAATAAAATTATATAAATCACATTACAAGATCAATGTATAAAGATTAGACTATATAGACACAATTGGAAAAGTAGGATTATTTCAGCAGATAAAATAAATGTTGCAAATTAGATGTTGAATTGTAATTCTTTTTTTTTAAACACTTATTAAGGCATTAAGTAAAATCATGTATTTATTGTTCATGAAAATGTAGAATTAAAACAATAAGAGTGACTTTACAGTTGAGTAATATTTAAGCGATTATGTTTATTGTCAAAATTCCTAGAACTAGAAAGAACTGACAAAGTAATAAATAGACAGGAAAAGCGTAGTTTGAAATAACGACTTTTGAGATTGTGAAAAAGATTTTCTTGCTGCGGGCGGTGTGTAAAATTGTAATCACGCAAATCTCGAACTAGGATTAATTGATATTTATTGTATTATACGGTGTTACAACGGTACTAGATGAAATTAAAAGTACATTTGTTACTAATATTGAATATTAATGGTCCTTTTGAAAATTAAATGTTCCAAGATTAAACGAAATTGCATTTTTCAATTAGTTACGGATACACGCATAACTTTTATAGAGCTATTACAGTATAGAAATTTATCACAAAAGGTTTCTAATGTCGTGAACTCTCTGATGAATTATAGTGACCTCAAGATGAAAATTGGATTTCTGGAATTTTCTCTGAATGCCAAGGTTTATTAACAAGCAGCTTACATGCCACTTTTTTACATGGCATTCTCCCTTGAATCATATTTATTATTATGACGAATTTCGTTATGTTACAGCTATGTAATATATTATTTTCCTTAAGACCGTCACAAATGACGAGGATTAAATACCGTTGCTCTAAATAAAGGTACACTGAAGGAAATTAAACGCTTTTATTACTTTTTTTACATCTCTTTCCTTTTGTACTCGTAAAATTAAAACATCATAAAATATTTTATTAAAAATCTACCGAATTTACGCTAGACAAACTAAACTATAAAGAACTATATCGGAAAGAGGAGAAATAAAAGATTAGATAGGTAAGGCTAGATAGAGAAGACTTGGAGATTACCAGCAGAGAAGATGAGACAAGACTATATGGATAAAAGTAGATAGAAACGAATAGGCAGACGAATGTAGACATGACAAGTACAGATGGGACTTGACAAGTGAGACCAAAAATATTCCGCCTGTGGCAATAAGGTATGACCGCATGAAGCTAAACGGGCAATCGATGTACCTTGAGGACTGAACAGGCACTGAAATGCTTAAAATTCTGCTAGCACTAAAAAACAAGTCCACGTCCGGATCAGGTGGGCTTCCATGTAAAATTATAAGGATGGCCATAACGGACCCTGTCAAACCAATGACGCCCTTAGTTAACCACTGTTTTAACAACGAAGAATTCCCACAGATTCTGAAGATTGTAGATTTGGTGGTAACGACTTTTACTGCGACCTTTATAGCTCTATTTTACCCCACCCTCTTCCTCTAAGCGTTGGTATACTTACCCATTTAGAGCCCCACCTCTAGTCCTGATTCCTTTAGGAATTTCAGAATCTGGGTGGGATTCAAGGACTGCAGCTCCTCTGCATTCAAGCAGTGGGCCCCAAGGTACATTTGTCTCTTGCGAACCAGTGCTCCGCACTCTTTGAACAGATGTGTAGGAGTTTCCTCTTCTGAACCACAGAACACTCCACACTCCACGACAAGGTGCAACAGAGTAAGATCCAGCAGCAGTTCCTTTGCTGCTGTCGGGCACGACCTCATCACCCCCGCAATGCAGACACACGCCAGTCTTTGAATCTTCTCAAACTGTTTCCTCGTAGAGGCCAGCTTGGTTCTACTTCCCCACGCAACTGTCCCGTAAGTGATGGCAGGTCACATTATCATGGTGTACATTACATCCATCGCAAGATTGTGGGGTTACCACGTTTTTCCTACCAGACTTCTGCACACCATTAGAGCGCGTTTGGCTTTACCTACCGCTGCTACCGTGTCTATTCCATAGGATTTTGCTATCTAGTGCGATACCCAGATACCTTATCATCTATTTGTAATCTACTGCCCTCCCATCTAACAGTATGGGATGTAGCGAGTTTAGTTTTCTTTTTCTAGGAAATGACATCACCGTGGTTTTGCTCGGGTTGAGTTTTAGTCCCACTGTTTGACACCATCTACTACTTACTTTGAGGTCTCTCTGTACGATTTCATAGAGCATTCCCTCAAACTTCCCTCTGGCTATGAAGACTATGTCATAGGCTTAACCTTGACATTTGATGTCTAGGTCGTTCAGCCTAGCCAGTAATTCATTAACTACTAGGCTCCACATCAATGGTGATAGCACAGCTCCCTGCGGACACCCTCGAGTTGTGGAGATCTTAATGGTGTCTCTTCCCATTTGTGTCTCCGCCCTTCTGGTTCTCAGCATTTCTCCCATCCACTTTTAGATAGTGCTGTCGATATTCCTTCCTTCGAGGGCCGCTTTGACAGACTCGTGCGAAGTATTGTCAAAGGCTCCTTCAATATCCAAGAATGCACATATCGCTACTTCATTTGTCTCTAGTGCTGCTTCTATTTCATTTGTCAGCTGATACAGGGCGGTTTCTGTGGATTTCCCTGCTCTGTATGCATGCTGACAGTTGTGTAGTGGTGCACCTACCAGCACTGTTGTCCTAAGGTTATTATAAATTATCTTCTCCATTGTCTTTAGCACAAAATATGTTAGACTAATGGGTCTAAATGACTACGCTTGAGTGGTGTCCTTCTTCTCCATCTTCGGTATGAATACCACCTTTGCTCTTCTCCATTGCTCCGGTATGTATCCGAGCGCTAAACTACTTCTAAATATTTGTAGAAGATACCGCTTTAGTTCTCTTCCTCCTTTTGTAGGAAGGCGGGAACTAGTCCGCCCAAACGTGGTGCCTTAAAGGGCTGGAAACTGCCGATAGCACATCTGATTCGATTTTCCGTACAGATGGACGCGGCCCAGAGGCTCTGAAAGTGGCGATGTTTATTCCAGTAATGAAAAAAGAAGAAAAGGAGAGCATATGAAATCGGTTAACACCATTTATAGATAAACATGACCTAATTCCGAAGCAACAACACGGATTAAGAAGAAACATGTTAACACAAACAGCGATAACAGAATTACTGACAAAATACTGGAGGAAGTGGATGATGGAAAGTCACCCGTTGGCATTTTCTGCGATCTGTCGAGGGCGTTTGACTGTGTGGGCCATCGTCTCCTACTCAATTTGAAACATACTGAATTAAGGGTAGAACAGCTACATGGATAGAAACATATATTTAATATTTAACTAGCAAGAAAGCATTTGTTGAAATTGTAAACCAGAGAGGGATTGGACAATGGAAACAAGGCATTATGCTGTCACCAAAATTATTTTCGATATACTTAGCAGTCATAATTAAGTATATCGATTGCTGTCATGCGGAGGCGGTGGTGGGCTAGTAGTTAAGGTGTCGGATTACTAAGCCATAAGTCCCAGGTTCAAATCCCGGGGGCAGGAATATGGAAATAAGCCACCATCGTTTTGTGCATGGCTTTCGCAAGGCCATCACAGTAACCTGCCAAGAAACCTTCCCTAAAATAGTGGCACGTTTAAAACTGTAAGGACTCCCTCCACTTGTGTCTAAGATCTAGATACCAAGCATAAGTGTCAGGGGACGAGGTCAAGTCCACTAGGACTGTAGCACCACAGGAAAAAAAATGCTGTCATTCTACCTTATATGCTGATGATTGCAGATTCCTAATTTCAGAAAAACAACGAAAATGAGACTAAAGAGATTGCCTTGTTAGAAATGCTATACAAGTGGTGTATGGGTAATAATTTTTTTCTTAACTTCTTAATGGTGTGGCTCCTGCATTTTACTTCTAAGAGAGAACCACGTGGGGTAGCAAGAAAAATGACATAACTTGATAAATAAAATTAATAACATTAATGGATGTTCATGATTATTTTTATTTATCAAGTTATGTCATTTTTCTTGCGACCCACCTGGTCTCTCTTAGCAGTAAAATGCAGGAGCCACACCGTAGTAGTAATTATATTTATTTATGTTATTAGTCAATTTGTGTATTAGTCAATTATTTTTTATTTGATTAAAATAGACAGATGGGATTAGACACATGAGATTAAACACATGAGTCTAGCGAGATGAGACTGCAGAGATGACACTAGACAGGTTATGATATACAGAGGACACTACACAGACTATGATAGACAGACAAGACAATAAATTCTGGAAAAAAGGGTTTAGTTTAAGAGTTCTAGTACAAGACTAGACATACAAGATTAAATACACAAAAATATGATTAACACAGTTCGAGTAGTCGAAGAAATAAATTTGTCAGTTCTAATTGATTGTCTGGTTTGTTTAACCGCAAGATGAGGTTCGTGAATATGATTGTTGTTATTATTTATGGCGAAATCAAAATATTGCTTTCGTTTTCATTGAGTCTCGAAAAGAATTTAAATGGTGTCGATAAAATCTTTACTGGCCCGCATCACCGTAAAAAATTTATTAAACTCATCGAGGTTTTGAGTAAACGAGCAACTCGTTTCAAATATAAAAATTTATAAAATATAATGAGCGACAAATTGTCTGTAAATAAACGAAAAAGAAATTTTGATAATATAATAATAATTCTAAGGAAATCATTTTGAAACCAGTTTTAGATAATAAGTATGGAGTTATGGACTAATAAAATAGATAAGATGATTTATTATTTTGATTTTGTGTCGGTTTACCTTTGGTTTTAATATTTCAGGAATTGTGTGTGTAATTGATTCTGTATTATTATACGAAATGATATTTTAAATTTAGATCATAAGTTTCTTATATTTGCAGAATTCGACATAGATAATTGAGAAAAAATTTAGTTATAATTAGAATTATTGAGGTAAAAACAGTGCTTTTTATCAACTACATTTTTTGCGTTGCTTTCCAATCGGAATTTTAATTAAAATTGAATTACAAAGTGCAGAAGGTGACGGTATACAGATTGCACTTACAGCAACGATTTAATTAAAGCAAAAAAGTAATTTGTTCCAAATAAATTGTTATAACTTTCTTTAATATTTTCTTCTAATCTAGGTAATAGCTCAGATAAGGAAGGTATAATTCGCTGAGTAAATTAAATAGTTTGTTAAATCAATGCTGGCTGTATCCTGTTAAATAATCTACTTTATAAAATTTTCTCATTTTATTTTGTGTTTGGTATTTACCTACACGTGTTATCAAATTTCCAATCTACATATCTTAATCGTCAGATGGATTTACTAGTCGTTTATTAACATAATTTGCGTTCACGTTGCAAACGCGTTTTAATTGCAAAGTAATTTAAAATTAACAATGTAAAATGAAATCTCACGACGAGCAGTTGTGTAGTAGCAGAACGTAAGGTATATTTTTCTTAATATCAAGAATTTCGTTTTATTGTGTATTTTAACGAGATCTTTCCGTTGTTGATTAGATAATTAGGTGTGGATTTTACTAATTGGTTTTCACATCATTAATTATAAAACTATTAATTTTATTTTTTATTTCTCACATATTTTTTTAATTAAAATTAATACAAAAATTGTATGCCAAATTCTAGTTCACCGAAATTTATCTCATTGTAACAATTATTCGAAATTTCAGATTTCTGATTGCTAAAAATGTTTATTTTGTAAAATATTTAATGGCAATTACTCCCAGCAATAAAAACAATATTTAAAAAGGCTATAACTTCGTTTATAAAGATTTTTCAAAATGTTCTTCGCACATACCTTTGTATAGTAAGTAGCCTCTTAACCTATGTGATTAAAATTTGATTTATTTTTCTTAAAATACGCGCATTAGTGATTTTGTAAAAACTTACCCCAAATGCGGAACGATTTTGATCCTTCTCAATTTTTCTTTCACATTTTCAAAAAGAATCCGCCCATTTTCTAGTGATATGTGAGAGAAAAATTGAGAAAAATTAAGGTTTACTACCTTTTTACTATCATCGAACAAGAATATTTTCATATATTCCAATAAACTATTTACCCAGACCGAGACAATGCATCTCTACTATGCACCTACTATGCACAGCACCTGTTTATTGTCCGACCGACAAATTGCACTAAATATTAACTTTTCTCAAATCTTCTATCGTATATCACTAGACAATGGAACTAAATATGTCTGTAAGCATTCTACAAAATTTGCAAATTTAAAGGTATTTTTACATCCAGCAAGTACTGTTTTTTCGACAGGCTTTTCGAATGCCTACGCTCGGCGTGTAGGGATTTTATTGCTGGGGCGACAAATTGAAGTAAAATTAAAATTTTCTCACTTTTGGTTAAATTTCCTAATAGGGGATGAATCGATTTGCTGCATTCATCCATTATTAGAAAATTATTAGGAAATAAAATCAGTCATCAACTGTGATAAAAGGAGCTGCATAGCATAGTTTCTCTCTCATGTCTCTCAGATGGGCTATCGGCACTTTCCAGCCTTTTAAGGCCCCGGGTGTGGACGGACTAGTTCCTGCCTTCCTAGAAAAGGGAGAGAGAACTAATGCCGTATCTTCTAAATATCTTTAGAAGTAGTTTAGCGCTCGGATATATACCGGAGCTATTGGGAAGGGCTAAGATGGTATTCATACCGAAGATGGGGAAGAAAGGCACCACTCAACCGAAGTCATTTAGACCCATTAGTCTAACATCTTTTATGTTAAAGACAATGGAGAAGGTAATTGATAATTACAATAGTGCTGGTGGATACCCCACTACACAGCAGTCAGCATGCATTCAGAGCAGGGAAATCCACAGAAACCGCCCTGTATCAGCTGGCAAATGAAAGAGAAGCAGCACTGGAGACAAAGGAAGTAGCGATATGTGCCTTCTTGGATATAGAAGGAGCTTTTGACAACACTTCAAACGAGGCTGTCAAAAGCGGCCTTCGAAAGAAGGAGTATCGACAGCTCTATCTCAAAGTGGATGGGAGAAATGCTGAGAACCAGAACAGCGGAGACACAAGTGGGAAGAGACACCATTAAGATCTCCACAACTCGAGGGTGCCCACAGAGAGGTGTACTATCACCGCTAATGTTGAGCCTGGTAGTTGATGAATTACTGGTTAGGCTGAACGACCTAGACATCAAATGTCAAGGTTACGCCGATGACATAGTCATAATGGCCAGAGAGAAGTTTGAGGGAACGCTCTATGAAATTGTTCAGGGAGGCCTCAAAATAACCTCAAAATAAGATGGTGTCAAAAGTGGGACTGAGACTCACCCCGAGCAAAACCGCGGCGATACCATTTACAAGAAAGAGAAAACTAAACTGCCTACAGCCCATACTCTTAGATGGGAGGGCAGTAGAATACAAATGGCCGGAAAAACGTGGGGTTGTAACCCCACAATCCTGCGATGAATGTACACCATGATAGTGAGACCTGCAATCACTTATGGGGCAGTTGCGTGGGGAAGTAGAACCAAGCTGGCCTCTATGAGGAAACAGCTTGAGAAGTTTCAAAGACTGGCGTGTGTCTGCATCACGGGGGCGATGGGATCGTGTCCGACAGCAGCAATGGAGCTGCTGCTGGATCTGACTCCGCTGCACCTTGTGGTGGAAAAGGCCGCCAGATCGGCGATTGTAAGGTTAAGCAAGGAAGGAATAGGCAGAGGTAAAATAATCGGGAGCAGAGACCGAAACAGCCTCGCTGCCAAGGTCTCCTGGCTGGAAGCACCAAAAGGCGAAATGGTATGCAAATACCACTTCAAGAAAAACTACACAGCAATGTGTAGTAGCAAAGCCGATTGGAGCGACGAATCCTCAGCATATCACCTAGAGCAAAATGCTATCAAGTGGTATACAGATGGTTCGAAGACATAGAAAAGTACTGGTGCAGGAGTGTTTCGACCTCGTACCAAGTACTTCGAACCTATGGAACATCCCCAAGTATCTTCCAAGCAGAAGTACGCGCAATCGAAAGATGTGCACAGTTTAACCTCGACAGGAATTATCGCAAAAAAAAACGAATTGCTATCCTGCCAGACATCTTATTTTATTTATATGTGAAATACAATGCCGGCTCTCCGCTTTCGCACTGAGCCGGTTATCTTAATCTAATTTTTCTTATGGCTAACATGCTACTAACATAGTTTATCTAAACTAACCTAAGGGGCCTAACTAACTTAAGCCTAAACTAACCTAAGCTATGGGGAAGGTGAGGGGGGGATAATGGATGGGTATGATAGGGAGGAAGGTGGGGAAGGTGTGCAGAATGGAGACAGATTATGTACAGTTATATCGCCGTTTGGTGTGGCCTAGAGAGAACCTGAAAGAAATCGGAAAGGTAAATAAATTACGCCAGTATGTTTATTTAATGTGCAATCTGGGGAGGGCATTGGGGGGGGCTGGTGGGGTACCGTGATGTTTGCTTCTTCTGTGGGGCGGGTATCAGGGCAGGTCGTGGTCCAGTCGTGTGAGGCGTCGGGCGCAGCTGTCGAAGGTCTTCCACCAGGTCCTGTGTAGCTCTGCGTCCTTGATTTCTTCTTCTCTTCTGGGCCAAGTGCATCCGGCGTTGAACATGGCGATCTCTGTCTGGTCTCTCCATTCTCTGGTCATCGGGCAGCTGAATAATACATGGGCAACGGAGTCCACTTCACCACAGCCGCAGGCCGGCGACTCCCTCCTTCCAATGCGATGGAGGTAGGAGTTGAAGTTCCCGTGTCCCGTGATGAGTTGGACCGCTTGGTGTGAAAGGGCCAGGTCCATTTCCATCCACTCTTTGATCGATTGGATGAAATTCCTGGTCCAGCTTCCGTTTTGGGTGTTCTCCCAGTGTATCTGCCATTTCCTGGAAAAGAAGAGAGAGATTCTGCTCCTCACATCTCTGTGGGATACTTTATTAAACATAACAGGAAGCTGAGTTCCTGGCTCCTGAGGAGGATCTATACCCGAGGCCAGTCTAGCCAACGCATCTGCTCTCTCGTTGCCGATTGAGCCTTTATGAGCTCGCACCCAGTGCCAGCGCAGTTCTATTTGCTGCGTTATCTCGCGCGCGATCTCCCACGTTTCCAAAAGCAGCTCCGTGGGAGCTGACAGGTGTTGTAGAGCTTCTAGAACGGATCTGCTATCAGACAGGATGGAGCATCCGACGAAGTCGTTGATGTTGGTTCTAACATACACAAGCGCTCGGTTTACCGCGATTAATTCGGCCTGGAATATAGAGCAGTGGTCTGCGAGCCGCAAGCCTTCGCAGTGTATTTCAGTTTCGTCTGAGTACACCGCGAAAGCCGCACCGACTCCCTGTTCCCACTTTGAGCCGTCTGTGAATATCGTAATAGCTTGTGCATTTTCCTCGCCCTGTGTATATCTTATCAACCCGATCTCCGCGGGGTGCACCACCCCTTGAATGCAGACTCTAGATTCAATTTCGTCCGGAGAGATTGTGAGGCCCGTGGCCTCTCTAAGCTCAACCTCATTTAGTTCGCGCAGCAGATGTTTCTTTGTTAGATCTGCCGCTCGCAAGTCTGCCGGCAAGAGCCCCGATATGACGCAGGCAGCGTCGCCCGAGACGGTTTTGTACGCTTTCGCGGCCCTTAGTGTGCAAACGCGTTGCACACTAAGGAGCTTTTTCCGTTCTCTAACTCCGCATGCGCTGTACCATACCGGTGCCCCGTAAAGCAGACAGGGTTCGACAGCTCCCTTATATATAGTGGACATGGCCGACCTACCAAGACCCCACTCTTTCATGGACGCGGCGCTAAATCTGAAACCGATCTGCTTTGCTTTCCCGCACGCCTGAGTGACGTGTTCTTTGAATTTCAAAGACCTATCAATATGTATGCCCAGATATTTAATATCCTGCCAGACAGCGAAGCAGGCATCAAGGCCATTAGCTCATACACCATCAGATCCAAACTGGTATGGGACTGTGTGGGGAAGCTAAACAAGCTTGGCAAAGATAATAAAGTAACGCTATACAGTAGCCCCTTTATAGGTGCGGAACGATTTTGCGGCATGAGTGTGAACACCATCCACAAAAGTTTAGATGAAGAAACAAGAGAGCAATGGATGAAAACCTGGAAAGAACTTCCAGTGCTAAGGCAGTCCAAAAAGATGCTGGGATCTTTTAACCACAAAAGAACAAAAGCTTGCCTGAAATTAAGCAGGAAAAAGCTAAGAATTCTGACATGAGTCGTAACGGGAGACTGCAGACTTAGGAAATATCTCAAGGCCCTAGGCCTAGAGGAGGATGACGGATGCAGATTCTGTGGTTCAGCAAAGGCAACCCCATACATCTGCTCAAAGGCTGCGGAGCATTACTCCGCCAGAGACAGATGCACCTCGGAGCTCACTGCTTGAACAGAGAGGAGCTGCAGGGCTTGAATCTCATCCAGATCCTGGAATTCCGAAAGGAATCAGGATAAGAGGAGGCGCTCTAAATTGGAAAGTACACCAACGCTTGGAGGAGAAGGGTGGGGTATAATAGATCTATAAAGGTCGCAGTACAAGTCGTCACCACCATATCTACAATCTCTCTCTCTCCCTCCCTTCACTGGCACTACAGCCCTGGTTGGGACCTGGCCTCCATCAGTTTCTTCCTCCACTCTTCCTTATCCATCGCTTCTCTTCTCCACTCTTTAGTGTTTAGCATATTTCCGACATTTTCTTTAACTGCATCTTCCTACCATAATTTAGGTCTCTTTTTGGTATTCTGTTTCCGGTCATTCGTATGAAGTGCCCTGCCCTCTGCAGTCTTTGCGTTTTAGTATACCTGGATACCGAGGGTTCTTCGAGTGCCCGGTAAATTTCCCAGTTATACCGAATTCTAAATACATTGTTTTCATACAGGATTCTACGCATTATTTTTCTTTCAAAGGTGTCTATTCTTGCTTCGGTGCTCTGCGTAAGGATCCAAGTTTCACATCCCTATGCGAGGATGGGTCTGATTATGGTTTTGTACACACGGACTTTGGTATTCCTGTGTATGTTTTTCGATTTCAATTCCGGTGTCACGCAAAGTAGGCCATTAATCTTGTTTTAATTACTCGGTGTTGTTGAGGTTGGTCACCAGATATCTACAGTCGCTCACCAGAGTTCTATGTTGGCCTGTGCGGTGATAGGAGTAGCTCATGTTCTTGTTTGTATCATGTATTTTGCCTTGGATATGTATATTTACCTGCAGTCCTATTGATATGGCGGCTTCTTTTAATGGGTGATAGGTGTCTTCTGCTGCCTGCACATTAGTTCTGCATAGTTCATACATTGGTTCTGCACATTATATTAATATCGTCTGCGTAAGCGACTAGTTTTGTGAATTTATTTGTAAGCAAGTTTGCTGTTCCCACTCCTGCTTTCCTAACTACATATTCGAGGGCTAGGTTGAAAAGGGTCGGTGCCAGTCCGTCTCCCGGTTTTAGCCCTTGTTGGTATGTAAACTGTTCCGTTAGTTCGCCTTGTATTTGGACCTGTGCTCTGCAGTCCCTCATCGATATTTGTATCATTGGTATCAGTTTCCCTGGCATGCCTAACCCCCTTAGGATAACATAAAGTTTTTCTCGGTTTATCGAGTCTGTTTTAAGTGTAGGAAAGTCGTGCTTGCTACTAGGCTTTCTATAGCATAAGTTTAACTGTGAACAGTTGGTCTATTGTGTATCTTCCCTGACGAAATCCGGCTTGGTACCCCCCTATTATGTTTGTTGTGATGGATTCCAACCTATTATTTATGATACTCGTGAAAACGCAACAACACTAGCGTCAAAGGTAACACTTTTAAGAACTTCATGACCAGTTACATCATTATTTAGCATTTATTTGTATATTTTGACATGTATTTCGACATGTTATGTATGTATACATTTCGACATGTTATGTATGTATTTGACATGTTATGTATGTATAACCTAACCTAACCTAACCTAAATAAAAAAGTGTTGTATTATCTTACATAAACTAATAAAGTGCATAAATTGAGAATTGATTCAAGGCCAAAATATAGGGCTTGATTTTGTGTAACTTTACAGCGAAATAATCTCGAAAATTGTTTTCAGCACATCGATTTCCTTCGGGTGACCAAAAAAAACAAGAGAAAATTTACCAAAAAAATCGTCAATAAAAATTTTCCATCATTTCGGTCGAAAAGAATGTGCTTTTTCGGTTTTCCTTAATTTTCTTCAGAACGGCAAACAACAACGAAATCATTTTCGGCACACAGAAACTACTCGACAAGACGAACAAGTCGATGTGTAAATTGTCTAGAAAGATTCAATAATTCGTGTTACATTTCGAAATTTCACACTGAAATTTACCAGATTCTCGATTTGCCCAGTAGATGTCTCGGAAACGGTTACAGATAATCAAAACCGGATTGCGGCATCATTTTCGCAAGGTCATTTTCCTGTTAATACACTGAGATTGTACGCGGGAAATTCACGACTTTCCGAGATCTCTACTCGAGCACAGAAATTTCTTAAAAAAATCTTCAATTCTTGCAGGCGACAATGAACAGAGAGAGCTGGCGAAATATAATTAGCATATATGTAATCAGCAGAAACAATCCTTTCATAAACGTTTTTAAACTTTGCTGTAGCTAAAAAAATAACTCTTTTCTCGCATTTTATCATTCCCGAAGTATTGACTCCGCGTGGTGATGGTATTTCTTAAGCGAAAGCTTGCTAAGGAATATTATATACGTTTTACGACTAATTTTGGGACGCTGAATCGATTGGCGAAGACTAGAAGTCTCTGTGGTAAGCCGTTCAAAGGTTATGACAGCGTGAAATCTGCCGGAAATGCGAGATAGTGTATTTTAGTGTATAGTGTATATATTGTACATTTTATTAAATTATTTATTTTTTGTTTTTGTCTGTTGTTTTTATACAAAATTATTGAAGACGAAGTTGTCTTTTAGGCCACGGGTGGCGCTAAGAGTGGTTATGCACGGAGCGAATGCCCGGGGTCTTGTTTTTTTTAGTCGCTCGATATGGCTCTCTTGACTTCTGTAATCATCGGATTTGATGTAAAATTCGTAATTTCGTTTTCTTCAGAGAATTCTTCTCTGATAGCTTGTGTTTCTTGTTCGGTTACCTCGTGATCCGCTGTGGTTCGTACTAGGTATCTGAGCCACAACAAGCTCCTCTGCAGGTCCTGATGTCCAGGGTATTGGATGCCCATCTTTTGTTGATGAGCTTATGATCTATTTGATTTGTATTGCGGCTGTCTGGTGATGTCTATGTAGCTTTATGTATGTCACCGTGCGGGAAAGTGGTAGAGCTTATGAACAGATTTCTGCCTGCAGCAAAATCTATTAACAGTTCCTCGTTGTTATTTGTTGAACTGTGTAGGCTGTGCTTGCCTATAGTACCTAGGTATTCTGGCTCTGTCCCGATTTTTGCGTTTATATCTCTAAGTAAAATTTTGATGTCATTTTTGGGTACGCTGTCATATATATTTTCAAGTTGTTGGTAGAAGATTGTCTTGGTTTCTTCCTCTTGCTCCTCTGTTGGGCAGTGTACGTTTATGAAGGTTGTGTCTGAGAAAAGGGTCCGGAGTCTTATTGTGCATATCCTTTCATATATTGGTTTGAAGTCGATTATTGCTAATTTCAGTGATTTGTTTATTATGAAGGCTACTCCTAAATTTTTGTTTCCTTGTGCTTTCCCGCTGTAACATATGGTGTTTGATTTGGTGTCTTTAATTACCTTACCTATTCATCTTGTTTTTGGATTTCCGTAATGGACAGTTTATACTTTTGTACTTCTCCCAGTAAGGTGTTTTGACCTCCTAGTTTGATTTCTAAGTAAGTTCTTATGTTCCACATTCCAATTGAAAGTTCGTTTCTTGTTCGTTTGCTTGTGTCTTTTTAAGTTATGATCCCAGGTCCAATTCCGAGGCTTCACTGTGTGCCTCGCAGTATGAGGTTTTTGTCCTCCTTTATCCGAGCTAGGGACCGGCAAGGGTAAGTCTAGGCTACTCAGTTCACTCGGGCCTCCCCAGGCGGATTTTCGTTTTTGGTCTGGGTAAATATTTTTTTGTAATATAAGAGAATGTTTTTGTTTGATGGTGGGCTGATTCATTCTCTAGTGAAATGTGAAAGAACAATTGAGGAAAGTTAAGATTTACTACCCTTCTACTATTTTTGAGTAAAATGCTTACTGACCGAATCAGAAATTTTAAATTATCGCTGTGCATTTATTATTTGGAATTTTTAAAAAATTATTTTTGGGAAGTGAGGGTAATACCATAGCCTAGTAGATCATGGAAATTATTTCGGAAAATTTTGAGAAATAAATAATTTTGTCGTTCCGCGTTTGGAAACAAGTCGGGGCAAGTGTTTACAAAATCTTTAAATCACTAATATGCGTAATTTGTAGAAAGTAAATAAAATTTTGATACACAGGTTAAGATGCGGTTTACTATACAACGGTTCTGTGAAGAAATTTTGAAAAATCTATATTATTAACGAAGTTGTAGCCTTTTCAGAGAACAATATTCTCCAAATTTTGATTCCTGAAAGTTCTTGCCAGTTTCACATCATTTTTATTTGCAGAATAATCAGTTTAAATAAGAAAATAAACAGAAATTTGAATTTTTTGTGGAACTGAAATGTTTTATCTAGATCAAGAATTAACTAATATTAATTAAGAGTTAATTAATTAATAAAAATATTGCAAATTAAATAAAATGTCTTAAATAGTGCAAACATTTTATAAAAAAAAGAAATCTCTAAGCTTATATTGATAAACTTTCGATATGTTTTGTAATTATTTACTCTTTCCGTATCGAAAGTTTTTTTAAATTATTGCAATAACAATTAATGTTTTAATTTTTAAGTTTTGCCACACCAGTTGGTGTAGCGATAATTACGAGACGAACCGTAAATCATTCATAAAGCATCATAAAATATGGCCAGCATTTCCAAGCTCATCACAAAACCGTTTTCTATTTTATAACGTGAGAAAATTTATCGGCGGTTTCATTTTTGCAAAAATTCTATTTACGGTTTCTGTTGCAGTAAAGTTTCAATCTGTTTTCTATCGAAAATTCATTTGCAAATTGATTGTGAAAAAAAAATGTATTATGCATTTTTAAACTACAAGAATGCTTTGCGGTTACACTTTCAATGCCTCAATGATTTTAACCAACAAAAACAAAACTGTTTAAAAAAAATTTCAACGCATTCTGTGGTCATTTCTATAGACTTAAATAGGAAAGCTTTGTTCGGATTATTTTAGATTGGTTGAGCATGATTTTATCTTTATCGCTAAAATAAATTTGTAATTAAAAAAACGGACACAAAAAATATGTTAATTAAAATTCAAGAACCATGAACCAATTAAAATTGTTATAAGACAATAAGAAATATTGTTTGGAAGGTTTTTGAAAATAAATAATTTGAAAATTATGAAAAATCTGTAATGTTCCTCCTCAAATCCAGACTATACAACATCCTATCAAACACCATCGCAAAATATCAATTTCAATTTAAACCCTCCCACACCACTACCCATCCTTTATTCGTCGTTACCAATAACCCTTCAAGCATCCGATCTTCAATACTAAACACTCAGCTGCACTATTCCTTGGTATCAACGAAGCTTTTGACAAAGTGTGGCACGTCGGACTCCTCTACAAAATGCATCAACTAAATATTCCCCCGTATCTCCTCTACTTAAGTAAACCGTTCATTGACATATCCATCAAAATAAATATCGAATCTCTCCTCAATTCACACCACAGCAAGGTCTTCCTCAGGGTTCCCCTAACTCACCCCTAGTCTGTCTAAACTGTCGATAAATCCCAAATCAACCTATCCTTCAATATGCCACAATAAAACCCTTAAAACACCATTGACGATTTCCAAACCCTGACGGATAAAACGACGACATGGTTTAATCGTTGGAGACTTTCCCCAAATCCAACAAATGCCAACTCTTCATTCCTAGCAATTCCTTCAAAATTTACAGAGATACATAAATCAACAATTTGGAAGGACTGAGTAACAAGCCCTCGAGTTATCGCAGCCCAATGACAACCCAAAATCTGCCGCATTACAAATTACAAAAAGGATATAATTAACAAAAGCATATAACATCCAACGCTGTGCTCATAGCGCATAGAACAATAGGATGTAATTTAAGTAAGAGCTATCATTCGATCTACCCAAAACACAACTGTTCAAAACATTGGACAGAAGGCAAGAAAGCAATCACATTTCAAGGTGGGCTGGACTGATATGGAGACGGCTCCAAAAATGACAGTGGAACTGGCGCAGGAATCTACGGACCTGAGGTACAGCTTACCTGTGCCCCTAGGATCACATACCACTGCATTCCAAGCGGAAATACACTCCATCGCGATCTCTGCCCGTGAAAATCTAATGATGGACTACAAAAGTAGAAACATACGCATTTTCACGGACAGTCAGGTTGATATAAATTCCTTAACGTGCCATGAGATTAAATCTAAAACAACTCGAAACTGCCTCCAGAACCCCAAGGATCTGGCAAGGTGGCAAGACACAACAAGGACACAGTTGCTTGGGTACCGAGCCACAGGGGACTGGTAAATGGCGGATCAGTTTACAAAGCAAATATCAGTGCTAGCAGGGACTCCAACATTACCAAATCCATAGCCCGTAATAAAATCCGTAAATGGCTAGCTATTAAGCACCGGGTACAGTGGCATAAAACAAATGGACAGAAATGTAGCAAACGAATGCTAAAAAATTCATCGGTCTCTTTAACTGCTAACACTCCTGCAACAGAAAAGGATCACAATTGTGGTCGGCCTACTTACAGGCCTCTGCCCTCTACGAGAACATCTGCACAAAATGGGGATCTAGAGAGACGAACCACTGTACAGACTATGCTATAAAGAGGATGAAACTGCCTCTCATATAATCTTCCATTATGAAGCAATTGCACGTAGGAGACACGACCTTAACATTACAGCAAATGTGATCCCTGTGAAGAACATTGCGCATAGACTCCTAGACCTAATAAATGGGCTGGATCTATTTCCATGAATGGAAAATTGTGGGGAAATACAAGAGGTTACAAGGTCGCAGCGTTTTTAGGTCTTACAGCCCTTGACCCACATTGGTTAATAAAAAAAAAGAATTGATTTAGATTAAGGAGGGAACAGCAGAAAATATCAGGATATTCAGAGACGAAAGGTTGCTTTCGTCAAAAGAAACGCGTCCATGTTTAGATGGATCATGGATATCATGGAAGAGTGCGAAAAACGCCTTATGAACGAGTTTTTTATACTATTTTTCTATTTTGCGCCCATTTAAGCCATTTCTAAACAAAAAAATTGCCGATACATATTGAGAAAATTGTATCGCACTCGGCGAGCCATAACCGCACACATATGAGTGCTGTTATGAATCCATTACAGACGCAAAATAAAAAAAGTAATTATAGTACGCCGAGAGACGTGTGAGTGGGGGTATTTTGAGTTCGTGTTGAAGTGCATCAGACGGTAGATTGTAGTTATACGGAAAATTTTGTGGGACAGTTGAGGTTTAAGCGAAATAGTAGGTAGGGGCAGTCAATTTAATTTTGTTGTATTTTGAATAGAAATAACATATCCCGCTCCGAACGTCTGGCCTGTAGAGGGGAAATACCTGGTACCACGTGGTACGGAATCCCGCGTGATAGATATTTGAGGAACTTTCGTTGGATTTTGTTGAGACGTTGTGCGTGTATATTATATTGAGGGGACCAAACACTGGAAGCGAATTCCAGTATCGACCTGACCATGGTGTGGTAGAGGTTAAGGTAGACGTTCGGCGAACGGAAGCTCACAGGGGCCCTTTAAACAAATCCCAGTGATCTGTCGGCTTTTTTTATTATAGCGTCGATATGTTGGGAGAGGCATAACTTAACATCAAATAAGATGCCCTGGTCCTTGATTGAGGTAACCCTCTTAATGGGAGTACCACAAAAGCCATATCCGCATGTGAGATGTGCCCTTTTTCTAGTATAAGATACCACCGAGCACATTCCACTGTTCAATCTAAGTTTGGTGTATGTCGCGAACTTATCTTGGCTGCTTGCATATAATTAGCATCATTAAAATTGCATATTCTAAATATATTTATGTCATCAGCGTAGATACGTAGCCTACAGTTCTCAAGGTGGGCGAAGCAATGGTTTATGTAGATCACAAACAGCAAGGATCCCAGATGAGAAACTTGTGGTACACCCGACCAAACATCACAACTCCCTGATGTATGCTCAGTAAGTACCAGCAGACTGTGAGTGACCTGACAGGTAGGATCTGAACCCGTTCAATAAATTCCCGTGTATACCGAGTTGTTCAAGTTTATAGACCAGAATCGGATGGTCTATGCTGTCAAAGACTTTGCTAAGATCCGTATGGATAGCATCAACTTGTGCTTCGTCGTTCATAGCCTTCAAAACGTAGTCTGTAAAGCATGATTTTTGGCAACAAAACAATACGCGAATCAACGAAAAACCTAGATATTCCAATGGAGTCAACATTTCCGTGGCCTTACCCAAGCAAATAAAGGTATCTCCATCAAAACTGCCACTAAAATCTACAACTGTATTTGGGTAAGTTGAATGTACTGTATTTAGGGGGTATGAGAGATAAAAAGGGGCAGCTACTTCAGGAGGAGAATGATGATGTTTCAAAGTTTGATAGAGTTTATTAATGTATGGAGCAGAAATTCCGGGATACATAGTGAGAGAGTAATAAAAACTGAGCAAACTGAGAGCGAAAGCGGAGAATAAAGCAACTAAGTTTGAAGATAGAATGAATGGCCTCTGCCTCTTAGATGTTTCGGACAAACTCTTGGAGCACCTGATACTTTGCAGACTAAAACTAGAACTTAGGTCAGGTAAACAACTATCAGAAAAACAATATGGCTTCGGAGAAGGAAAATCAATAGTAGACGCTATAGCAAAAGTCATTGAAGTAGCAAAAAAATCACAAGCGGGCACACAGAGAACTAGAAAGCTATGTGCCCTTATCACTCTTAAGCAATGCTTTTAACTCAGATGCCTTGCAAAACATTCTTGAGGAAACATTCCTCTCAGCAAGAGGTATCTCACGTCTCTCACTGTCTCTCACTTTGTATCTCACGTCTGATACAAAGTTACCTACGTAACAGGAAAGTTGTTCCCCAAGAAAACAACAAATTAGTGGAGCGTGATGTCTGTAATGTGGTGCCGCATGGCTCTGTTTTGGGACCGACACTATGTAATGTCCTTTACGACGGAGTCCTCAGACTAAAGCTACCGGAGGGTGTGGACATCGCGGGCTTTGCTGATGACTTGGCACTTGTAGTGACGGGGAAGACGGAAATGGAAATGTCGAGAGCAAACAGGGTCATTGAACAGGTGGACAAATGGATGGAACTCAAGAAATTGAAGCTAACTGAACTAACTGAGCTAACTGAACTGGACTAAGAAAAACGAAACGCATCACATTCAAAATAAAAGGAGAAAAAGTAACCCCAAAGGGAATGCTAAAATATCTAGGTGTAACCTTTGATAAGAGCCTATCCTTTAATCGCCATATCACCACAGTGGCAGAAAAAGCACTGAAACCTGCAGCAGCGTTAGATATACTTATGCCCAACGTAGGAGGACCCCGCAGTAGTAAGCGAAAACTTCTTTGCTCGGTGGTTCACTCCATAATGCTCTACGCAGCCCCGATTTGGGCAAATGCTTTGAGAAAACAGGTGATTAGACAAAACTTGGTAACCGTTCAAAAGAAAATTGGGCTAAGAGTATGCTGTGCTTACTGGACTGTCTCGAGGGATGCTGCCCTAGTGTTAACCGGCAAACCACACATAGAACTTATGGTAGAATAGAGAGTAAAAGTCTACAATGGCAGATGGCAGATGGCAAACGGCCGACAAAAAGGCACTAGCGAAGGCACTAGGCTCGAATGTACCAGGTCTGGCAAAACCAGTGGAGTCTAGCCACTGGACCAGAATACTAATCTCGGATGTGATTTGGGGCGTAGGGCAACTAGAAAACACGGCGAAACAAATGTTTACGTCACCCTGTTCATGAACTTTCTCCATAGCATCGGTAGGATCATAGATTGCCTCTGTATTTACTGTGGACTCACAGACAGCGCGGCGGCGCATATCGCGGCGTTTTTGAGTGTGGATACCCGAAAGGGATAAATGGAAAAATAAGACCGGACAAACACTAGACCCATCAACTATGGTTGAACAAATGATCTCGTCGGAGGACTTATGGGCAGATACATCAAGCATGAAGCCAAGACATCGTGACAATAAAAATGCAAGACGAGCGGAAAGGTAAAGAAGCTGAAAGGATAAAAAGTGTTAGTACCAGAACCCCTAATCACTGCAAGTGGAAGGTGGATGTAAGGGCGACACTATGCAGCAACATCTTGAAAGTTATGCGAAAAGCCGTCCCAAGATGCCTGTGATATTCCAGGGTCCACTTGCTAAGTTATCCGTGAGGTGCTTACTACGTCCCCAACAAAAACAAAAAGAATGAATGAAGGGAAGACTGCAGGTTACAGACTGAATGCTGGAAAGAAAAAAGAAGGATATAGAAATGAATGGAAGACAGGGATATTACCGATGAAATGGATATGCTAGTAAGAAAATAGAGAGGCTAAGAACGGAAGGTAAGTGGATGAATTCGGAGATGAGCGAAAGAAGAGAAAGGATAAGTGAAACCAGGTACAAAATGAAGTATGAGAGCTGCATGATAGAAGGGATGCCGAAATACCTGGGAAGAGTAAGTGCGAAAGAAAGGAAGTTAATGCCGAGGTTCAGATGTGGAAATGAGTGGAGAGAAAATAGATATTGGATGGAAGAAAAAAAAGAATGTATAGGATGTGCTACGCCGAGAGAGAGATAGTGGAGCATATGAGGAATGAATGTGTCACAAGCGATAAAGAACGAGAATGAAGGAAAAGAGAAGAAACACTGAATGATGATGGAAGAGAGATACAGTGTATGATACAGTGGATGAAGAAGTATGGAAGAGGAGAGAAGAGTTGGATAGGGATAAGAAGGAGCGGGCCAAGAGAAGCTTATTTGAGTAAATTACTATGTTATGGTGTATTGTAGAAGAGATTTTGAGTTTTATTTTGTATTGAGTAGTATTTTTGTCACATTGTGTTTATTTAAATAGGGATTGAATGTACAGACAGGGATTCAGAAACCCCGTAGGAGAAATAAAAATTATACTACACTAAAATGTACAAAGCCATCTGCCAACCTTTCCTCGACTTACGACCTCCTATATTACTCTGACTACGAACATACTCTTAAATGCTAACGACAGAACATTAAATATAGTAGAAGTGGCAGCACGAACCTCATTATGTCTGATGACCAAACTAATTGTAAGTGCACCAAACAACATCCTTCATAATCATCCCAACGATCTCCTATACAGACTCACCCAAGTTCCAAAAATCTTTGACAGACACACGCAACTACAGACAAAATACAAAAAGAACAACAATTACTGGACCATTGTAGATCCGCTAATCGCCATGCGCGAAGTACATGAAGGGGGTATATTAAAGCGATCACAGTGCATGCCGTAGTAAAAATCCGCAACGATTCGGGATAGTCAATTTGTTTATATTTTTAAATAGGTCATAATTGTTGGTGTGTTGTGAACTGCCAAAATAACGACACAAATAGTCGGTGTAAATTCTATATTTTTTCTACAGTGAAATTAGATCAAAGTACTTCTACAAAGTACTCACTTCTAAGTGAAATTAGATCAAAGAAGTAAATGGATAGCTGCTGCAAAAAGGAAAAAGTAAATGATATAAATTACGATCTGAATATTTATTATCTACGACCACTATTGCAAATGCCCATTATTGTACAGTTTGTAGACTATGTAAATACATCATAACACACATGTATGTAACAGTCTGCGATTATTGAAAAGTTATGATTGAAAACACATACGTGCGTTTGGTTTACGATTCGTTGATTGGTTTAGAGCTGCTACTACGTGCTCATACGTTCGTGGCTCCCTGTGCCACAATTCAAACTAACGGAAATTGACATTGCATACATTGGGTTGCCTATATCTATGAGCACTCTTATTATTGTTTAACCCAAATAAGTACTAAATAATAAGGTATGTCCATTAATAATGTATTTCTTTTCATTTCTATCAAGTTATATAACGTCGAGTAACAGTTATATATGAAAATACAACTGTTTGTTTATTATAATGTTAAATAATGTAACCTAACCTAATATGAAGTAAATTTGTTACATAAAACATATTTTTCTTATTAAACAGAAACAAATTAGTGTAGTCGTAGATAAAGTATAGTACATAACTCGAGTTGTAAGGCAATTACGTACTCGCGGAATTACACACTCCCCGCTACGCGGGTTCTTCGTAACTGTTCCGCTCGTACGTAATATGCTTCTTACAACTCTCGTTACGTAATATACTATTATGTGACATTGATTATTGTCTTTATTTTTTGAGTGTTGATTAGAGGCCATGATCTCCAAAACCTCACGACACAATTTGTAGTAAACATTTTATTGGAGGCAAAAAATCAATGCGCAAGCAAGTCCGAATTTTCTTCTTACAATATTCCCTAAAATACATCGAAAGAAGAACGTTTGTGATTTACAAGTCCTAGCTAGATATACCCTAAAAGTCTCTGATACCACATCAAATCAAGTAAGAATTGTGGAAGAAATAAATTAAATCAAACTCTTGTGGTCTATCAAGGATGTCAAGTCAAAGTGTTTTCTGAATTAAATCTAAAGGAAACAACTTTTATTTGTAATAGATTCATTTACACCATAACTGTGATGGTGAAATCTAAGTGGATATATCAAAACCTTCAAGAATTGTAACTACAAGTAATTCAAGAAAGTAGGTAAAAGTTGTTGCACTGACGATAAATCGTATGAGGATTAATCTGCTACATAAAAGGCGAAGAATTAGTTGGTTTTTCATTAACAAAAATGATGAAGAAAAGAACTCTTAGATCTCTGTCATTTAGCAATTTTGTTCTTATTAACAAGACTAACCATGAAAAAATATACAGCGTCCATTAAAGACCGACCTTTTTTTAATGAAAAAGAAAACTAGCTTGACAATTTTAGCAATTAGTGTGTTATGTGGTGTACATAGAACCACAATCTCACGGATATTTCATTCAATGTTACAAAATCTAGCTCCTGCAACTGTTAATTTCTTCTTTTGGCCGGATAGAGCCACTGTACGAGCAACAATTTATATTTTGTTTGACACTTTCAAAAGCAGTTTCTATAATTACATTTTCTATATATTGTTTTTAACAAAATCCTCTAAAAATACTATTTGCCATGTTTTTATTTTCTTTAAATTTAATTTCTAAATTTTATTTTCTATATATATATATATATATATATATATATATATATATATATATATATATATATATATATGCATAAAACTCGACATAAAAACCAGGACACGCAGACTAAGACGCTTTATGAAACAGTTTACGACGATTAAATTCATCGCCATCTCATCTCATTTTTGTTTATCCTAACACATTGTAATTTCGGGCAGAAGGACCTCGTGGTCGGCAACCCTTTGTATATCATATATACAAGAAATATATTTCTTCTTCTTTTTAACGTTTTGTAACGTTTGAAATTAACTAGCGAGTTAATAATTTTACAAAAATCCTTTTTATAAACAAAAAATAAAAAACAAAAGCTAGTTATATATTATAACTTTATTTTTAAATTGTTATAGCTTATTCTTCTTGTCAAAGTTGCATATTTTATGAAAACGTATAATTTTCACCTTTGTATATAGCCTTAATTTGTATATTTGAAATTTTATATCGCCTTGTTAGATTCAGCCATCTGTAAATGAATAATTGTGTGGTTATAGTTCAAGTTTTAAGATGTTGCTGGCGAGGTATTAATCTAGGCATTAATGTAAAAAGTCTAAAATTATCAGTGCAAGTCTATTCAATAAATTGTTCATTTGTATTTGGCTCTGGCATTTCGCATCGGAATCCTGTTGGCTGAAACTGTTTTCAAATGAAAATTTGCAATTTAAATCACATTTACTTATTTTAATAGGCTTTGCTCGATCTTAAAATAATTATGTACATTTCAATATCACTCGATCCATAAATATTTTAATGTATGTCACATTTAAAAGTTAATAAAACCTCTACGGAAATGCACGGTATTTATTACTCTTAAATAAAATAATATATAACTACTATTTTATACTACAATGAGTAAAAACCCTATGAAGGCTAAGCCAGATGGTACATGGTATGTTATAATTTTTTTGTATTTTTTGTTGTTGTAGGTAAAGTTTATTCTGTTGTTAACCGACGTCATGGGAAGGTTTTGGATGCAGTTGGAATGGATGAAGTGGAGAAAACGTTTTTAGTCAAAGCTCAAATTCCTGTTGCCGAAAGTCATGATTTTGCTAATGAGATGAGGAAAACTACTTCAGGACAGGCTAATCCAAATCTTAGGTTCAGTCACTATGAGGTATTTTTTTGTTGTTTCTTTGTGTTTTTAGGTCAAAAATATTTTGAAATAGAAAATCTAAATTATTCAATTTTCAATTTTATTTCAGACATTATTAATAGGAAAATGATTTTGTGCAAGTAGAATGACTTTTCACAGTTAAATTATGTAATATGCTTTTTCTTTATCTAATTAGGATGCTGGTAATGAATTATACATACTCTATTCAAGTGTGCGGAAATGGTGTATCTTTGGCTTAAGCCGGAAACTTTTCATTTTCCGTTGAAACTTTCATTTTGACGCGGACATGAAAATTTATGTTTTTTTCACAGTTTGCTACTTTGAGAAAATATTGTCCTAATTATTATTTTATTTCTCTTTAATTAACTGCCCACATAGTAATAAATAATATTAAAGTATTGGACTATTTGAAGAAATATGCATATCCGGATATTGGAATCTAATGTTTTCATATTCATGAGACTTGTTTTGATTTTTTCTGGTTTTAAACGAAAATATTAATTTAATTTTTATAAAACGACTTATATACATGGCGTTTAGTAATCAACTATATAAGCAATAAAATCAACAACATCAAGAAATATTTGAAAAACATATAAAAATTATTTATTTTGGAAATTGACTAAAACAGTTTTCATTTTGTATCCGTTTTCTTATCCTATAAAAAACTTTCTCTCTTTGCAATCTACCTTTTATTTAGCAAAATCTTTGTAGACGAAAATCCCACACATTTGTAACTTGAAAAAAGTGAAGATAAAATCATAACTGCTTTGTTACAAATGACACAAATTCCACTCATCATTTTTTCAGATAATATTATTGCCAACAAAGAAATATCCGGCAATTTAAATACAATCCAACATATACTTTTTTTCATTTCGTTTTTCATTCAAACATAACAGTAGACGCAATTTTACTATTTCATACAATAATCCACACAATTACAACCAATTTCCTGTACTGTAAAATTTTTACAATGTAAAACTTCATCTTATGCAACCAAACATATTAATTTTTATTTATTCTATATTATTTCTCATATATTTTATTTATATATTTTATAAAACAATAACAAACAAAATGATTTTTTATTATTAATTGTGTTATTATTTTTTTTTGTTAATAATTATGTTGTAGATTATTGATGGAGATCCTTATTTTAATGTGGATGAAGTTGAATCGGATGATGAAGATGAAGAAAATAGTAATACAGACGCGAAAAGGGCTAGTAAACTTCGAAGGGAAATTAGGAAGCGTAAAGGGTTGAAAGTGGATGATCAAGTGGTCGTGCATGCTGAGAAGCAGCGTACTTTGAACAAGAAGAAATGATGTTTTTATATTGTTGAATGCGCAATTGGCAAAAAATATTATGTTCTTTATTAAATTTGATTTTCGAAGAATTTAGGAAAAAATAAGAAATACTTTATACTGATTTATTTTTACTGTGCATTTTTCTCGTAAAAAATCCCTTGAACTTAAATAAATATTACTAGTGTTTTAGTTTTTCAATTTATTTACTTTTCAATTTTTTATTTACTTCTGTGCAAGAAACGAACTGCGGATAAACAACACCTATTTTCCTCACAAAGACCAACATAAATACATTTTCTGCAACACCAGAGGCCAGAAATCAATGATCGATTACATAATAACAAATAGATATATCACACCGAATGAAATACAAGACATAAGAGTACTAACCTCTGCTAACACCGGCACAGATCACAACCTAGTGCTCGGAAAGTTCGTCATAGAGAGGCATCGAAGAATAAAGCAAAGACCGATTATGATTGAAAAATACAACCTAGAATCATTGGATAACGACTGCACCAAATACCTATATGAAAGCAGACTAACTGGAAAACTTACATCGGGAAAAATAACAGACAAGAATGTGGAGGACAGCTGGAATATAATTAAGAGATGCATACAAGAGGCGGCTAACGAGTCAATAGGGAAAATAACCATAAACTTACACTCGCAAAACAAAACCAAGCCGTGGTTTACACAGAAGGTAAAAAGGGTGGCCGAGGAAAAAAAGGAAAACTACCTACAATATAAAAGTACACCAACAGAGGAAAACTGCAATAACTATAAAGAAACAAGAAATAGAGTCAACGCGGCAATCAGAAGAATCAAAAGGGAATACTGGGAGAAGTTCTCCACAAACATGGAACACGATCTCTATGTAGCCCAGTGGAGAGTTTGGAAGATGCTAAAAAACAGAAAGAAGCCGTAAACGAATACATCCAGACCATAAAGGTTCCACGAATGGGAAACATATTTTGGAATCTTATATGATAACACGGACAATACGGCAGAACCTCAATCATAGGAAGCAGAGGAAGAAATCACGAATAGATTAATGGTTACAGAGGAGGAAGTTAGGGTGAAGATTAAAAACTTGAAAGACAGAAAAGCTCCGGGAATGGACGAGATCCCCAACGAACTCATAAAATATGGAAGTAAAGAGCTAGGAAGAAAATTAACGGGACTGTTTAACAAAATAATAACCACATCCAGCATACCAACAGAGTGGCACAAAAGTATTAACATACCAATTTTTAAAAAGGGACAAAAAACCAATCCGGAGAACTACTGAGGTATAACCCTGCTTTGCACCACCACGAAACTGCTCACCAGCATTGTCAAAAGCATTCTAGAACACACCATCGAAAACAAAGATGAACAACAAGGATTTCGGAAGAACAGATCGATAACTGATGCCTTGTTCATTGTGAGACTGGTAAAGGAGAAGGCTTATGTGTGTCTCATCGACCTAACTAAGGCATTCGACAAAGTACAGCTGCCAGACATATTGGACATATTAAGATAGAAACAAATCCCAACATCAATCATAAATATAATCAGAAATCTGAACGCAGGCAACACTACAAGAATAAAAGTGGACCAGCCAACAACAAAAGACATACCGACACTAACAGGAATAAGACTGGGTGATAGTCTCAGCCCATTCCTTTTTAAACTTGTCATGGACGAGATTATACACAGTGTGACAACAATGAACAGGGGATACAGACTGAATAACAAACCAATCAGCATGGTGTGCTATGCGGATGATGCGGTAATCCTGGCAGAAACAGAAAACGATTTGCAGAGGCAAACACATAAGTCCTATCAGATTAGTGAAAAATGCAACATGTCAATCTCCATTGATAAAACAAAATGTGTGACCTCTAAAGAACCAGCAAGATGTAAAGTCGTAATAGACAATAAATCAATAGAACAGGTAATGAGCTTCCATTACCTAGGACAGCAGCACATCACCAACAACCCGACAACCCGATAAACGACATAAAATCACAGATCAACAAAGCCGCAACAATCTCAGGATGCCTGAGAGATATTATTTGGAACAACAACCACATGCGCATCGATAGTAAAGTGCGGATATATAAATCATGTGTTAGACCGGTGCTAACCTATGGTGTTGAAACGAGAGCTGACACGAATAAGACAAAAATCATCCTCAGAACAGCGGAGATGCAAACATTAAGAACCATCGCAGGGAAGACACTTAAAGATAGGGTGAGAAACATCGACATAAGAGCGGCATGTAGGGTGGAGGACATAGTGAGATGGGGAAGGGAAAGGAGAAGATATTTGCGTGACCACATAGACAGAATGAACCAAGAGAGACTAGCATACATACGCCATAGATGGAAAACCAAGATGTAAAGATAGTTGGAGCTCCGCCTCACAGGATAACTAACCATATTGAGCCCACTGGAATATATACTAACTGGAACGAGCGCTGCCTCGTCGCTTGTGCGAGCCGAGAGAGAGCATCACAAGGGGTCTCTCGTATCGCTCTGTCTTCGTCTAGTACAGTCTTAGTAAAAAACCTAGTGTATATATATATATATATATATATATATATATATATATATATATATATATATATATATATATATATATATATATATAATATACAAGATATGAAAGTTACTAAAAAGTAAAATTCGGATAACGTGCGTAGCACAAACCGCATAACCATGCTAAGAAATTGAAAGAAAAACAGAATATAACATCCAACCAAAAGGACAGGAACAACCCTAAACCAGGAACCTAACCTGTGTACAGTGAATAATACAACATCTTCTGTCACTCTTTGGCACACCCCGCTCGAAGATGCGTTGTGTGAGCCGTTTTGCTGCGTCAAAGCAAGTGACAAGAAACGGTCAAGACCTAAAAATGTCAGGGGCTGAAGGCCGGCAGTTCTTAATAAAAGCGACTGAAAACTAGTTGAAGAGCATTATTCACTGACTATAACTTAACATCTGAATCTATCGATAATTGTTCTAGTTATTAAATATCTGATGACACGGATGCATTTATAGATACAAACCCAGACAAACTGACGAATGGCCAACACGGCCGCCATCATATACTGACACGAGACGATATATATATATATATATATATATATATATATATATATATATATATGTATATATACATATACATATAAATATTATTACTATCGTAAATTCCCTTTAAAGAGAGCGTGTAAACTTGAACAAAAATCATGACAACTCAGTCATGCGGCGACGTTATTCCCAAATCCTCTTCATTCGTGCACTATGTTCTTTCTTCCGTTCGTCCGTCCACTTTTTTCCTGGTATCTTTGGGAGCAGTTCTTTATCAAATTTATGGTGCATTATGGTGTTTCTAAATTTAACCCGATCATTCATGTCGTGTATCGTGATGTTTAGCTGCTTGAGGTCTTCTTCAGTTTCCTGTATCCATTTGGACCTATTTTTACTGTTGAAGGTAATTTTGAAAATTTGTTTCGTAATTCTGTTCTGGTCCATTCTGTATATGTGACCAAAAAATTTAGCTCGTTTCTTTCTGAAAGTGTCAGTGATAGGTTCTACGGTTTTATACATTTCTGACGATGGTCTCTTAATCCATATTCCCTCCTTATTCACCGGCCCAAAATTTTTTCGGAGAATTTTACGTTCTTGTTACTCTATTTCTTTGATTTTTGAGTGACCATGAATTAATGTTGTTTCTGCGGCATAAAGTGCTTCAGGAAGAACGACTGTTTTGTAGTGTTGTAGTTTTGCATTAAGAGATATTGATTTTTTGTTATAATGATTCCAAGTAAGTCGGTAGGCTCTCTGTAATTTTTTTACTCGTTCTTGATTTGCTATTTTTTTTCAAGTGCATGCTTTGCTGCTTCTCTGGTATTCGATAATATTGCATGATCATCAGCAAACGCCAAACATTTGATATTAGCTCTATAATCTCTTCTCTTACCAATGTGTATTCCCTCAATCTCTTTTTCCCAAGTTCTGATTATTTTTTCCAGGACCATATTAAAATGGATGGGTGAAAGTCCATCTCCCTGTCGAACACCCGTATGTATTTCAAAAGGTTGAGAAATTGCTCCACCAAACTTAACCCTTGATGTAGTATTAATGAGAATTTGTTGAATTAATGCCCTGGTTTTCCTATCAAGTTTGAATTCCTCCAGAATGGTGAAGACAGTTGGTCTGTCGACGGAGTCGTAGGCTTTTTTTGAAATCAACAAAGGTAACCACGGTGTTTCTACAAGATCATATTTGCAAGATTGTCTTCAGATTCCAAATTTGTTCTGTGCATGAGCGCCCCTTGCGGAAACCTGCCTGATATTCTCCTAACTGTGGCTCTACTTGAGGTTCAAGTCTATTCAAAAGAGCTTTCGAAAGAATTTTGTACGTTACTGGTAGAAGTGAAATGCCTCTATAATTGTTCGGGTTCATTTTATCACCTTTTTATGAAGCGGGTGTATAAGTGCACATTTCCATTCAGGGGGGGATTTGTTCGGTCACCCAAATATCACATATTATATTGTGTATTCTGTGAATGAGGTTGTCGTCAGCCAGTTTCCATAACTCGGCAATGATTCCATCTTCCCCAGGGGCTTTGTCGTTTTTCAATGAATGAATGATGTCAGTTATCTCCTGGAAGGAAGGCGGCACGGAATCTGGATAGGATTCAGATTGTTCAAAAATAAACTTTTTGGATGGGGGGTCACAGTTGAGAAGATTGTTGAAGTACTCAGCTAAAATTTGACAATTCGCATTGGTGTTTGTCTCCATTGAACCATCAGATCGACGAAAGCATAGGCTGGATCGTAGATATCCTGTCAGGTTCTCTTTAAAAATTCTGTAAAAACTCCTAGTATTATTCTTTGTAAATTCTTGTTCTATTTCCTCCAGTCTTGTTTTTTCATAGCTACGTCTTTCTTTTCTAATTAGTTTTGATGATTGTTTCCGAATGTACAGGAACTCCTGCCATTTGTCTGGCCTTTTGTTGCTATGAAATTTTTTCCAAGCGTTAAGTCTGTCTTCTATTGCTTGGTCACATACACTGTTTCACCATCTGTGCTTACGTTTGGGAGCTGGCCTATCCTCATAGCTTTCCTGAGAACATCCGATAATTCTGTCCAGTTTAACGAGTTTGTTTCGTTGATTCCTTGCAAAATACTGTCCCTGTTTATTTTTAAATATTCAGGATCAGGCTTAAAAATTCGTGGTTGTCGTGGTCTTCTCCTGTTGGGTTGGAGTTTAATTTTAATTTGTAACAAGTAGTGATCAGAATCGAAGAAACCTTTCCTTGTTTTTACATTAAGGACCTCCTTTTGGTTTGTATGAGAGATGGCAACATGGTCGATTTGAAATTCACCCATATTGATGTTGGGTGCCCTCCAAGTGCAAAGCTTTTGTCTGGGTTTTCTAAATTGTGTTGACGTGATTTTAAGTTGGAAATTTTCACAAAAAGTTATTAGTCTTTCACCATTTTTATTTGTTCTTTTATGTGCTGTGTGAATACCTGTTGTTTTCCTAAATTGTTTCTCTATACCCAACTGGGCGTTAAAATCGCCTAACAGAATCTTGACGTGGTGCGGTGGAATTTGGTTGGTGACCTCTTCTAACTGTTTCCAGAAGTTATCCGATGTTTTAGGATCTTTCTTATTATAGTCGTTTGTGCGTTGATGAGAGTATACGCTTTGTTCGCCGATTTCAGTGATAGGGTGGAGATGCGTTCCGATGTAGACGTAAAGTCAATGAGTGAGTCTACAATTGATTTGTGGGTGGCAAACGCTGTACCAAATTGCCTGGGGCCCGTCCTAATTTTTATAGAGGGTTTCCCTTTGTATATTCCATAATCATCCGTGTCAAAGTGGTATTCATCAAGGAAACGAGTTTCTTGAATTGCGAGGATTTTGATATTAAATTTGTCCATAGTGTTTACAAGCTGTTTAATTTTACCAACTTTTAGAAGAGTGTTCGAGTTGAGCGTGCCAATAAAGTTTTTACGCTTCGCGCGTAGAAGATTCGAGAAGCTCCGATCCTTCTCAACATGACGCTCGTGGTCCCCCGGAATCCGACGACCAGGAGTAATCAGTTTATTGACTGATGCCCGGGGTAGTGGAATTGTACCTTCTGTTATCATCATGTTTGTTTCAAGTTGAAGTTAAAGATGAGGTGATCAACACGAAGAAGATCACAAGGTTACGACTTGATTGTTGAGATCAAGAAGATGTTCTGACAGCCGCACCACTGGTGAACAGACGCTGACCACTTTGTCGCTTAATCTAAGACAGACACAAAGCGGATTTTTATTGGTGTAACCACCCGGCTCTTCCGCTCCATCCAGCGGTGGGAATTTAAGAATCCTCTTCCGCTGGCAAGACCGTTGACCATTTTTTCACCTAGTCACCCTAGGCAGGGGCCCTTACAAGGTGCTACCATCCGGAGCCAGATGGACCCAGGTTTTTTGCTGAGGTTGTTACTCCTCTATATAGAATCCCACATATTATTATATTACTATATATATATATATATATATATTTAAATCCCACAAATAAAAAGAAAATTTGACAATAAATTAATTTGACATTTCGAAAGAAAAC
Source organism: Phosphuga atrata (assembly GCA_944588485.1). Taxonomy (NCBI): domain Eukaryota; kingdom Metazoa; phylum Arthropoda; class Insecta; order Coleoptera; family Silphidae; genus Phosphuga; species Phosphuga atrata. Next base: position 1,195,413 of record OX155907.1, on the reverse strand, counting down.
CAATTCATTTTTTTTCACATTGTTTTTACACAATTTTTTTTTTCTCACTAACACCAATCCAATGTTAACCTCTCTCCCTATAAACCCCACACCACTTAAAATACATAATTTTTACATAATTTTTTACGAGCTAAAATTTGGTATGTCTAACTTGTTTGGCGGTTGCCTGGGATATATATATATATATATATATATATATATATATATATATATATATATATATATGTAGCATGTAGACATGATACTAGTAGCACTTGACAAAATATTATTAGTTTTAATATTTCGTATTTACGTATGTGGATAAATACTTGATTTGGTTTTATGCAACTAGCTTTTCGCTCTGACTGTATCACATCCTCCCACTCTCGAATTCACTGTTGGCTAGACAAGGAGGAAGGGGTCCCCATGGGACCTCTTCCTCTGCCTCAAGATCTTCTCGAAGTATAAGAAGAAGTATTTCAGATTTAAGTGGATTTATGTTGAATATATTTTTCTTTTTGCAGAAAAAAAAAATTGATAACAAACAGGGTAACAACAAAATTTATAAAATTTTAAATTTAAATATTTTTAAAGATAACTTGTCACTTTATAACTTCTTCTTGTCGTTGCGGCCCGTTTAGATCTTTGGCATTCAATGAGGGTTGCCCATCTACTTCGGTTTTTTTTTAAGAGATTTTCCAATTTGTCATCCCGATTCCTCCACGCTGTTCAGCCACTTTGTCCTCCGCTTGTCACACAGCCTGCATCCTGCTATAGTTACTTAGATTTTCCCGTTTGGGCTGCCTAGTGTCCTCCATTCTGTTTATGTGTCCTGCATACCGTAACCTACCACATTTAATTGTCGCTACCAAATCTGGCTCATTGCAAGTCTGTCGTTCTTGTTTGTCTACAACTGCTATAGAAAATATAGTTATAATATATATTGTCGGTTTCGGCCGGCGTCTTATCTTCTGGAAGGCCATTATTTTGATTTTGTATGCAGTGTTTCTTCTTTTAGCCTTTTTTCGTCCACTCCTGAACAACAGCCTCTGCCAAACATTTCCAGTTGTCCGAGGCCTGACAACACTTCTCTTAGATCTTCATGGCCTCCATTGTAATGGAATTTTAGTGCACTTAATGTTGTCTCTCGCTATGTCACGCACCACTCGCGCCACCACATCCACTACCCCTTCTCTCGTGCTGATTTCTTCATTTCGAATTATGTCCCTGAGGCTGATTTCCAGCATCGACTCGAAGTCGATTTGTGCTGTACTACGTTAGAGTTACAGTCTCGATCCCATACGTTGCGACCGGCAAGATGTCATAAACCTTCCTCTAGAGATTTTTATGAATGCGTGGTTCCCGGAGAATGTAGCTGAGCCTTCCAAACGCCACCCAAGTCAAGCCGATAAGTCTGGTGATTTCGGCTGTCTGATAGTCCTTTCCCAACTTGATGTTGTCCGAGTCGGATCAGCTAGTCCGATGTAGATATCGCTGCAGAATCAATAGGCAAGCGCAGGATAAAAACAATAACACAGAAATGTTAAATATTCATGCATTAAAAGCACCTGTCATGCTAGAAAAGCTATAAACCCAAATAACAATCAAACTTGATGCAAACGGCGGAGCTAGAACTAATAGTATAGAGGAGCCGTGGGAGCAAATGAAAACGACTCTGATGGAAGCAGCTACGGATGTACTAGGGACACATAAAAGGGCAAAACGGAAAGGAATAGTTTGATGACAAGTGCAGGAAAACCATCCAGATCAGAAATGAAGCACATGATAAGGCGCTACAATCCCGGACAAAAGAACGAGCAGAGGCATTCAGACAAGTAAGACGAGGAGCTAACAGAATATGTAGACAAAAAAAGAGGAAGCACGTCAACGACCAGGTATTAAAAATGGAATCGATCTTCCAAGCAATGGAAACAAGAAGTGCATACAAGTGTCTAAAAACGATAAGAGAGAGCTACAAATCAAGGACAACGCTATGCAGAGACCGAACGAATAAAATCCAGGATATGTGGAAAAATCATTTCAAAACTTTGCTGAATGATACTGATAGCGGTACAGAACCTACGATGCAGGAAGACCAGGATAACCAAAACCCTCAAGAGCCCATGGAAGGGGAGGAAAATGAACTCACAATAACCCCAACTCTCCAAGAAGTAAAAACAGCAATTAAAGCACTGAAAAATAACAAAACTCCCAGAATCGGTGGTATCAACTCAGAACTGCTAAACCAAGGGGGGTTAAGCTGGCCACCTGCATGCACGTACCAATAGCGAAAGTATGGGACGAAGAAACAATGCCGAGCGAATGGGCAAAAAGCATCATTTGCCTAATCTACAAGACAGAGGACAAACTATGTGCGAACTACAGGGGTATCTCACTCTTAAGCAGCCCATACAAAATCTTGACCACCATCATAAACAACAGAATGAAATCGCTGTGCAAACAACTGATTTGGGAATATCAAGTTGCGTTCAGACCAGGCAGGTCCACAACTGACAAACTATTCACCGTAAAACAAATGCTCGAAAAAGCATGGGAGCACAATACGGATGTGTACAACTTATTTGTGGACTTGAAACAAGCTTACGATTCGGTCAACCGCACAAAGTTGTACACGACGGTTAAGGAGCTCGGCATACCATGGAAACTGACAAGATTATACACATGACCATGGAAAAGTGTACGCCAAAAGTGCGCGTACAAGGACAACTAACCGAAGAATTTACATACGCGCAGGGACTAAAGCAGGGAGATGGATTAGCACCGACCCTCTTCGACCTGGCGCTAGAACGGGTAGTCAGAAAAACCGGCAGAAACAACTTATTCACTAGCAAAACTGTTCAGCTAGCGGCATATGCCGACGACATCATTATCATGAGCCGAACCAAAGCCGTAGCAGAAGAAGCGTACACCCACTTAAAGGAAGCAGCCAGGGACATAGGGCTGAAAATTAACGTAACAAAGAGTAAAGTGCTAACGCAGAAAACAACACAAGACAACTTAGACAAGTCAGCAGCTTCCGCTATCTAGGGGTAACCCTAGAAAACAACAGAAGCGAGGAAGCAGAAATAAGAGCCAGAACCACAGCGGCAATCGGAGCATATTTCGCTCTCGCTCATATCTTCCGATCAAAACACATGCACAGAAACACAAATATAAGGGTGTACAAAATTGTCAGACCAATACTCGCATATGGCTGCGAAACCTGGGTCTTGACACACACCAGTGGCAACAGAATATACATATTTGTGAGGAAAGTATTGCGTAGAATACTCGGCCCAATTTAAGACGAAAATGGGTACAGAATTCGATACAATAATAACCTGTACCAAGCCTTGTAGGACCCGCCAGTATCCGCATATGCAAACATACAGAGGTTACGATGGGCAGGCCATGTCACAAGAATGGATGACGAAGGACTCTCAAAACGGGCCCTCCAAGGCAAAATGGTAGGGAAGAGACCGAGGGGCAGACCACGGAAACGATGGGAGGACGCAGTAGAAGAAGATGCCAGAGGGTTCAAAATCAAAATTAAAAATAATTTATTACATATTGAATGTACAAGATACATATATGCATTGTCACAAAATAAGTAATTACAGATACCAACCTTGAGCTGTAGAGCCATAGGAGAGAACTTGATGCTGTGTCCCAGATTGATTTTCAGACTCACCGCTTGGGAGACTTCTTCTAGTTCAAGTAGCATTATCCTTATTTCATCTGGGTCGCTGCTGGTAAGTTCACTATCGTCGGCAAAGCGTAAGTTATTAAGGCGGCTTCCATCGATGTCGACTCCCTTTCGCTCCCAAGAGAGATTTTTAAATACGTTCGGTGAGATGGTATCGCCTTGTCGGACGCCCCCTCCTGACCGGTATTTCTCCCGTTACACAATCCTCTTCCAGCTTGACATGCAAGGTAACATGTTCGTAGATATATTGAATCACTCAGGTTCGAATCCTGCTCGGGGAGACAACAACTAGGGCGTTTTTCACTAACCGTCCGGGCTGCCCACCCTGAATGAATGCAAAATATGCCATACAGGAGTGGCGCATACTAAAAGCCGAGGTGGAATTTAAAAAGATATATTGAATCAAGCTTGAGTATGTAGTTTATAACTCTATACGAGAACTATCCATCGCCCGAAACACTGCTCAGGTGTCAATCGAGTCAAAGGCTTTCTGATAGTCCACAAATTCCATATGGAGAGGAACGTTATATTCCACCGCACCCTTTGGATATGGTCAATGGTGTTGAATTTCCTCCTGAAACCAGCCTGTTGGATAGGCTAGTAAAAGTCAAATTTCTGGGTAAGACGTTGTTCTATAATTTTCGATATTCGTCGCCCTTTTTGAAGAGCAAGATAACTTCGGTGATCAGCCAAAGGTTAGCGATTTTGTTTGCAGTAGCTTCCTGTTTCACATGTTCAAAGGCTGCTTCTTCGTAGTAAGTTCCAGTCATTTTAATTTTTTCCTTGCTTTGATCGTATCCGTTTAATTCTACCATAGTCCGAGGCCTCATTCTCAATGTTCGTTGAAAGTGTTGTTTTCCGAGGTGCGGTATCTAGCTTCACGCCCAACCCCCTTTACGGATGGCCATTTCGGCCGAGGTTCAGTATAACGAGGGTTAAAAGAACTTAATCACAGTAAGTCTTGAAGAACGTTTATTCGGTAGATTACAAGTCGCTTAGAGCTTCAGAGCTATAGGCACTTTTTCTCGGCCAAATCCAATATGATGCCTGATGAAGTCTGCGCCCTGCAGAGTTTTTGTGGAGGCGTTGTCTGAGAGGAACAGGATCACCACCACGGTGATTCTCCGATGTTGGAATTCCACCGTAGTGGTGGAAAAACTATTGGAGCACCGGTGGTTTTCTCGCTCCCGCCCGCAAATGCAGTGTCGACGATTTCATCACTGATTACGAGTTCTGTTTGTTTCAGGTGTTCGAATAGACTAGTGGTCGGCAAAGTGTGGCTCGCGAGCCACATGTGGCTCTTTTGGTGTGAGCTTATGGCTTTTCAGAAACATATCGAAACAAAAAAATCACAAAAAAATGAAACAGAACTGCCCCTTTTCTTAGGACCGTCTTAGCACCGCCTGCGCCGCCGCCAAGTTCCTAACTCACAGTCACTCTTTTTCACAATTTTAACAATAAACCAGATATTGTGAATAAAATCAAAAGCTTACCATTGTATGCCAAAACTACAACATATAGGACAAAAAAAATGGCGTTAAATGTATGCCAACAAGTTGAGGACGGTAAATTAGCATCAGTCATATCAATAGCTGTCGATGAGTCTTGTGACATAAAGGATACGGCACAAGTTGTCCTTTTTGCTCGCCATATATCATCACTTGGTTCCAAAGAATCAATGCCATCCTGGAATTAATGCCACTCAAGGGTCAAACACAAGAAGAAGATATAGAAAATGCAGTGAACGAATGTCTGAATAAAAATCACATCGATCTTTTTAAAATAGTGTCAGCAATTGCAACAGATTGAGTTAAAAGTATGGTGGGCAATAATAAAGTATTTGTCATGACGTGTTATCTTTCCATAGTTATTATCAGTTTTAACAGTTATTCCAATGGTATTTGATAATTATAAACTATTTTACGTTAAGTAGAATTGGTGAAACTATCCTACGTTATAGATAATCATAAAAACTTTAAATAAACGGAACACAGTACAAACCATGGGCGTAGCCATTAAAATTGGTGCATTTCTGTTACTATATTTTCTTAATTTTTTTCAAATTTCATGTGAGATTTGTTTTGATAGTCCTAAAAAGACTCAATAATTGTTATAGAGCTCCGGAAAGGCTGAATATATTTATATGTTCAGGCTGCGTTCCGTTTGTTTTAAGTTTCTATTTTACGATTATTGCCACTTTTCACATATTGAAATTATAAATGTAGCTTTAATGGTTAATAATAACTGATTAGACAAATACACATAATTATCTAAAGATGCAAAGAATGTTGTTACGATTTATGACATGTTTTGGGAATATAAGTTTGATATATCGGAATATGTTTGGGAATATGACCGACTTATGACCAGATTCTGATGAACTTAACGTAACGGGACGCGACGTGACGTAAAACTTAAACACGTTGTTTTATATGCGATGTACATATCAGAACTTAACGCAACGTAAAAGCTACCAGAGGTCAAACTTCGCTGCGCGTTACGTTAAGTCGAGCTGATTCACATTAATCTGTTTGCCAATCAAAAATCTCGATTCTTGCGCGCATGCAATCGAATTTAAGAGTGACATTGGTATTGTGTTTTGTGATTGGTGGTATTATGTTCTGATTTATATTGTGCAATAGCCAGTAACTACAACAACAGAAAGAAAAGAAAATATCGATGGACGTTTCACAAACATACCTTACCATTAAGTTTACTTCAAATCACTTTACGTCGCGTCGCGCCCCGTTAAAAGATTCTAATTAAAGATTAGATTCTAATTAATTGAAGTTGTTCAGGTTCAAACAAGCGGCATCCTTCATTAAATATTCGTTGCAGTTGAAATTTTCATGTATTTTAACTAAAGCTGTATTAATGACTTTCTAGACAGAAACAGAACAGAATCTTTTTGCGTCTGCAGCCAGTACTGCCACTGCGTCTTGGCATAACTCGTCGTGTTTCTTGGTTTTCTAGATATTCCTCCTAATATTGTCGATATCAATGTTTTTGGCGTGAATTCAGTCTTGAACATCGGATGCAAATAAATTTGCAGATTTGAAAACGTCGTCAAAAGTCTGGCTTGCGGCAGACCCCGCAAGCTAAGAGATCGAGCAGGATAGGGCCCAGCTGGCAAACGCCACCTCAACGATATGGCCAGTCCGACGCAGAATTGGTAGTCAAACCAATAATAATATAGCAAAGGCGTTTAATCACCGGCAATTATGAAGAAAATAAAAAAATATGACTATGAAAAAAATTGTCCGTGGCTCTTGATCCAGTTTGAAATCATTTTAAATAAAAAATGGGCTCTTAAGTTTATAGAGTTTTGCCGACCCTTGGAATAGACTAACACTGTCGATGCTGTTAGAGGCGGCCGTGTTGAGGAAGGGGGTTCCTTGCACTTCTGCAATTTCCACGGTTAGCGCAGGGCGAGGCCTGGGTCATAGTCGTGGTACACTGTTTTTTGCATAAAATCCCACGGTGTTGGTTTCTGGACGGCTCTTGCACTGAGTGCAATCTCATCGGAATAAACCAGGGGCATTGCACCCATAAGAACGAATTGCGGATGTCTCATCATTTCGTTTCTCATTGAATCGGCTCGTTAAATGCGGTGGTTCGTTATAACGTTTCTTACGGCATTCTTCCTTCCAGTTTCTAATTGCTGGTTGCTTTCTTGAAGCCATGTTCTAATTGCTGGTGTAATTAGGGCAAACATTGCCAGTCCTCCGTTAATTTGCCAGACATCATGGTGAACAAGTCTATCTGGATTTTGACATATTAATCGATTGGGATGGCCTTGGGCTGTGGAAAGCCAAAAAATTCTTTGAATATCCTGTAGTTTGGTTTTGCTGGGGCTTATGCTGGTCTTATTAGCCTGATGTCGTCGTCCCAGGTCGCGGCTTGGTGTTTTATTCCGTTCCACCATCGGTTGGCTTGTCCGACCAGTAGGAGCGGAAGCCCAACGAGAGCGTTCTGGTCCGCGATCTTCTCCACCGTTTTGTAGATGGTAGCTGTGGTGATGAATTGTTCCACCTTCTCGGCGGACCTGGTGCCATCAAACCGTGTGGTGCAGTGGATAAAGTTGTTACCATTATCTGCTGGTGTCCGCAACTTTGCTGGAGCGTTTGGAACTGCTCGGCCGTAAGTTGTGCCGTCGACATGTTGCTGCGTAGTCGAGGGCTTCTGGGCTTCTGTATGGAGTCTTGAATCGCACGTCTGGGTGCCAGTTCTACTGTAGTCTTCTCGGCTGCGTGATTTGAGCCGCACGTTCGGGCGCCAGTTGTAATGTAGTAGGAATGTTTAACGAGGGTTGAAAGAACTTAATCACAGTAAGCCTTGAACAACGTTTATTCGGTACATTACAAGTCGATGAGAGCTTCGGAGCTATAGGGACTGCACCGCAATGCCCGGTAGTCTTTCTATTCTTAGGCCGATGACACTTGGAGCACTGCGATTAGTGACGTCGGGCTAGAGAGTTCTATCTCTAACCCGGTGCTTGCTCCCAGTGCCACCGGCCTAAGAATAGAAAGAAACTGGCATTGCGGTGCAGTCCCGGTAGCTATGAAGCTCTTTTAACGACTTATAATGTACCGAATAAACGTTGTTCAAGACTTACTGTGATTCAGTTCTTTCAACCCTCGTTAAACATTCCTAATACATTACAATTATTATTATTTGGTTTAGATCTATTGTGGAAACAAAAATGACTTATCTACTATATTTATTAGAAAGTCATTAAATGTTAAACAATAAAACCACATTTAATGGTTTATTTCCAATCTTTTCTGTAGAAATATTGCCTTGGAAAAAAAAAATGCAATTTATTATTCTTATTAAATATTTTGATATTTACGTTATTATATATATATATATATATATATATATATATATATATATATATATATATATATATTATTTATTCGTTTAGACCTCTAAGGAGCGCGTAGAACCATTACTTAGCACTGGTCTTGTTCTTTTTATCTTCCCAAAACTTCCTCATCCTTTCGCTCTGGGCCTGTCTTCTTTCTTGCGTCCATGTGTTTTTTAGTTTCAAACTCTTATCTGTTGGATTCTTTGATATGAAGTTATGTGAATTTATTTCCTGCCTGTATTTAGTTCGCGTAGTTGCCAATGGGTCTATATTGATTACTGAGAGGTCATGTTTGGTGTCTACCAGCCAGCGTACTTTGGACTGTCGGGTTCCATTGATGATGTGGAAGATTTTCTTGGTCAATCGAGAGTCTTCCATTCGTACTATATGAACGTAGAATTTCAGACGTCTTTTCCGTGCAACTGAGGAGAATCGTTCTGTCAGGGAATACAGTTCTTGTGAGCTTTTACGCATCCAGATACCATCTTGTACCTTGGGTCCAAATATTTTTCTCAGTATCTGACGTTCAACTTTCTCAATATCATTGATGTAGATAGTTAATGATGAAGTCTCAATTGCATAGAGTGCTTCTGGAAGGATGACTGTATGGTAGTGACCGAGTTTTGCTTTGGTAGAAAGTGATTTCTTGTTGTACATATTCCAGGTGATTGCATAGGCTTTGCGTAACTTCTCCGCAATGTGTTTTGTTAGCCATTCTTTCCTTACCAGTGTTTCCAATTATTTCACCTAGGTACTTGAAGTGCTTAACTTGCATGATGTTGCCATATTTGGTAGCAAGATGTGTCATATTTGAGCTTTTGGAGTCTATGTATTGCGTTTTGTCGAAAGAGATTTGAAGGCCGGTCCTGATGGCGATTTCATGAAGTTCCTCGATAGCGTGTTTGGCTTCTTTAGTAGTCCGGGTGGTTATTGCAAGGTCGTCAGCAAAAGCGAGGCACTTTATGTTGATTCGTTTGTCCTTTGTTCCCATATATACTCCAGGTACTTCTTTTTCCCATATTTTAATTATCTTATCTAGTACCAGGTTAAAGAGGAGTGGGAACAATCCATCACCCTGTCTTACTCCAGTGCTGATTTGAAAAGGCTCGGAGATTTTACCCATGAATTTTACTTTAAATGTTGTGCCTGACAAAGTCTGTTCGATTAACATGGTTGTTTTACTATCCACACCGTATTCACGAAGTATATTAATCAGTGTTAGGCGGTCAATCGAGTCATAGGCTTTCATAAAGTCTACGAAAGTGACAACTGTGCGGTTGGGCTGGCGATGTTGCAGTATCATCTTCAGGTTCCAGATTTGTTCCGCGCATGATCGGTGCCGTCGGAAACCTGCCTGATATTCACCGATCAGATGTTCTGTCTGTTCTTCCAGTTTTGTGAGGAGGGCACGTGAGAGAACTTTGTAGGCGATTGATAGAAGGGAAATGCCTCGGTAATTGTTTGGATCAGTCTTGTCGCCCTTTTTGTGTACTGGGTGGATTAAAGCAATTTTCCAGTCCGCTGGTACGATGCCGCCCATGTATTTCCAATGATAGCTTGCAGTCTGTCAATCATGAGTTCACCTCCGATCTTGAGCATTTCAGCGATTAAGCCGTCTTCCCCTGGTGCTTTGTTGTTTTTTAGGTGTAATATGATGTTTCGTATTTCCTCATGTGTTGGTGGAACAGAGTCCTGGTTTGGGGCTGCTATGTGGCATTGGAGTCTTTCTTCAGGGGGTTCACAGTTGTGCAGCTTCTCGAAGTACTGTTTCAGAATTTCGCAGTTCGCTTTTGTGTTGGTTTCAAGGGTTCCATCAGGCCGACGGAAGCAGAGGCTCGGTGGCTTGTAATTCATCAGTTCTTCCCTAAATGTTCTTTAGAAATTTCGCGTGTTATTTTTCTTGAACTCATTGTACATTTCCTCTAATTTTTTGAAATGGTATGTCCGTTTAATGCGTTTGATCGTTTTGGATGTTTCCCTCTGCATTTTTAAGACATTCTGCCAATTCTCTTGTGTCTTGTTGCTATTCCAAGTCTTCCACGCAAGCATACGGGATTCAAGGGCCCTGTCGCATTCCAATGTCCACCATCTGTGTTTTCGTTTTCGTGGCGGTTGACCGAGTTTCCTTGCTGATTGCTGGATTGTCTGAAGAAGTTCGACCCATGTTTGTGTGTCGGTCTGTAGTGATTGTGCGAAGTCCTCCGCGTGTTCTCTTATGTATTTTGGATCTATACGCGGGAATTTAGATTTTCGACACTTCCTTCTGTTAGGTAAGAAGCAGGTTTTAATTTGGGAAAGATAATGGTCGGACTCCACGTAACCCTTGCGTACCCTCACGTTCATGATTTCTGGGGAGGATTTCCTGGTTTTCGCTACGTGATCGATTTGGTATTCCCCGATGTGGTTAATTGGTGATTTCCAGGTTGTCATCTTGCGTGGTGGTTTTTTAAAGTGCGTGGATATTAGTTGGAGGTTAGCCATTCCACATATGTTGATTAGACGATGTCCATTGGCATTTGTCTTTTTGTGTGCCGATAAATTCCCAGTGATGTGCCCGTGCTCCCTTTCTTGGATCTTGTTGAGTGCCCGTTCTAGCAGTGACCAGAACTTCTCCACTTTGTTCTTATCAGGGTCATTGTTAACAGGAGCATGTGCGTTAATCAGTGTGTAGGCCTTGTTATCCCATTTAATTGTAAGTAGGGAGATCCGTTCCGAAGGTGATGAGAAATCTAGCACGGAGTTCTGGGTACTGTTATGTACTAGAAATGCGGTTCCCAATATATGAAAATTACTATTTCTTAGCTTAACTGCAGGCTTTCCCTTGTAAATACGATATCCACCAGAGTCAAAGTGATCACAATCACGAAATCGTGTTTCTTGTACTGCAAGTATGAGGATACTGAATTTATCGCAGGTGTCCGTTAGCGTCTTTAGTTTTCCTGTTTTGGTCAGCGTCTGTACGTTGAGAGTACCAATGAAGTGCTTACTCTTCGGTTTGAGGAGTTTTGGGAAGCTCCGACTCTTCTCTGCATGATGTCCTGGTCCCCCAGAATCCGAATGACCAGGTTTGCCTTCGCTCGTCATAGCTAGGGCCTGAGGTAATTGCATTGTAGCTTGTGTTTCCATCATGCCAAGTTCGTGGTTGATTTTAGCTGGTGGGCTTGAGCCCAGGTCGAGTGAGTCGCCGATAATAGATTCCATTCACTCTCATCGTACGGGTAGCGAGTTCGTACGGCAGCAGATGTTTTGCTGTGGTTGGCATTATTATTATCTCCTTTTTGCCCATTTTTTCGGGGAAGCAAAATTAAAAATCTGGCACATGCCAGAATTTCATGGCCAACTTTAGTTTAAAATTGTTCGTAAATTGTTTGTTTGTTAAAATTGTTTTTAGTATAATATATATATATATATATATATATATATATATATATATATATATATATACATATATATATATATATATATATATATATATATATATATATATATATATATATTATTTGTCACATATTCTTTTATCAATTATTCTTGCGCATTTGTGCAATTTGTGCTTTATACAAACAATAAATAACTGATTGTGAGTCGACAATAATTGTTTAAATATATTGGTAAGACAAACATTTAATTTTTAACAAATTCATTTAATTCATATTTTATTTGCTTTTTAGAATGTCTCATGATTAGTTCTTAATTACCTTCCCTTTTTGATTATGTCTTCACAACCATTCGATTAAGATTATTAATATTACTCTTTTTATAAGCTTAATAAAGTCGGAACAGCCTGTATATATAAATATATTCAACCTTTCCGGAGCTCTATAACATTAATGAGCCTTTTTAGGACTACCAAAAACAAATCCCATGTGAAATTTGTCAGTTATTTTACAGCTTTCAGTCCACCTTCGTGGCACTCAACAAAAACAAGAAAAATAACATTGTTTTTAAGATCATGTCTTTCCTATAACTTGAGTGGCTAGCCATCTGTAGACGCGTTTCGAGATTTATCTCTCATCAGTACAACTTTGCTTTTATGAATAACAATTTGTAAACCACTTACTTGAAACCCATTTGGGTGATTAGGGTTATTATCCAACTTATTAACTTCAGCTTATTATCCAACATTCATGGGCAAAAGTCAACATATTCGAATGATTTGTTCATGATACTGAGAAGAGGAAAGCAACGGCAAACTACCTCATTAAACTTCCCAGGACGATTAGAAGTGTCCCAAAAATTTCTTCAAATATTGTCGAGAAAATTAACAATTGCCCAGTGTACCAGCGACACTTAAATGTGTCAGGGGTGCTCAGAATCTCCGGCTCGACTTGGAAGAAAATAGGAACAAGGAATGTGCGAAGTATGTATCAGACTGATAAGACCCACGATATTATAAAAGAAATGAAAAGATTGAATATTTCTTTTTTCAGTATAAGTGAAACGAGGTGGAAGGGTATATGAAAATGCTGTGTAGACGAATATTGTGTTTATTATTCTGGAAATGATAATAACAGACATCGGAATGTAGTGGGGTTTATTGTCAAGCCACATGTAATGAAGTCCGTCAAGAACTGGTTGCCAATATCAGTTGCCAATTGCAATACATGCAAGACCGTTTGTTGTAAACATTGTTCAAACTTTTGCGCTTATTGCGGATGCATCCGATGACAAACTTGAACAATTTTATGCAGATGTGAAGGCAATAAAGTTTTGTAAGGCTGCGAATATAACAATTGCGATGAGCGATTTTAATGCAAAAATTGGAAACGGAAAGCGTGGAGATATAGTTGGTGGTTTTGGTTTGGGTGCATCTATTGAAACTAGCGACAGATTGGTACAATTTTGGCAGGGAGAGGGTTTAATGATCATGAACACTTTTTATAAATGACATCCCAGGAGGTTTCTTCCTCCTGACATTCCACTTTCCAACGCTGATCGGAGTGTCAAAAATCAAATCGATTATTAGTGGTCAATAGACTATAAAACTTACCCTGGTGCGGATGTATTTACAGATCATATACTTTTAAAACTCAAGAAACGTAGGAAAACGATCGAAATCTCGTATAGACGTAAGAAAATTACAAAATTACTTTTTAACAAATTTGTTCATCTGGAGCTTTTAGAATTTGAAAATTTTGATTATAAATGAAAGTCATTAATGCAATGACATCAACTGCGCAGGCAAATCTAAAATCGTCAAACCGTAAACCATGGATAACAGATGAAATATATGAATCATCGTCGTACAAATACTCTTCTTCTTCTGTTGCGTTACATTATCGAATTATCATTTATTGAATAATTGTTAATGTTTTGTTTATTGTTTATTTATTTTATTTGTCGTATGGATTTAAAAGAAAAACGAACATTGTAGGTAAATGTATAGCAAATTCATCGATTAATATCATATATCAACGTCTAACTTGCTGAGCCAGTCAACTGCGTTTGGATGGAGGTTGTTTATGTCGTCCAGTTCGCCATTGTAAGCACGACCTGGGCATTCAGTCACGATATGCTGGATTGTTTGTCTTGCTTCACCACAGCCGCAAGCCGGTGATTGTGCAAGACCCCAGCTATGCATTGTGTCTGAGCATTTGCCACAGTTTGAGCGCATGCGGTTCAGCTTTACCCACAGTTTACGCGGGAGATCGAAGCCAATTGGGCACGATGTTGGGTTGTCAACAGTTATCAGTTCCACAGGGTGTTGAGCTGTCCACTCAGCAGTCCAGTCAGCCTTACGATCAAATGATCTTCCACCCAATTGTGCTGCTGTACATACTGTTGGTCTTCGTGCTTTTAGTATATGTTGTTGAGCTAGTGTCTGAATGTCTGCATGAACAGGAAGCAGTACATTCTTATGAATTTTTCTAGTATCACGGGTAAGAGCGGCTGAATGGCGAATGTGGGTGGTGGCGGGGGGCGCTATGTTATTTAGAACCGATAGCCACTGTACGGGCGTCGCGCGTATTGTCCCAGTGATCATGCGCATCGTGTTGTTTAATTGCACATCGACACTACTGACTTGAGCGCTATTCGTCCATACAGGTGCACACTATTCGGCTACCGAGTAGACCAAGCCAAGCGCCGCTGTTCGGAGTGGAGAAGCACACGCGCCCCAGGAAGAGCCGGATAGTTTCGGAATAATGTTATTCGCGTTTTTTGCTTTCCAGCGGTTTTATTCATATGCATTTAATATGTTAGTGATTTGTCCAGAGTAACCCCCAGATACTTAGGGTTTGGATTATGAACCAGCAGTGTGTCGTTGAATGAATGTTGAAGAGTTTCGCATTCGCTAACCTGGAGCACAAATGCAAACAGCATTCTTCCGTTTTCTGCATACTTGGGCGTAGGCGCCATTGCTTGAAATTGGTCCACATTGTTTCAAGGTCTATTGAGTGCGTGTTCGGTTGATGCAATTTCTTGACGTTGCATTGCAACCGCCATATCGTCTGCGTATACGAATTTTCTGGATACCGTCGGTGGTAGATCATGTATATAAAGGTTAAACAGAAGCGGTGCGAGAACTGAGCCTTGCGGAGGGACGTTGCTTAATTTTCTCCTAGTGCTGATGACATCGTTCAGTTGTATTTGAAATAATCGATTGGAAAGCATATTGTTTACGAGCTATGTTATCTTGCGACAAGGGATCCCCTTAATAAGTTTATACAGAAGTCCCTCTCTGCAAACCGTATCATAGGCAGCAGTCAAGTCGATGAATGCAATTGATGTCTTCATGATAGTACTTGGTCCGCACAGCTACGTTCAATTGGAACACTTGCGTCGACGGTGCCGCTGATTCGATTATAGGTGATATGTTCCAGCAGTTTATTGCAGACACTGAGTAAGGCGATTAGGCGGTAGCTATCGGGTTTCTCAATCGGCTTACCCGGCTTAACCAAAGCGATAGTCTTGGTAATCTTAAACAATGTTGCTTTGGCAAAATTGCTTTGGCAATTTTCCAGTATGCAATATTTCTAAGAAGAGAGCAGCAAGCCAACGTCTTGTGTTTGTTCCGCAGTGCGTTAGAAATTCGGGATAGATACATCATACCCTGCAGCTTTTCCATATTTGGTCATTTTAATCGCAGCGTCTACTTCACCCGTTAAGAAAGCTTCAGAGAAAGTGGATTGTGTAGGGCAGGGGTCTCCAAACTACGGCCCGAGGGCCACATCCGGCCCGCGGACAGATTTTGTCCGGCCCGCGGAGAGCTAGCATACTTGAAAACTCCTTTTAGAGAACATATTTTTTATAGCAAATTAAATTTAGTTTACTGAAGTTTTCTAATTTTATGTTGAATAATTATTAATATGACATCTACATTGATAATGTCATGGGCTAACTACTCATAACATTGTTGTAGGCTTATTGTTATTGTTTTTGTGATAAGTTCGATAAAGGTACACAGAATTGTAATGAGTAAAGACATGTATAATATGCAGAAAATTTAACTTCAGTATATAATAACTAACAAATTATTGAAATGAATCCAACTAACATTTTATACATTTTAAATAAAAACATAACTTATAACGAGCATAACGACATATGAAATACTAATGAGATGTATGTAATTGAGATTTTCCACTGACAATAGTTTGTAGTTGTGAACTAATTTTACTTGTACCAATTATGAAAAGAGATTTAAGATGCTCATCAGTTAATTTAGATCTGTAAACATTTTTTGTGTACTTCATTTTGGAGAAGGTCTTCTCACACAAATAAGTAGTACCAAAAACAGAAAACAGCCCACGAGCAAATTTATGCAAATTATCAAATTGTGTCAGTGGAAGACTCTTATAAAATTCCAACAAAGATGAGTTTTGATATTTATTTTTAATTATATCACTGCACTGTTGATCAATCATTTCCATTTGAAGTTCCGGGGCTAGGGTTTCAATGTCAGCATCAAAAGGATTCTGAAAAATCTTAATTTGATTCGCAATGGCATCAAAGTCCGAGAAACGAGTATCAAAATTTATTTTCAAAGCACTCAAAGTTTCGATTGCAAAATCGATAGGAAACTCAGTCTCAGTGGTGTGGCTGAATATTTCACATGTTTGTTTTTCAATGTGAAAAACATTTACTTCGTAGTTGTGATTGAAACAGTATCAATTTCTTCCGGAATGATTTGATATTAGTGTATAAATCAGGAAGATGCTGGTTTTCTCCTTGCAATCTCAAATTCAGTTCGTTCACATGTTTTGTCAAATCAACATGGAATGCTAACTTCCACAGCCATGCGTTGTTTTGTAATTCAGTAAGAGGGCGATGCTTTTCATTCAAAAAAATTTCGATCACTGTTCGAAGTTCAAAAAAGCGCTGAAGGACTTTCCCACAACTAAGCCAACGTACGGCAGTATGATAAGGTAAGTCATTTTCTCCAATCTCTTCAATAAATTGTCGGAATTGTCGGCGATTCAGCCCAAAAGATCTGATAAAATTAACAGTTGATATGACTGGTTTCAGAACTTCAGACATATCCAAACATTTTCCGCACAAAGACTGTTGATGACAATGTAATATTGTGTATGATACAATGTACTGTATGATACAATGTAAGACTAATGGTTTTGAACCACCTTCATTTTCTACAGCCTTTGCCACAAGAGCGACCACTCCTTTATCTTTCCCACTCATGTTTTTGCCTCCATCAGTTGTAATACATTTCAAGTTTTTCCATCGAAGGTTCTTTTGATTAATGGCCATTTCAACTCCTTTAAAAATATCTGTACCAGTAGTTGTGCCATGAATACTATAATATCAAGAAGTTCTTCATGCACTTCATAGCTTTTATCTACTCCTCGAATATAAATCAACACCTGAGCAGTATCTGACACATCCGTTGACTCATCCAAGGCCAAAGAAAACCACTCAAGTTGAGAGGATATATTTTCAGCGATGTTTTCTACCCTTCGAGCCACAGTGTTTGCTGATATACTGACAGTTTTTAATAAATTTACCTTTTCAGGGCACATTTCTTCGGCTACTGCAATTATGCATTCTTTGATCATTTCTCCATCGAAGAATGGTTTTCCACGTTTTGCAATTTCAAGAGCCACACTAAAGCTGGCACGAGTTGCAGCCTCTTGTTCAGTTTTGAGTTTTGTAAATGAAGATTGCTGCGATTTCAATCCGCGCTTCATAGCTTCGAATTTTTCTGTCCGAAAACTTCATGTATATTTTGAGTAATTTTGAAAATGTTTTGTTTCATAATGACGTTTAATGTTATATTCCTTGAGAACGGCTATGCTTTCATTGCAAATCAAACATAGCGCGTTGTAACTGGACTCAATTACGAAATACTGAATGTTCCACTGATCTTTGAATTTTCTGCATTCACTATCAATTTTTCGCTTCTTTTCCATACTACTAAATCACACAAAAAAGCAACAATTCAAATCAAAATACTGTTACAAAGATGTCTTAAACTTAAACACGCACAAACACGTTTTAAGGAGGTACGCACTATTTTATTTCACAACAGTGTCATAGGAACTGACTTGTGGTTGCGCCACTAGCCTTCTTATATATTCCAATTACTGCCATCTAGAAGTGAGTGGAAGACACCAGAACTTTCTCGAACCAACGAGATTATTCTGTACGTGCTATTAGCGCCATCTGTTAGCGATAGAAGGTACTAGCTATTTCCGCTTGTGTCCACCAGATTGTGTTGTGTCACGTTACTCCTCATGGCTCGTACTCTACGACTAATCTAGAAATTACAGATAATGACAGGAAAATTAATAATATGCAGTGTAGCCGTTTTGCGGACTTTAGTCCGATTTGCAGCCTTTTATAAACGTTGCGTACTTTTTCGGACTTTTTTTTCATCAGTGGACTATTTCACTTTTTACCACCGGCAACAATGATAATATGGTTTTGGCCCTCGGAACTTACTGGAGTAATCAGTATGGCCCTAAGGCTGGAAAGTTTGGAGATCCCTGGCGTAGGGCATTGTTGTTTCAAGACCTTCAACTCTTTTTTAACGCGTATTGAGTGGTGTTTATCAGATGGAGCACGGGCCACTTCTTGAATTCGGTTCGCTATCATATCTGCCTTCATGTTGGATTTACCAGTTTTCTTGATGCTAGACTCACCAAGTTTCCGCAAAAGGCTCCATGCTTTGCTGCTAGAATGAGAAAAATCAAGATTCTGCACGGTCGTCTCCCATTTTTCTAGCCGGGTTTTGTCTAACGATCTAAGTTTATTGCTTCTTGGCACATGTCACAAAACTTTTTGATTCCGGTCCAGTTCCTGATGTTCCTAAGCCATGATAACTGTTTACGTCCGATGCCCCTTCTGCCTTCTATCTTTCCTTCGAGTATGAGCTGGGAAATTTGAGATTTTGTCCCCGAGATTTTAGTATGTGACCCAGATACCCGATCTTGCGCTGCTTTCTGGTATTGAATTGTAATCTCTCCACTCCTGCCCTTCTCAGCACCTCCTCGTTGGTAGTATGGTCCACCCATGGGATACGGAGCATTCTTCTCAGTGTCTCGATCTTGTTAATGGATGCTATTTTTAATCGTCCAGGTTTCTGCCTAATACAGTAGGACTGGCCAAACGTAGTTTGTTGAATGCCTGTTTGTCTTGTTCTACGCCACTCTTGATCTCTTGTAGTGGGTCCCATCTGTCATTTACAGATACTCAAAAGTACCTAAAAACACACAAAAACTACGGAGACTTATTAGACGAGCAAAATAACAATATCTTTTTTAATATTATTATATAATATAATATATATAATTTCTTTTAATATACATAAAAAGGGTAAAGAGGAGGCGGGTATGTATAGAAGGGGCAATGTTAGTTATCTGTGTGATCAAAATGGTAAAGTATTTAAATTTTGTGTGGAAATCTAAAGTCAAATAAAAAATGGTAACCCTGCTGGACCAGGTCAAATTCAGGGGAAGTTACAAAAAATTATTAAAGAGAAAAAGTACAATATATACTGTACTGGATCTTCTTCTTCTTGTTTCGAATGGGCCTACTTTGGATCACGCTTGTTCAACTGTTGGGCTTTGATCCTTGCCCAGTATTGTCGCATCTTCTGCCGGTGTAGCTTTCCTTCGGGGTTTTTTCCTGAAATCCACAAACTTCCTTCAGGGTGCGTCTCATAGACTGTCTGTTTTGGAGATCTGTTATTCCCAGTTCTTTAATATCCTTATCGGTTGCTGTCAACCAAGTGGTATGAACCTTCTTGTTTTGGCAGAAAGTGAACAGACGGTTGGTTAGTCGGTTTGGAGGCAGTCTTGCAACGTGGCCATAGAAATCTAAACTTCTTTTCCTTGCACAGTCAGAGAGCCTCTCAATATGTTCGTAGAGCTCAGAGTTATGTCGCCTTCGGAGTTCCCCATTTTCCTTTACCGGGCCTAAAATCTTCCTGAGGATTGTCCTCTCTCTGATTTTCAATTTCTCTACCAGACCTCCCCGGCTGAAAGAAAGACACTCCATGGCATATAGAGCTTCTGGTCTTAAGACTGATGTGTAGTGCTTTCAGGTTTCGTGACAGGCATTTCTTGTTGTAAGTGTTCTTATTCAGTCTATAGGCTAGTTTTAACTTGTTGACTCTCTTGAATAATGATGCTCTTTCTGATAAGTTGGGTTCAAACCATTCGCCGAGATACTTAAATTTCTCAGTCCTCTTGATGTTTCCCTGCTCTAGTAACATCTCTCTGTTTGCTTCTCTGATGTTGGTGAAGAATTCTGTTTTTTCCAAAGACACTTGAATACCCACTTTGGCAGCCTGTTTCTGAGGTAATTTACCTGCATTGTTGCCATCTCAAGAGAATCAGCAAACAGTGCCATGTCATTTGCAAAGGCCAGGGAACCTTGGAATGGGTGTTGGTCAAAGTTTCTAGGATGAGTCTGCGGGTTTTGTTGTCTAGCCGTAGTTCCTGGAGTACTTTGTTAAGCGTTTCTCTATCAATGGAATCGCAGGCCTTCCTAAAATCAACAAAGGTGACGACCACCTTGCGGTTTCTCATCTTGGAGAATGCAACTACAATTTTAAGATTAAGGATCCGTTCAACATAGGATCGGGTATTCCTGAAGCCCCCCTGGTATTCTCCCAGTTGACTATCCAGCTGATTTTCTGCCCTTGTTTATAACGCCTTCTAGAGAATCTTGTATGTTACCGGGACGAGAAAAATTTCAGGGTAGTTGTTTAGATCAGTAAAATCTCCCTTTTTGTGAAGCGGATGGATCAGAGCAGATTTCCAATCGGGTGGTAATTTCTCTGTTTCCCAGACGTCTTGGATGATCTCGTTAGCTTGCGCACGGCATTGTTTCCAGCACCTTTCCACAGTTCAGCAACGATAGAGTCCTCGCCAGCTGCCTTATTATTCTTAAGAAGTTGAATGATCTGGCCAACTTCTTCCAATGAAGGGGGCAGCGAGTCCGGGTTTGGTGTGGTTTGTTTATAGTCGAAGTCTGCGCTGGGTGGGTCACAGTTGAGTAAATTTACTGTTGAGTTTATATAAGTACTGGGCCAAAAAGAGGCAGCTGTTCTCGTCGTTATACGCCAGTTTGCCTTGTGAGTCTCTGAAGTGGAGGCTTGGCGAAGAGTGTCTGTTGGAAGGTTCCAAAGAAATCTTTGGAATGAGTTTTAGCAAAGCTCTCTTTGATTTGGGTTAGCTGGTTTTGTGTGAAGGTTCAAATGGTTCCTCGAATTATCTTGGCTGTAACCTTTCCTTGTTCCAAAAATGTATGTTACTGTTCCTTGGTCGTTTTAGAATTCCACTTAACCCAGGCTGTCTGTCTTTGGGTTATTGCATTGTCACGGTCTTCAGTCCACCGCGGATGCTTCCTTCTTTTAGCGAGAGGGGCGAGTTCATTGGCCGCCTTGACAAGAGTCTCCTTTAGTTGGTCCCAGCTTTTTAGATCTGTATGTACTTGATCTATTTAACATGATTTATAAGAATAGAAATGATGAACGGGATGCTTGGAATATTTCGACTTTGTTACGATTCTTCGATATCTCGTAAAATTTCTTTCTTGGTATGAACTAGCGTACGTGATAGTCGTCGGAAGTCTAGCCCCTGTATGTAATATTCCTTCACCTCAGAGTTGCCCTAGTGATAAATTAGTCTAGCTTAAATATTATACATAAACATATATACATTCTTGTCCCACGTCGCGCGTCATGGTTTTTCGAATTAATATTACAACTAAATTAAGCATAATAGGCACTAAAAATATTAAATTATTTCTGGCTCTAAATTTATAGAGCCAGTGCCGTCTTAGGCTAAGCCGGGGCTCTTGGGCCCACAAGAATTTGGGGCCCTGTTGGAAAGTAAAAAAAGTGAAAGACAAAAACATTTTTCTGTTATAATGTTATATTTATTATGGTTTATTGGTACAAATCAAATATACATATGTTATTAATTAAATAAATATTCTGCTGGTTTGAAATGGTTACGATTACGATAGTTTCTTTCGGGATTTCTGTACTACAAAATCTTGTATTATATCTTCATAGTCTATTTTTTTAAGGATATTACTTTCTATGCACATAATTGACAAATTAGTTAATCGTTCTTGTAACATAGTAGTTCGTAATTCATTTTTTATTTTCTTTAGCTGTGAAAATGATTGCTCTCCAGTACAATTGATAACCATTTAGCAAAGGAACATTCTTGTAGCAACTTCAACATTTGGAAAAGTTTCTTCTAATTTATCAGACTTGAATGAAAACACTATGATTTAAGCTCATATGCATTAATGTCTTCGTTATAGAATTCTCCAAATTCATTGCATTTTTTTGTCATCTAGTTAGAATCGATTGTTATTAATTGACAAAGAAAACTAAAACGATTGCCAATATCTTGGTATGCTGCCGAACGATTTTTTAAATGTGCATATAATGTGTCGTTAATAAGAATAAACGTATATACATGAAATATTTTTTTTGCCATTCAACTGTACAGTTTCTGATGATCCTTCAAAAAAAGTGACGCGTGTACTGCGAATTCTTTTTCTTTCAGACTTATCTTTATAGTCAGCATTTGGATTTTTTGCTTAGCAAGCGATTCGTACTGATGGAATTTATTGCTTGCGTTATTGACATAATCGATCCGAGATGCGTAAAGTTTCGTTGCGACGTCCATGGTAATAGTGCTTTTTGTAAACTTATGCTTGTTTTATTAATAATTCCCAAAAGATCATTCCATATATCCGTTAAAAGAATAGTATACAATTTTCCAATTTTTTTTGCTAGGCTTTGGGCTTCGTTTCTTGTTTCTCCTGGTTGATTGATGTCACTTGCAATTGAGGACAAAGCTTCAGTAATATTTGCTCCCTATTGCTCTGTCATAATTTTCCATCGTTTGGTCGAAGCCGAGAAAAAATTGAATAATTTTTGGATAAACTGAAAATATGCTACATCTTCGGAAACACAATCAACAGCCTGAACACCTACTAAATTTACGAATATTTACGAATGTGTCGTACATGGGCCAAAAATTGCAAATTTACTTTTTTCTTTTATTCTTGAGTGAACACCAGAATACTTTACAGCCATATTTGATGCATTATCAGAACTCTGTCCACGACAATCTTTTATATTAATATAAATGCTTTCAACAAAGTTTAAAATAGTATCTGCTATGTATACTGCTTTATGCTTATCCATAGAAAAACTGCAAAAATCTCTCAATAGGCTCTACTTCTTTTACGCATCTAACGATGGTCAACGTCAACGAGAGATCTGGTGTAAAATCCACGCTTATAGAATAGTATTTTGATGATTTTATTTCGATAAAAATTGATTTTAAAACTCGTCCTATCATATTAATAAACTTTAAATCAATAAATTTAACTTTAAAAATATACTTTGTCCTATTATATTAATAAACTTATTACAAATATTTGCAGACCAATATGATGTAATTCCTTTTCCACGATTTCCGCAGTTTCGTATATGATCAGCAAGATAAGGATCAAATTCACTAATTAGTTCTAAGCATCCCAAATAATTCCCGTTATTTTGAGACACCAATACCCTATCTCATTATCACCACGAAAAGCAAGACCTCTAGAATCTAAAAATTTCACTACTGCGACAATTCTTCTAAGTAAATTCTTCCAATAATTGACTTCTGTATTATATTGAGACAGCAACTCACTGGAAACTCGTCCCGTAGTTTTGCTTCTTGCGACATAATTTATCATTAATTACCTCTGCTGTAAACTGTACTCATGCTCAAGTAATAAGTTACTTATATGCTTCCAACCTTTATATCCATTCGGCTAAATCAAATTATATCCAGTAGTAGTATTAAATAGACGGCAGCAATAACAGTACACAGATTTCTTCGACGGTGAATAAAGGAGCCCTTTTCTTTCTAAGGACTCACCATTCGTCAATTTACGGAATTACTACGGATTTAAAAATATTTTAGTCAAGTATCTAGTTTGTGTTTTACCGCTTGAATCTGCAAAACTTGTAGAAGTTTCGGAGAAATCACAATTTTTATTTTGGAAAACTACTTAAACCTAGCCCTTTTCGAATCCAAATATCGCGTAATTCTTCCGTTAAAATTTCGTCACAGTACTTACCAGGATCAGGTGATACATTTTCTAAGCTTGTAGTTATTAACTCACAATAGCTTGAAGTAGAGGGTTCAGCATCTGATGTGTGTTGGTCATTTTTGCCACATGTAGGATCTTTTTCCAGTTGATACTCAGAAGTATTTCAATCTTGAGGTGATGAAGGTGAAGAATTGGTCAGCCTATTTGCTTCTTCAACCCTTTTTAAAAAATGAAGTGAGTTTAGGAAGTTTCTTGGTTATTTCTTTTTGAGCAACTTTTACAACTTTCTTTATTTTTTGTGAACCACTTAAATATGTTCTTTTCGACATAAAAATGAATAAATTAACAATAAAATGAATAAATTAACGAACACGTCAACACTTCTATTATCAACACACTTATAACACTTTTATTACTGTGGTATCTTGGTGACAAGAAAGATGGATTTAAACTGAAGATAATTATATATTGTTAAGAGCAGGAGGGCTTACTCTCTGTTCCCATTTGCCTGCCCCACTAATAACAAAAGAATTTCAACCCCAAGTGCACGTAGTTGTTTCTATATTTAATATTTACAACTACAGAAAATAAATAAGTAATAGTTATATCTAAAATGTGTATGTTCAAATATTACATTGTTTACAGACGCATTTAAAACCATTAGTGGTCCCAAACAGTTGCAAGCACGTAGTGGTCATACAACAGCCCCAAAACGCATTCAAAACCATTAGTGCGCCACGACCAGATGTTAGGACCTATTGGTCGCTTTATCGTAATCATACTATAATATGTAAATATCTAATTTTAAGAACCTAGAGATAAAGAAACTAAAAATTAAAATAATTTTAAGACAAAATAAAAATAGAATTGTTGGGTCAAAAGAAAATCAGGTCACTTTCGGGAATTCTCCAACCATAGATAATGTCGACTTAGAAAATGTCGAAATACGGAACTACATACTTCCTACCTTTTGTCGGGTTATATCTACTTAAAATAGAAAAAAAAACGTGTATAGTGTAAGCCAGTGTAAGCGAATATATCGGCTTTTCGGGCCCCCCCTGCCGAGCTGCCCAAGGCACGTGCCCCGTGTGTCCTTACGGTAAAGACGGTTATGCATAGGGCTCTAAATTCATAGCTTAGTCGGAACCAAATTTCTGGCTAGCTTTACTTTATAAGTAGAATGAGAATAAAATATGTATTTCCATATTTTTGGTTGCCCTAATCATTATTAATTTTACAATTAGACAAATTGGTTGAATTTTTGAATATTTTGCGGGATTTGCGCCACCTTCAGTCGGAAACCTAAATTAATCTGACGTTTTAGAAAACTAGAATATATTTTAGGTTATATCAATATTGTTTATTTTCAACCAAATATTTTTTATCTGGAAACCCTTAAATTAACAAGAAGATAAAATGTAGATAAAGATTAGTTTTTTCACAACACATTCATTCATTTCGCAAATCATGGCTAAAAATGCAGCTGAAATAATCATTTTGTAAGTAAAACACAAACTAAAAAAAATTAACAACAAAATCTCATTCATTTAACAGATATTTCATCTGATTTTAGTTTAATCTTTGTGATAACATCGGGGATATTAATATTGTTTAACAAGTTTGCTGCCGATGCTGAAGTGGAGAATGATGTTGCTTTGGAATACAAATGGGCTATTCATGGGTTAATAAATATCTTGGGATATTCAACAATACTAATACCTGGATATCTTGTTTTTAGATACATTAAGAAAATTAGTTATCTAGATAAAGCAGGTAATAATAAACTATTTATTAAACCCAAACACAAATATATTACACTTAAACTTAATAAAGTCAGAACACAGCCTGAATATATAAATATGTTCAACCTTTCCGAACAACAATATGTTAGCCACTTGTTGTTCATAGAGGCAAAGCTATAAAGCGAGATAAATCTCGAAATGCGTGTACAGATGGCTGTCCGCTTAAGGTATGATAATAAGGAACAACATGATCTTAAAAAACAATGTTATTTTTCTGGTTTTTGTTGAGTGCCCAGAAGGTGGACTGAAAGCTATAAAATAACTGACAAATTTCACATGAGATTTGTTTCTAGTAGTCCTAAAAAGACTCATTGGTATTATAGAGCTCCGGAAAGGTTGAATATATTTATATATTCAGGCTGTGTTCCAACTTTATTAAGTTCATATGATTATCTATAATGTAGTATGGTTTTACCAATACTATATTACCCTTCAGATTTTTTACATAGCCTACTTAAATTACATTGATTTCATTTTATTTTCATTATTATTGAAGGGTAAAAAGTTTAAAAAAAAATGGCTACTTCCAATATTACAAGTAGCCTTTATTAATTATTGCCTGTTCTGCCTTAGTTCTTAAAATGTGTTAATTAACTTTGTTCATAATAACTAGATAATATATTAGACTCTTCCGAATTTAGGCCATTTGTCTATTAACTTTTGACTAATTAGGCTTACATTTAATTTGTCATCTTAATATTTAATCTTGTTTGTTATCGATGAACTTTGCTAGACTATTAAGTCTTAATTTATGATGGTCTTCTATGTCTGATATATAATTATGTCCATTTAGTCTTTACTATTTAGTTTTACTTATTAGTTTAGATAACCCTCCGTTTTGCACATGGGTCCAGCCAGACCTTCTGCGATTTAATTTGTATTTTTAATATAATTCTGATTGAGCTATTGACATGAATCTCCTTGACTCATCCTAAAATTTCATTGGCTTTCATTTAAAAGAAAAATGAAAAGGATACATACAATACAAGAGTAATTACAAGAATATATATTTGAATATACATAGTTTGGCACATGTGGTCTGTCCAGACTCTTATATATTTTATTTAAAATATAATTTATTATGAATATTTTACTGCGTTTTTTTAGTTTCTCTGTGGCCTAGGCCGCATTACTGCTAAACAAAAGTCACAAAATCACGCGATTAAAAACCGCGGCGGCTTAGCCGTAGTGCGGCCTAGGCCTAAGCTAATACAAGCGACTTCACTTGCGCTTTTTTCCCGCGACTGGTTTTTCCCTTAGCGTATTGTGTGTTTCATACGGTTGTACTGAAGCCACTTATATTAGCTTACTTGAGTCACAAAATCATGCGATTACAAACCGCGGCAGTTTAGCCGTAGAGCGGCCTAGGCCTAAGCTAAGTCCGAGGCCGCACTACGGTTTTTTCCCGCGAACGGTAACCGCTGTAACCGCGAAATCGCTTGAGAAACACACAGTACGCTATGGGAAAAATCAGTCGCGGGAAAAACTCGCAAGTGAGGCCGCTACCGCACTGAACGTGTCGGATTAACCAACCGCCGGATTATCAAGATTATACTGTACCTGTAATAGTTAACAACAATTACCAAAACCAAAGAGCGAAATGAATTTAAATTAATTGTTAATGTATACTTTTGTACATAAAGTGGTAACTTAATAACAAATATTTACTACCATAGCACGAACAACGGCTTGACTGTCAATATTGGCATTTGGCTCTGCTTATGCCTTCAATGTTCGACTGGCAAATTCGTGCCGATCCGTGCCAACCCTGCCGTAACAGCAAATGCTGTCGCCTCACATATTGTCTCTACTTATAGGGCACCCAGAGATCGAGAACACACTACCCAAATTAAAAGGGAGTTTAAACGCCGAAAAGCCGCCACCAACGTACAATCAGAATACTCTCGGCCCTTCACCCATGAAGACATTAAAAAGGCACTAGAGGATGCCAAGCCAATTGTTAATGTATACTTTTGTACATAAAGTGGTAACTTAATAACAAATATTTACTACCATAGCACAAACAACGGCTTGACTGTCAATATTGGCATTTGGCTCTGCTTATGCCTTCAATGTTCGACTGGCAATACGTGCCGATCCGTGCCAACCCTGCCGTAACACCAAATGCTGTCACCTCACATATTGTCTCTACTTATAGGGCACCCAGAGATTGAGAACACACTACCCAAGTTAAAAGGGAGTTTAAACGCCGAAAAGCCGCCACCGACGTACAATCAGAATACTCTTGGCCCTTCACCCATGAAGACATTAAAAAGGTACTAGAGGATGTCAAGCCAAGCAAAGCTCCAAAGTTTGATGGCATATATCTGGAGTTTCTAATAAATTTAGGAAAAAATGCCCCCTCTCTGGTTGGCTAAAATCCTCATTAATTTTATAAAGGTTATTATATTATAACTAAATACAGGAATTATTCCTCGCCTATTCAAACAAACATAATAACCGTAACATCATAACCATAAAAGACATTTTATTATGATCGAAAAACGTCGGGTGAAGTAGGACTAAAAGTGAATGAAGAAAAAACCAAATACATTTGTATAAACAGAATGGGGCGGAGAGATAGAATAGGGCAAAAGGTCACAGTTAACAGATTTAATTTCGAAAGGGTAGAACGTTTCAAATACCTTGGAGCTTCAGTCACTGCTGATAACGACGTCACTGAGGAAATCAAGGGCAGAATCCAATCCGCAAACCGCTGCCTATACGCACTAAACAATCTTATGAAATCAAAAAACATAACAAGAACATCAAAAATTAAAATTTATAAAACCATTATCAGGCCAGTAATAACGTATGGATGCGAAACGTGGACAATGACCAAAGCAAACGAAGAAAAACTTAGGCGTTCTGAACGAAAAATCTTCAGAAAAAACTTTGGACCCCAGCACGATCCGTCCACAAATCGGTATCGCATTAGAACGAATGCCAAGGTGCAAGAGCTTTACAACGACAGCGATATTGTCCAAGAGATTAAATCACAACGACTAAGATGGGCAGGGCACGTACACAGGCTTGATGACGAAAGACTTGTAAGATCGGTGTGTGAAGAGGTTACAACCGGAAAGAGACCACTCGGACGTCCTAGAATGCGTTGGAGAGACAACATTAAATCAGATCTCCAATTGATGAATATTCCTTTTGTCCACAGATTAATGGAAGACCATATTAAGTGAAAAAAAGTAGTGCAGTCAGCCGAAACCCACCCAGGGTTGTAGAGGTAGAATAATAAAAAAATAATAATAATTCAAACATACAAAGATAATTTTCTTCTTCTGCTTCTTCTGGCTACAGCCCATTTTGAGCCTTGGCCTTCAATAGCTTCCTCCTAAATTCCTTTCTTTCCCGGGCCACTTCCTTCCATCTTCCTAGTTTAAGTAGATTCGTCTGGCCTGGTTCGTCTGATTTCGCCTGGTCTACTTCATCCTCCCATCTTTTTCTTGGTCTTCCTATTGGCCTTTTTCCTTCCATTCGGCCGTTCAGGATTCTATTGGGCATTCTACCATCTGGCATTCTTATAATGTGACCTGCCCACCGGAGGCGAAGCAGTTTCACGTATATCGACACTGTTTGGTTTTTAATGGCCTGATATACTTTCTTGTTGTATCGCTTCCTATATTCTTCATTTTCCCGTACTGGTCCTAGAATCCTTCTTAATAAATTCCTCTCGAGCGCATAGATTTTTTATTCGTTCTTTACGGAGTGTGGATCATCACTTCGCAGCCGTACTTGAGTATTGGTCGGATGATTGTTTTGTACACCTCAATTTTTGTGTATCTGTGTATTACATTGGACTTGTGTATCAAATTGGTAGATTCGCCAATGAGAAGTACGCTTTTTTTGCCATCATCACTCTGGCTCTAATTTTCGCGTCTTCCAGACCTTTGCTATTGATGATTGCGCCCAGAAACTTGAAGTCGTTCACTTGTTCCAAGTTGTCTTGTGTTTGTATTGTTGGTGTACCCGTTCTACTTTGCACTAGCGTCTTTGTTTTGTCGATGTTGATTTGGAGGCCGATGATTTGGAGAGCTTCCTCTGTGGGTCATTTTGTGTGTCCCATTATGTCAATATCATCCGCGTATGCTGCGAGTTGTACGGATTTGTTTATTAGCGAGTTGTCTCTCCCTATTCCAGTCTTTCTTATTACATGCTCCAAGGCGAGGTTGAACAGCGTCGGTGCCAGCCCATCGCCTTGTTTCAGCCCTTGTTCACATGTAAAGCTTTCCGATAAGTCCCGCACCCCCACCTGTGCGGTGTATTCTGACATGGTGTGTTGGACAAGTCTTACCAGCTTTTCTGGTAGACCAGTTCTGTCAGTATCACGTATAGCTCGTCTATGTTTATGGAGTCGTATGCATGTTTGAAACCGACGAACACATTGCATACGTCGACATCGTGTTCCAGGCTTTGCTGAGAGTACGTTTGACGTTGTATATTTGGTCTACTGTCGATCTTCTAGGTCTAAAACCTGCTTGGTACTCTCCTATTATATTTGAGGCAAAATGCTTGAGTCTGTTGTTAATTATAGTCGTGAATATTTTGTATCCGTTGCACACCAGTGATACTCCTCTGTGGTTTGAGCATGTCATCCTTACCCCTTTCTTGTATATCAGGCATATTATGCTCTCGTTTCTGCTTCTCCATTCTTGCGGGATCTGTTCCTTCTTTCATATTTCCATTAGGAGATGTTGTCGGTAGCATGCTAGCTTTTCGCCGCCCTGTTTCAGTGTTTCACTTTGTATTTCGTCGATGCCTGGAGATTTTTTAGCCTTTAGCGGGTTGATTGCTATTACAACTTCTTCTATAGTTGGTGCTATCGTGTGTTCGCTGTCTTCCTCCATTGACAGTAATCCTACTTGTCTTAATGGTGTTACTGGAGCTATAGTTTGCAGTCTACTAGTGGTCGTTTGTTAAACTATATTTAACACACACTTGCGGACGGTACTCACTCCGAAACAGAACTCCACTAGTCTCACCTAGTCTCCACTAGTACTCCACTTAGTCTACTATCCGCAGTGCACGGATTTAGCAACTTTTCAAAGTACTTTTTCCAGGTGTCCTCTATCTCGCGTTGATCACTTATGATTTTTCCCGTTTCGTCTCTGCATAAACTTGTTAGGGGTTGTGTTAATTAATAGACGATGGGCCACAAATATACTAGACGTAAGATCTCAGAGAGTGGCCTATTGTGGCTCAGACCACTCACTAGTACGCATTAAATATTGATGCCGAATCAGAACGCAAGCATGCGCCAAGTCTAAGAGACCAGGGATGCTAAATATCGAGGCGTTACGAATAGAAGCAAACAAGCACAAACTAAAAACGAGCAAAGAGGAAAAAATATGAAATATAAATGTAGAGGAAGGAAGATATATTTAGTCTATGTGGAACACTGTGAAGAACATAGTAAAGAACTCGGCATAGGAAGTACTAGGAATTAGACAGAATAAGCAAGAGAGACCTGAGTGGTATGACGATGAATGTAGAGAAAGCGTTCAACAATGAAACATTGCCCTTAAAAGAATGCTTCAAATAGAAACAAGAGACCGAAGGGAGGCATTCAAACGAGCACGACAAAAATCGGATAAGCTCTGCAGACAAAAGAAACGCAAATTTGAAAACGAAGAAACCCTTAATATGGAAAAAGATTTACATTTTCAAAAGAAATCAGAGAAGAGAAGGTTTCAAACCCCAAACAAGTTTATAAAAAAAAATCAAAGATAATAGTGATCCTAGAACCGGAAAGCCAAATGACAAGCTAGAGAACTATCGTCCCATCGCGCTTCTAAGTGCTAGCTACAAACTATTAGAGCGGCTTCTGTACAACAGAATAAGCTCAAAGATCCTAGAAAGCATACCACTTGAGCAGGCTGGATTCAGGCCAAAGCGAAGCTGTGCCGACCAAGTCTTGTCACTTACGACTTATATAGAGGCCGGGTACCAGAATCAGCAAAAAACATCCGTCGTATTTGTAGAACTAACAGCAGCATATGACACTGTCTGGAAACAAGGACTGCTTTACAAACTCCTTCGCCAAATATCCTGCAAAACAACAGTGGGATCAATCGATAACATGCTGAGCAATATATTATTTCGTGTTGCCATGGGAAATTCACTGAGCAACTGGAAGAAACTCAATAACGTCCCATTCCTGTTCAACTCAACAAACAAATCAATGGAAGAAATCGAGGAAACGCTTACAGACGACTTGAACACCCTAGGAAAATACTTCCACAACTGGTGACTCCAACCCAGTGCAAGCAAGACGGAGGTGGCATGCTTTCACCTAAACAACCGCATGGCCAATAGAGAACTCAGTGTGAACTTCGGTAACAGACTGCTGCACCACAACAGATATCCTAAATATCCGGGAGTAACTCTTGACAGAACTTTATCCTTCAAACAACACCTAACTAAGACTGTCTCAAAACTCAAAACAAGAAATAATATCATACAAAAACTATGCGGCTATTCGTGGGGAGCCTCCGCTACTACGCTTCGTTGTTCTGCCTTAGGGCTCGTTTACTCTACGGCAGAATACTGTGCTCCGGCTTGGCTAAACAGCCAACATGTTAAAATGGTCGACGTTCAACTGAGCCATGCGATTAGCACAATTAGATCTACACCACTGGCTACCAGTACTAAACCATATTCCACCTCCAGCGATACGGAGATCAACTGCACTTGTCAGAAAGTACAACAAGGTTCTTCAAAACCCACAACTACCAATAAACAGAGATATCGATGACATAGGAAGGAATTGGCTGCGTTAAAAAAAACCCTATCGAACAGCTTCACAAACTTGGCGACCGCTGACTTCAACCCAATAAATGAGTGGAGGCAGAAATGGACCCAAGCAGCCCAACCGGAACTTCACAACAGGCCGTGCATAACAACTACGCCAGCCGGCCTTGATCTACCACGTAAGACATGGACAACACTTAACCGGATTAGGACCAACCATGGCAGGTGTGCCGATGCCTTCTACAAGTGGAACATAATACCCTCTCCACAGTGTGACAGCGGCGCTGAAAGGCGGAGTGACGGAGGTCATCCAAATGATTTCCTGAGAGCTACACCAGACTCTATTGAGTACATTAATAATTTAGACATCCAACTGTAACTTGGATTATATTTTTTGTGTTTTACATTGTGCTAAATGTTGTACCTTATAATTTATATTGTATTTATGTTGTATTAATGTTGTACCTTATTTATGTTGTACTTATAACCTTATAATATTTTCACGACATATTATGTGATGTGTGCCATACGATAAATAGATAAATCCGTCTTTGCACGCAAAAGTCTTCGAAGGTCTTCTTGTGGTATACCCTCCCGTTCTTCAATAAGAGCCGCCGTTAGCTGCTGGATGGTCTGAAGAGGATGCGGGCGACCACGAACACGTATGTAGAGCTTGTCCCAAGCATGCTCTATGTGATTTAAATCAGGACTTAACGCAGGCCACACCATTGTTTGAATTACCAGTTCTTATAGGAAGTTTAAAGTGATTGGCGCAGTATGTGGTCTTGCTGTATCCTGCATTAACAAAAAATTTGGATCTATTCCATATGCCACAGGGACAACATGTTAACATAGAGATTAGCCTCAATATAGATATTAGTAACACAATGTCAACAAGGAGATTAGCGTTAAAATTTCCTGGAATTACAACAAGGTCGGTTCTACAGTCGATACTAATCCCACCCCAAACCATTACTGAACCACCTCCAAATCTTCTCTTCTTTCTCTGGTTCTCCTGGGCGTCTGTAAACACGTACTCGGCCATCGCAACGAGTAATACGGAACCTTGATGTACAAAGACTTGTTCACGAGCAAAATTCATCTTTGCTATTCTGTGGAGTCATGTGAAAGAGGGTTTTCGGACGGGTCGTCTTGCCCTCAAATTTGACTCCCTGAAGCTATTCCTAATTGTCTGGTCTGACATAGTGTCCGCATGCGTCGTCCTGAGCGAAATTAAGAAGTCTTTCGCCGTAGAAATTCTATTGGGAAGACTTCAAATCAGTAAAAATTGGTCTTGATTTTGACCAAGACTTTGGGTTACAACCGCCCACCCATATTCCTATCAGTTTTGTCTCATAAGCAATTCCTTGCATTACTACGATATATCCGTTTTGATCATGGGCGATGTGCATTTCACCAACGAACTGAGAAAGCCGCAATTCGTGATATATGGAATTTTTGTATTGAAAATCTTGCGAAACACTTTGATTCACATGAAAACTTTACTGTTGATAAACAGCTATTGCTATACCGCTGCAGAATTCCATCAATACTATCAAAATAACGCAATATCCAAATTTGGTGTGCATGCGATTCCAAAACAAAAAATCCGTTGTAAGAAAGTTATACACAGGCGAAAAGAGTGAAACTAAACAAGGTGAAAATGTATTGCCGCAGTTTGCAAATCGGTATAGTAACACCGGTCATACAGCTATTGTAGAGTTTTTTTCACCACATTGGAAGGAGCAAAGCTAAAATTGGCATTGCTTTTGTTAGCACAGTTCGATTATAAATATTTCCATTTACACTTGCGTGCAAAAAAAGTGGGGCCGTAATTTTACTTCCCACCGTGAACTACACAAAAAATTGTGTCAAGAGGAGCAATGAAATCAGAAGCAATTTCAGCCGATATCGAATATATGGATCAAATAGTCACTCATTTCACAACGAAACACCCAACAAGACGAAGGACTTGGCCTTTTTTTTCCAATATGTGGGATGTGATGACAGGTTGCATTTTGCATTTACAAAGAAGTAAATAGAATGGACAAATCTGATATAAGAGATCTAAGTCATTAGTAGGCAGTTGATGCGTTTTTCGGCTGACCAATAGCAGTAAGTATTCAAAGGAAATTACATTTCTTTCATTTGTTTTCATTTCACTTCCGTTTCAAATTTACTTTCATTTCAACTACATACCATCTAATTTCAGTCGTGTTTCTTTCGTTGTTTCATTCCAGATTCTAGCACTTGTATTTGAAAACCAATTCGGCCGTACTATTATGGATAAGAAGAGACGATGCAAACTTTGTCCCCAATGATGAGCAAAATTACGCAGTAAAACGCGTTTCTTTTGTGCTAAATGTTTGGACCTTGTGTACCAACAACACTCAAAAGTGAATTATATTTGCTTCACTTTCACGAATCAGAATTTATAAGAAGATTAGTTTATATAAGAAACAATATAGATGGAAATAAGTGTAAAATGGATTTTAAAAACTATTTACTGAATATATTTTATTTGAGTAGGTAATTACACATAAGCGAAAGCCATTAAGAATGAAAATATATATATATATATAACTACAGTATAAGCTTGATAATCCGGCGGTTGGTTAATCGAGCACGTTAAGTAATCCGGCGCTCTGGGGAAACACGTGACTTTTCTTTACGATGCCTCGCGCCGGATATAAAACTTGCCCACAGAAGAAATGAAGTCAAAAACACCAGCCTTTGCTCTTAGAAAAAGGCCAGGCCAACATACCCTGCTTTTAACTGAAAACTTGATTGACGATTCTGACCAAGCTAACTCCACCCTGCAATTGTCTTACTATCTGTTCTTTGTTTGTACATATTTCTTTGTTTGTACAAAGTGCATACAAAGTGGGCCATTGATAACGAAACAGAGGGATTTTCGGATAGTTGAAGATGGTTTCTCAAAAACCGCTCGGACACGTCAATTTTTTTGTGAGGGGGACACCTTTTACAAGAAAATTTGTAGCCAAATCACTTAACCCCTTCGCACTGGGACCACAACCCCTAAAATTTTAAATGGCACGGTGGGGTAAGTTATACCTCATTTGAAAGCCCGTTTAGCCCTGAATACTAAACGGCTAACATTTTCTAAATCTATTGATTTGCTTTCGAGATTATTTAATTTCAAGTTACAAGTTTAACACGTTTTTAGTTTATGTCGTTGAAAGAAAATGGTGATCGTTAATTAGAAGATCATTTGACTTTTCAACAAGATGGAGCGCCACCACATTATACGCTGGCTGTTCGGGAGTTTTTGGACAGAGTTTTCCCGGGACAATGAAATGGAGGAAGAGGTGCTATGGAATGGCTTCACCTGATTTAAGTCCTCCGGACTTTTTTTTGTGGGGCCATCCAAAGAGTAGAATTTATGCAAAAGAACCAGAGTGTCTGGAAGGGTTACGTCGATACATTATTGAAGAATGCCGTCAAATTACGCCACAGATCCTCCAAAATGTGAGAAAACGTTTCGAGCGGAATTTGTATTTTTGTATGGAATTTGGTGGCGCACAATTTTGAGCATTTGTTAAACTAATAAAAACCTGTTTTTTTTGGTTTTTTTTTATTTCCTGGTTTTGAATTGTGTTTATTTTTCCTTCACTTTTGCAGTTTTTGTAAGGACAGATTGAACAATTGGACTTCCTTTCAACGACATAAACGAAGAACGTTCGTAACTTGAAATTAAATAATCTCGACAACAAATCGATAAGTTTGGAAAATGTTAAACGTTTAGTATTCAGGGCAAAAAGGGCTTTCAAATAAGGTATCACTTACCAGCGCGAAGGGGTTAAGTGATTTGGTTACAAATTGTCTTGTAGAAGGTGTCCCCCTCACAAACAAAATTGACGTGTCCGACCATTTTTTGAAAATTAATCTGTAACTATCCGAAATTGCCTCTGTTTCGTTTTCAATGGCCCACCTAGCATATATTTTATTCTTTCTGAAATACAATTGTACATAAAATATGGAAAATTGTAATTGTTTTGTTTTAATCCTGATAATCTGGATTTTTTTGCTAATCCATCGGTTGTCTGGTCCCACATGTATCGGATTATTAAGATTATACTGTACATGTTACAATATATATATGCATTTCATTACGCCTCCAAAAATGGGACATTTCCATATGTTCGTATGGAGGTATACAGGGGCTGGCCAGATCAAATGTGCCAAACCAAAGGTTGGCGGACCATATGCCAAACGAAGGGTTAATTCTATCTGCTAAATATCTTGATTATTTATGCATCCTTCTTGATTATTTAATTTATTTATATTTAATCAGTTTAGTCCACTTGACTAATTAGTCTTAATTATTAGTTTATATGACATGTTTAGTTCAGGTTTTTTAGTGTAAAACAAGACAAGCCTAGACTGACGAAACTTGCAGTAAAAGACTACTAATTCAATAATAAATTGGTAGAAGAGAAAAATGTAAATTGTCATTTATACCATTTATTGTTTATTTAATCTATTATTTTCCAGTAGGTAACAACTGTTTACTTCGTGCAATTCGTAGATGTTTTGAGGAAGATGATACTATCGAAAGGGGCATTAACGCTCCACAAGCTCAAACACAACGCACAGCGCTCCAAGATGCTCTGCTCCTTTTATACTACTTTACAGGACTACAAATATCTTTCTTATCCTGGGGTGTTTTACAAGAGAAAGTCATGACACAAGTAATAAAGATGACGGAAAAGTCGTTGTTTGGATTGTTATAATTCTGTTTTCTTTATAGAAATATACAAATGAGAATAATGAAATTGGTCATTTCAAAGATTCCCAATTTCTAGTATTTGTTAATAGGATCCTTGCATTTTTTATGTCAGGATGTATATTGCTAATACAAAGGCAGCCAAGGCATCGCTGTCCTTTATATAAATACGTATTTTGTTCTTTATCGAATATTTTAAGTTCGTGGTGTCAGTATGAAGCTCTTAAATATGTTTCCTTTCCTCATCAGGTAAGATAACATATCTTGGAATAAAATGTTTTTAATATTTATTTGTATTTTATGGATTTAATTTAGGTGTTAGCAAAGGCAGCAAAAACAATACCAGTTATGATAATGGGCAAAGTAATGTCCAGAGCAAAATATGAATATTACGAATATATAACTGCTGTGTTTCTTTCAATAGGAATGTTATTTTTTATGTTAGATACTGGAAATGACACTGGTGCGTATCTAATTTGTGGAGTGATTTTTAAAATGGGCTTTCTGAATTTATTATATTTTTAGGCACAAGGATAACAACATTTTCTGGAGCTATTTTACTGTGTTCATATATAGCATTTGACAGTTTTACTTCGAATTGGCAAGGATCTTTATTTAAACAATTTGGAATGTCGCCAATCCAAATGATGTGTGGAGTAAATTTGTTTTCTTGTGCTTTCACAGCTGTCTCTTTACTCCAACAAGGAACTTTTGCAAAATCCTTAAGCTTCATGGTCCAATTTCCTAGTTTTATCCTCGACTGCATTTTGTTATCAGTTTGTTCCGCAGCAGGACAAATTTTCATTTACCGAACCCTCGCTGCCTTCGGACCCGTTGTTTTTGCGATAATTTCAACAATCCGACAGGGTTTCTCAGTTTTACTCAGCTGCATCATCTACAAACATCAAGTGAATGGAATGGGAATTTTTGGTATTATTTTGGTGTTCTTAAGTTTGTTGTTTAGGAGTTATTGTGGGCACCGAGTCAAAATTTTGAGGACACGTGCTCAAGCCTCAAACGTACTAAAACATTGATGTATTCTATGTTCATTAGTAATTTTTTAGTTCAATTTTACATGAAACGTAAATAACAAAATACCGAAGAATAATGATTATTTATATATTAAAAATAGGTTCATTGTAAGGTAACTCGAGTTGTTTGTATGTAAATAAAATATACAATTTTCTTATGTTTTTTCTCTGTTTGGCAAAAATGTATTCTGTATATTTACACGAAACAAAAATATTAATTGTTTTTAATTAAATAACTTATTATTACATTCAGGGTCTTAACTAGCTTTTTTGGGGACATGGGCAAGACCTCATCACTATAATAGACCTTTTCATAGTTGAAATTTTTTTGTACGCATGTGTCGATTTCCGCCATGTTACAAATCAAAAAGTGACTTTTTGACATATAACCAGTGAAAATAACAAGATGTGCCCGAAACTTTCATATTCCCGAGTTTCAAACTTGGCGGATGCGCCTGCATGAATATTTTTTATGAAATGAATAAAGCTACTTATTTGCCAAAAATAATATGCTATTTTCGGACGGTTCACAAAAACTAGCTAGACGTACGGGTTTTATTTATTTATACGATATTTTTAGGACCAACTTCCGTCGGGGCCCTGGGCACTTGCCCTGTCTAAACGGCCCTGATTATATAGATAACTGATTATATGCATTGGTTATGCAACTGTATAATTTTGAAAATTCACATTTTGGAACAAATATCCAAGATATAAACGCTATTCATTGTTTGTTATGTTCAATTATCTACATCTACTTATTTCAAAAAGAAATTGCAAACATTTTTCTTTTACGAATCTAATCCTGTTTAGACTAGTCAACTCTATCTAGACTAAAGCATAACTTGTACTAATATTCACTTATTATTTGCATTGAAAGGTTTATAAATTTAGTATCCTAAACAATTTTCTAGTTTGTTTTGCTCCATTAGGACAAGTTAAAACAATAATCTTGAAAATCGATTTTGGTCCCAAGGTTTTCAAATGTTTTATTGAAGTTGCTCTTTATTCTGAGATTGCCGTGGTGGCTGTTTAGCTCGGTGGTCCTTTAGCTCCTCTGACTATTCCCATATTCTTTATTTTATATTATAATTTTAAACAAGACCCTTTTTCAAAAACTACAGACCCTTCGGTCTCTTATCACATATACTGTACACTAAGATTATTAAAAAGCGACTAACACCTAACCTCGATTTCTACAAAACTCTCGAACAAGCAGGATTCCGAAAGGGTTTTGGCACAAGTTACCATCTGCAAACTATTAAGACGCCCTTCGAAAGATGTTTTGAATTTAATAAGTCATTCGTTCTCATATTTGTCGACTTCGAAAAAGCTTTCGAAGCTTAAAATCAGCAAAAAATGATCGAAGCACTGGCCGGGTGTAGAATAGACCACAGATATTCAACACTAATAACAGGCATCTGCGAAAATGCAACTGCTAGTGCCAGGCTTCGCGAAGGTTCTGACAAGTTACATATTCAGTGTACCACAAGGGGTGCGTTCCACTTGGCGCCCACAACGCTCACGCTCACGACCGCGGTTTATCCCGTTCCACTTGCTTGAGGGCGTTACAATCGAAAATCAAAGTGGAATGGATTTTGTAGCGTTTTGAGCGTTCAATAATACCAACATTACAAATGGCGATGAAAACATTAGAAATGGCAGTATAAACAACACAGTTGAGTTTTTATATTCAATTGCAATAATGTATATAACAATTATAAATTGCAGTAAAGGATATAATCAAAATGTCGTTGATTGCGGCAGTTGAATATTGGTTGGGCAATCGCAATAACGTCTCGTTTTTTAGGTATATTAATTACATTCTACATTTTAAAAATTTGACATCCAATTTGATATCTAGATTATACTCTAAACCCTTACTCTTTTATATGTAAGTAATTATACCATTTATGACTTTTATAAAATGTTTTTTTTAAACTCCGAAGCTTGGAAGAGCATTGTCACAAAATGCGCAGTCCTATCATAGAAATATCCTTTCTTCGAAACTCCTATTGCAATTTTCTCCCAAACTTTTTTTTTGGGATAATTTCCCACCATGGAGGGTATTCTCCATAGATTTGTACGTTTCCAGTAATAATAATACTGAAGGCTGAGTCCATCTGGACTCCGCCATAAAGAAGCTAAAATATGCACATATGTAACTGACACCTTCGCATAATAAAAATAATAAGCAGGTTAACTATAGAATTTCCGTAGCAGATTCATATTCCGTAGCAGAAACATAAGCTTCCACTAAAATATTACTATTTGCATAATGCAAAGAAATTTTCTGCATCTCCATATTTGAATTTAAAAAAACGCGCCGAATTTCTGCAGAACGACCACTTCGACCCAGCTTTTCAGCTGGGTCGTTTTGGGCGAAAATAATGACGTCATTAGTGACGTATTCGCCGCGACCACAACGACCGCAATCGTCAAGTGGAACGGTTAAATGAATGTTTTTTGCGTTGTGGGCGCCAAGTGGAACGCACCCAAGGAGACTCGATCACGCCAGAATTATTTACTGCTCTCTTAACTAAAAAAGTGGATTGGGGCGAAATGGGCGTTAACATAAACCGCGAGAAACTGAACAATCTGAAGTTTGCAGATCACATTGTTCTGATAGCGGAGCGGCTGGACAAAGCTAGAAAAATGTTGGATGGGCTCTAGACAAGACCAAATTTATGACCAACCTCGTTATGAGCGAGAATATGGCAACTGTCATATGGTCGATGAAATAAAAATAGGTCGCAACGATCAAACGACCGAGATTTATCGAAGGATAGATGTGACATGGGCTGCTTTTGTTTTTAAATCCGACCTTCGTATATGCCTCAAACGTAATGCTGCGTCCACACGCTTGGCAAACTCACAAATCCAAACGTTTGGTAAACATTTGTCTTGGTTTGCAAGCGCTTGCGACCGATTCGATCAAGTGTTGTTTAATCGAGCGGTTGTTGCCTTATCCACACGCTTGTTTTTATTTAAGGTTTGGAGTTTCCAGCAAACGTCCTGTCGTTGATGACTTACGAAGCGGAAACACTCACTCTAACACGGAAAGCAGCAAATAAGGTACGCGTTTGCCAAAGGTCTATGAAGCGGGCAAACCACAAAATCTGTTGAAGAACAGGAATGTCTGACGCACTAGAGCATATAGTATCATTGAAGGGGAACTGGGCAGCCATACTGCAAAAGGGACGGACGGCAGATGGACGCAGCACATCCTTGAATGGCGACCAAGGCAGCTGACTCTAAGAAACATATGAGGTCGTCTTCCAACACGTATTAGGCGCCTGAAAAAAAATTGGGTGTAAGTAGCGCAGGAAAGGGAAGAGTGGAAAAATCAAAGGGAGGTCTATGTTCAGCAGTGGACCTAAATGGCTGATTGATGATCATGACTACAGCACATTTGTTATTATGCCTTGTACCAATTATAGTATATACCTATTATAGTATAAATAATCATCTCTGTGATGACACTTTAATGCCGGCGATTTTTTAAATGCTTTTAGGTAAATTTTCCGATGACATAATAGCAAGAGGAAAATTTTAAGGAATGCTCTATGAAATCGAACAGAGAGGCCGAAAAATGGGATTGCCAGATGGTATCCAAAAGCAGAACATGTACTCCTTTTCTATATTTAGCTCTTTGTCCTCCCTTATCTACTGTATGTATTCTTTTTGATATACGTCTTTAAAACGGGACGATTTTAGAGGCGATTTTTAGTTGAATGAGAAAATCGCCTCGTATAAACGGGCTTTCAGCTAATCGCTTTCAACACAATAGGTTTGCACCCTATTTTTGGTCCCCATTGGTCTTTTTTCTCGTGCCACCCTGCGTTTGTTTAATTTCTATACACACTAAACTGACGCGAATCTGTGTGGTTTGCTAAATATTTGACTATATTTAAAGTCGTTTAAGAGTTTACGTTGCGTTGCTTGAGCTCGCTAATTACGAGTAAGCGAAAGTGTAGGTTTTCGAAAGTATTAAGAGTCAAATATCCGTGTTTTATTAAGGGGCGAGACGATGTTGATGCCAAATGTTCCTTTTGCGAGTCATGTGGATGAAAACAACAAAGGCACTATGGTTTTAGAAAGACACGTAGCTACGAAAAAGCATAAGAAGGTGATACGAGCAGCAGGCTCGTCTTCCAAGGTACCAATACCCATGCTGCTTGGGGAATACTGCATTTCACACATTGAAGCGCCATCAATCGTACATGGAATGTATAGTGAGCTTAAGAAGAATAATGTTTCCTGATTCTGAAACAACAAAAAAACTTAAATTCGGAAAACTAAAAAGACGAAAGCTATAATAAAAAAAAAGGCCCACATGCCATTATGTCGATCATTGAAACTGAGGAATGTTTCTGTTGCCACAGACTCCAGCAACCATGGTACGGAGAAACTATTTCCTATATTGATTCAATATTTCAACTGAATTTTGAAGCTATATTGAGCACTAAAAGAATATTTCTCAAGCAAAATACCTAATAAAATGCCTAATAAAGAATTTTCTCTAAAGCGTTTCAACAAGTGCAGAAGAATATTTAATATTCATGATTTTGCACCTGTACACGCTGTATAGGAAGCCATCAAGGCAAAACGACAAGCAGAAAATAAATGGGATGAGTCTGGAAATGAGGAAGATAGAGAACACTACAGAAAGACAAATACAGTTGTGTAAAGAGCTGTAAGGGAAGCAAAGGCAGCTGCATGGAAGGAAGTCTATGAAGAACTAGAGACCACAGAAAGGGGAGGCCAAGCTTTTCAGAATCGCTAATGCATGAAAAAGGGCTTCAAAAGATCTCACACACATCAGGCAGATAAAAAGTGAACAAGGAATTGTAATTCAATATGAGGAGCATATTAAAAAGAGATAGGAGGAATATTTTGAAAAGTTGCTAAATGAGGAAAATGCCCGGCTTGTGTTTGAGGATGGAATCCCAAATCACAATGTAGCAACTGGCATAGACAGGGAAGAGGTTGTAACTGCTATTAGGAAAATGAAAAGTGGAAAAGCAACCGGCC
Organism: Phosphuga atrata; assembly: GCA_944588485.1. Classification (NCBI taxonomy): domain Eukaryota; kingdom Metazoa; phylum Arthropoda; class Insecta; order Coleoptera; family Silphidae; genus Phosphuga; species Phosphuga atrata. The sequence continues at coordinate 1,151,954 of OX155907.1, read as the reverse complement.
CGGATGAAATTCCAGTGGAGGCTTGCAAATGTCTGGGTGAAGGGGGCATCGATATGTTGTGGAATCTATTTTAACCGGTACTTCAAGAGGAAGTAATGCCCAAGGAATGGTGGGAGAGTACCATAATTCCCATTTATAAGAAGAAAGGTGACATTCAGGATTGTGCAAATTAGAGAGGAATAAAACTCATGTCGCACACAATGAAGATCTGGGAGGAAGTTATTGAAAGTAGGCTTCGGGTGGAGACGACAATAGGAGATGAACAGGAGAAGTTAGGAGAAGAAGCAGTGTAGGATTGTCAGATACTATACCGGTCCAAGTAGGTCTTCACCGAGGATCTGCACTAATCCTCTATATTTTTGATCTTATAATGGATGTCTTCTCTGAAAGCTTTAGATTACCAGCTCCTTGGTGTATGCTATTTGCAGATGATATTGCTTTATGCAGCACAAATAGGTGCTTGAATATCTATTAATAAAACTACAAATAAACTATTCAGATGGATGATAGCCAGCTAGAGGCAAGGGACAGTTTCAAGTATTTGGATCTACTGTATGACGATGGCAATCTGGATCTGGAAATTACCCACCGAGTTCAGGCTGCTTGGTTAAACCGGAAAAGGTTATATGGTATTCTCTGTGACAGGAGACTGAATATCCAAGTAAAGGGTAAAGCCTATAATTGTGCAGTGACACCTACAATGCTATACGGGCAGAAACTTGGCCAACAGTACAGTTACAGAGCAAGCGACTGGAAGTAGCTGAAATGAAGATGCTAAGATGGATGTGTGGTGTTACAAGAAACGATCACATCAAAAACACCTTCATACAAGAAAGTGACTGAAATATCAAAAAAAGGTACAAGCAAGACGCTTGTATGGCCACATTAAGCGCAGGGAGGAGAGTTATGTAGGAAAGAGAGTGCTTGATCTGGTGGTGGAATGCAAAAGGGAAAGAGGCAGGCCTAGAAGAAGATGGATGGACTGCGTGCAGGATGATCTCTGGGAGAAGCAGTTAACAGAAAACACCATTTGGGACCGAGGAAAATGGAAACGACTTGTCAGAAACGTCGACCTCGCATGAACAGGAAAAGACGAAGATGAAGAAGAAGAATACTACGAATAATTTCTAAATATAATAGAACGTTAAAGTATACTAATAAGGCTAATAAGTACTATATTATACAATAATGTTTTATATTTAATTTGATATTAAATTTTAGATTTTAAGATAAAAAAATTATTAACTCCAAGAATTTTTTTTTCGTACGCCAATGCATATTGAGCTGTTATTTGTCAATGGCTGCTATGTCAATTCACAATTGTAATCTGATCTGTTTGTATTATTTGGATTTTTGCGTTTTTTCTTCATTTATTTATTTGTATTTTATTACTATTGTTGCCATTTGGTGTATTTAATGTGTATTTTTCTTTTATATTCAAGTAACTTTTTTCTTTTATATTTAAGTAACTATATTTGAATTTAGCGCCAAATTTTGTACCTAGATTGAACATTTGTCATAGTGTAAATCCGGTTTCTAGTTACTGCATTCTTAAAAAAATGGACTATAGATGAGTTAAATAGATACTGAAATTTGCTAAGATAGCTACAGGTGAAAATTTGCGGGATGAATTGAAAAATTTGCCATTGCATTGTGATAAACTTAAAACCAATCAAATAGAAAATCATATATATTCATGGAGAAGAATGGAAGTAAAGCTATGGATGAAATGCCTTTAAAAATAGATAACGAAAAAGAAGAAAGATATGTATCGTGTTTGACACGCTGTACATGCAAAAATTGCGTCTTTGCTACTTTGCATAGATACAATCTACTGGCCAATACCTACAATTTAATTGGACTAGCGATCAAGTTTCTGTTACCGTTATCATTGAGTCAAGTTGCTTGTGAAAGATCCTTTTCTATCCTAAAAATTATCAAAAATCGTATGGGGAGTACTTCATCCTCTGATAATTTAAATTATTTCGTGATAAAGACGGTAGAAAACGATTCATTGATAAATCTAGATAGCGACGATATAATTGATAAAGTAGCCGAGACCCGTGAGCTTCTTCGGAAGTCGTTGACTAACTATTAAATTGTTAAAATTGAAAATGTAAATATGATAGATATGATTCAAACTTCACATTAGTAGGGGAGAGGTGGGATAGTTGATCCCGGTTTTGGTTTTCTTTTAGTAATTCGAACCATGATAATCAATTTGAACATTTTTTCAACCAGACATGTAGCCTCGTTCCATACTATCAATCATGCACCTATGTAGACCTTCTTATTTGTTGAACAAAAACGGTAAATCAGTTTTTTCAAACTCCTGCGCAAGGATCAACTAACCCCCACCATGGGGGGTATTTGATCCTGGCCAGTGGGTTATTTCATCCCGGAGGATCAATCATCCCACCCGCCAAAGTTTCAACCGTAAATTTTTAAGCTAAATTTGAAAACATAAATAAACTAAATAAATTACCTCTTAATGAGTTGTAATAGTTGGCAATTAGATAAGTAGTTATGAAAAAAAGTTATTCAAGAAGGGGCACGGAATAAATGTCACGTGTTATTTAAAATTTCGTCGGCTCCGGCGGGTGTCCCAAAATTTCATCCCACTCGCAATGTTTTGTCTTCTTTTGCAGGCCACTTCCTCCGCCAGCCATTTGTTTGCATCGCTTTTATTGTATCCCCGTTTGAATTTATTTCTGCGATTTGTCCAGGGTACGAAATGCCATTATACGTAACAACTACGGATTCCCCAACTTCTTTTTTGATGGACTCAAAGGTCCTACCAGACTCGCCATCACTACTAGATTCAAATTCTCCCCCTGACGATGATTTAAGTAACGGACATCAGAATCAGATGAGGTGTCATCAGTTTTCTTTGGCAGTGGAAAGACTTGTCCCCTTTGTTTTTTCTTGGCATTTTCTTTTATCTTCTTCCTCTTTTCTGTGTGCGTGATCTTCGCCAACTTTTTATTGGAAAGTTCTTCGATGGCTGCTTTTTCCGGCGTGTCAGTAAGTATGCGAGTGCGCCCTCGCTTTCTGCCTCGCGAAGATTGTGAACAAGGACCTGCCTTAGGGTACGGCATTATATCATGTGGTGAAAAATTTATTGGCACTGGTTCTTCAACTGGAGATGAGGGATGACGGCCCGCAACACTGCTCTGCGCTGGTTCTTCAACTGGAGAAGGGGAAAGACGGTCCGCCACACTAATCTGCGCTGGTTTTTCAACTGGAGAAGGGTAAGGACGTTTTAATGCTCTATACTGGTTCATCAACTGGTGATGGGGGAGGGCGGTATGTGACAGAACTCGTCATAAACTCATCGTCCTGCCACCCTGAAGCCACTGATTATGTTAGTAGGAGCCATGGCCCTTGGGAAGGCTTCATCTAGCAGTTCTGCTATATCATATATAGTAATAGTTCTCCCGGGGAATCTCAGCATAAAATATAGTCCTGTCCAATGGCTGTAACTTATACGAAGTGTGCGGTGGGATTGTAAGCAGAAGGATTCCATTTTCTTTGGCGTAGTAGAGCCTCGACAGAACAATGACTCTCGTGATTGTCCATGATTATTAAGTGCTTCCTATCTATATTTGGTTGAACTAAACGAATGAAGTGCCCGAGGAGCTTAAGAAAACTGCCGCTAGTCAACCATCCACTTGGGTGGGTAGTTGCATCGCTGCTGGGAGGTGCATGCTTTAGGAATCTGCCTTGCCAATTTTTTTCTGGGAAATATCATAAACGGAGGTATGTGCCCACCGGCAGAGTTGACGCAGGCACAGACGGTGACCAGTTCGCCACATTCGGCGAAGATATTTAAAGTTTTTTTGGATATGTCTGTCGGATATTGATCCAATTCGCTTTCTTGAGTTCCGGAGAAAATCTGACGATTTTTATAACCTGCTTGGACATATTTTTGTTTACGGCACATTCTTTTCAATGTCATCACATTGATACTAGATTTTCTCGCTGCGCTCTTGTAACTTACTCCATCATAAACGACCTTCACTGCATTTTTCAGGGTCTCTGGTGCCCTCTTTCTAGCGAATTCCTTAGTTGTATACTTCCGTGGCATCCGAGAGATTAAACGCAATTAGACTTAATTCTTAAACATGAGACACAAATTAAAGAACCATAAGAGGGATACTTGATTCCAGGATCAAGCATCCCTCTAGCTGGGTGTCGTCCATTAATCACGTGATACGTAGTGATACGTGGTGAGGTTCTTGGTTACCACCATCCCCCACCCAACATTACTTGTATTTTTTTGGTACAAAGCATCTAAAAAAATTTCAGAATATTATATAAACACAAGTATAATCTTATAGAATATAAGAAAAGTTTCTCTCACACGAACAATTTGTCGCTGGTGTACATAGCCATCGAACTGCTATATATAAGTTTGGATAAACAATGCAAAATAAGTTTTGCAAATTCTGTTTTCGCAGGAAGGAAGACAGTAATTTATTCAATTATCCAAAATCTGGTTTTACCAAAATCCTTTCAGAAGAAAGCTGGCATTGAAAATATATGCATTCTTGAACTAAGTCAGTCTCTAAATCATTAGGATACATTTATTCCAAGAAAAGGACTTTTACCGTAAGGGATGATGATGAAAATTTTGATAACCCATTTTGGTGAAAAATGAAAAGTTTTCATTGAACCTATTGTAGTTGTTTTTTTAATTCAGGTACGAGTCTATCAATAAGGACGAGAAATGTTTTAACCCGGAAAGTATCACTTGTAGTCACTCTCATTTCTTCATCGCGTGTTTCAGCATATATTGTTTTCCTTTCCGGTTGTTTTTCCCATGTCTTTTGTTTACTGCTTCGACACGCTTAATTACATGGTCTTTTCTTTAAAATGCTTAAAATTCTCTCGTTCAGCTACGAAAAACTTGCAAAGGGATTCACAAAGATCGGCATCAGTGATCACATCACATTTGAATATTCACTTTGTTCATTCTTTCCAAAAAAAAGCACACCACACAACAACTATTACCGCCGTTTCCAGTTTTTCTTAATTTAAAAGTATTCACGTCGCTTCATTTCGCGTTACGGGTTTTTCGGTACAATCATCGGAATCATCCTTGATTGATTCCAAGTTTTAAGAACTTCGTACCATGAAACACTCAAACTTCTAGATGCGTCCTCTCTAGCTGACCAACGCGTCAAATTTACTCTCTTTAGCATTTTCTCTTTCCCAATTTCAGTCATTAACTTTTGCCTGCGTTGTGTCTAATTTATAAAAATTTAAAAAATAAAAATTTTATTAAAAATTTTTAGGAAAGTCATAAGCTAGGTCCACACTGGGCAACAAATTGTTGTCAACACAATGTTGACAACATGTTGCTGTAAACAAGCAACATGTTGATGAATGCTCGTCAACATTTGGCGGCATTCATCAAAGAAATTTGTTGCTTGTATCCGTGTATCCCGTTTTATACGGGTAACATCGCTCTTATATGGGTAACATCGCTCAGTGTGGATAGTGTTGACAACATTTTGCGTGAATCCCAGTGGTTGAGGTTTAATTTGTGCAGGTTAGCTACCTACTTCGTTTTTGTTATAATAATATTCATTGATTCTTAATTATAATTATAGTTTATAATTCAAAAAAGTGATGGAGAATATGGGTGGTGAAGAAATTAAATATTCCTGGACCAAGCAAAAAAGTACAGAACTGACAAGCAGCACAATCACCAGCAGCTTTCACGTCCATTTTCAACATTTGACTGATTGTGGTGTGGACGCACATCACAGACAACATGTATCCAGATACAATTGAAGCAACTTTATGTTGGCATGTCAAAGTGTTGGCAACAAGTTGCCACCAATTTGTTGCCTAGTGTGGACATACCATTAGATATTCAACATGACACGCCAAAAATGGATCGAATTCAGCTAACAGTTCCAAAATCATACAATAATTTCCGTTATTCGAATCACTGAACATTTCATTTTCCCTCTATAGCACACAACCGAAGAAAAATTAATACTCATATAAGAAATTGCATGACTCGGTTGCAATGTTTTTCGTTGGTACAGGTACTCTCTATTTTATTAACACCTGTTAACTAAGTAAAACTATTTTGTATTTGATCCTTCGAAATGTGTATTTACTGAAATAAACTTATTATTACTGTTTAGATTTACTTAGTAATTGAATTAGTAGATTATTCTTTTATAATAATGTTGCCGTGCAATTGCAAAGTCATTATAATTATAATAGAAATAAGGGTGTCTAATATTGATACGATCACTATAAATGTTGATAGGTAATTGATTAGATAACAATTTATAACAAAGTAGTTGAACAGGTGTTTCTACATACGCACTAACTAAAATAACTGACTTGGTCTTACATGTGATCCCACAACTTATTGTAGCGAAAGAACTGCGTTATGAGACTTGGCATTTTTTACATTTTATGTTTTTGATGGGATCTTAGTTATTTCTAGTTCAATTGTAACGTGTAATATCTCATTTTCTAGATAATTTAATCTAGTTTTAAAGCATATTAAATACTTTAAACAATTATCGATAATTTTTAAATTACGACAAATTTTTACAAGCCATATTGTATGGACCGAGATTCTAAGTTTATAAGAAACAAACTCGTTAAACTGATTATATACTATTTAAATTTAAACCCTCTTTGTCCTTGTTTTCAGTTTTTTTTTAATTAGTGAAAAAGGCTAAAATTAGAGGTAAGGCAATTATATTTTTATTTGCTAAATGTTACATTATTTTAGTACAGGCAACCAATTTAACGTATATTCAGTAAATATACTCAAGTAATGCGTATCAGTTTGACCAGCGTTGCTAATTATCCTGATTTTTTCAAGTTTTAATCTGTTTTAAATATGGGAAGTAGTGACACTAATGGAATTACTGGATTATTATTGAATTCACAGTTTTCTAATAAATGTATAATATACTTAACTATACATATTTGTAAAAGCGTATTACAAAACAAAATGTAAGAGTAAATATAAGAGAAAGAACTTTTCTCTTCAAATTCAAAAAGTAAAAAAGGGCTAAATGTGGCCGGCCTTGTGGTCGATAGCTATTTGTTACTGTTGGTGACAATAAAAATTATTATTACTATTGTAGAATGTACTTTATAATTGTTACATATTTAGTATCAAGAGAATTGTGAAAAATTTTACGTTATGCATAATAAAATGTAAACTTATTAATAATTTTTCTTTGAACAAAACAAAATTTATTCACACACATAAAATAGTTATGTATTGTGCAATATGGCATGAAGATAAATAATTGCGATAGCTTTTAGCCTTAGCTATTATGTTGTGTAAAGGCTAGTAATGAATGAACAAATATAAACCATTAGGAGATTTTATTTTGGAACATAATAGTTTTCGTGTGAGGAAGGAATTCGTTGGAAACTAAAATTTATTTGCCTAGGCAATATTTATCCTGTTTAGATTGCGAATTTTAATTATGTAGATAAGCGTGTAAATCCTGCATGATTATTTCATGCAATCGTTTTATTTATCTATTGGCAGTTCCTTGTTGATGAACTTTTCTAAATTATTATTTACTGTTTTGTGCAATATTGAAAAAAATCACTCGAATTATCGGTTTCTTTAGATTCCTCCAGCATGCCTGAAGAAAAATCAATTTTCCATACTTGAAAGAAAGCTTGGAACTTGAACAATATTTCACCGATTAAGCCAAATATGTTTACAACAAATTACACTTTGTTCTTATATATAATGATCAACGGCTTCATAGTTTGTCTGGTCATGTTAGGTCTTGTGTGGCCTTGTCTGGTCTTGTCTACTATTGTCTCTTTTTGTATCGGCTTGTTTGGTTTTGTCTGGTCTTGTCTCATCTTGTCTGGTCTTGTCTCATTTTGTCTGGTCTTGTCTCATCTTGTCTGGTCTTGTCTGGTATAGTCTGGTCTTATCCGGTCTTGTCTGGTCTTGTCCAGCAAATATTCATAGCCACAAGATTATTCGATTACATTCTAGCGAGGGTAGAAATACCTAGGAATATGTACCAGCTTGTTGTTTTGGCTATGTTTACGGTACTCTGCGTATCGTACTGTATATCGTACCGTACCGTACCATACCGTAACGTGTTGTGTCGTGCCGTGCCGCCCAGTGCCGTACGAACATTTTTCTTGCCACAAAAATTCCATAGGATTTGTTCAAATTATTAAATCGAGTTTTAAATTTAGAACGAATTACCGAAACAAGAAAAGAAGAACCGAACAAGACTAAATAAAAATTAATTAACAAGACCAAATAAAAATTAATGGTCTAAAGTACACCTTTTTTATTGTTATTAATTTATTTTGTAAAAGTTGTTGTTAAGTTTATGTAAATTAAACATATTAATACGCCGTACCGTACTGTGCAGTACCGGCAACAAAAATGTTCGTACGACACTAGACAGTACAGTATCGTACGAACTTTTTTTGCCACAATAATTGTATAGAATTTGTCCAATTTATTAAATAGAGTATTAAATTTACAACAAAGTTGGATTTGTCGGGAAAATTTTTGGATTTGAAAGAAAAGATTAAAAAGACGAAATAAAAATAGTTGCTCTAAAATACACCATTTTTATATAAATATTTGAAATGTTCGGTTTTGTAAAATAGACACATAAATACAGACATAAACATATTAAAGAAAACTAATAAATCTTTCACAAGTAACACTAACTTTTTAAATAAATACAATTTCTATCAAATAAACAAAATAACAATTTTTAATAACATTCAACACAGCACTGTAACAAAATACTAACTTTCTTCATATCCATTATACTATATTTCCTGAAAGGTTCCCCAACTTCACTCTTGGGATCAGAGATTAAATGCAGCTAAATGTATATTAGCTCGCTGATATCCCTAATCTCTGTCGATGGTGATACTCCAGAATCCCAAAAATACGTTGGTAGATTTGTTCGGAAGCATAAAGGCACTGCAGAGTTAAATACAAAACTGCTGCAGGTCTACAAAGCTGGCAGCCCCACCTCTTCAAAATTCAAATTTGATAACACCAGAATTATGTGCTCTTTATGTGCTAATTATGTGCCGCAATCGCGATTTTTCTGCTCGAAGCCTTCAATGAAAGAATCAAATTTTACTAGTGGGGGTGCTAACTTAACAGTCAAGCTAGCACCTACCCATCCGAAAAATTGGGACACCGATACCAAATAAGCACTACAATTATGTGCTATTTATGTGCTTTTCAAGTACCCTGGAGCGAATTCGCTAACGCAACCCCTTGTTCGAAAAACTCACCCCGAACGGAATGAGCCATAAGAGGCGAAATCTACAATAATCGAGCAAAGAAGTTTTAACCAACGCGATATTGTTGCAATAATTATGTGTTCTCCAGATATGATATTCCCGATTTTTGTGCTCGCACTCTTGTACGAAAAATTCACCCCAAACTGTATTAGCCTTAAGGGGTAAAATCTTTAAAAGAATGAACCATAAGAGGTGAAATCTATAATAATAGAGCACAGAAATTTTAACGGAATCAAAATTGTTGCAATAATAATGTCCTATCCAGATATGATATTCGTGATTTTTGTGCTCGCACCTTTGTACGAAAAATTTACCCCAAACTGTATCAGCCTTAAGAGGTGAAATATTTAATAATCGAGAACAAATTTTAAATGATGCGAAATTGTTGCAATAATGATGTTCTCTCCAGATATGCTATTTACGATTTTCTTAAACCCTTGTACGAAAAATTCAACCCGAACTGCATGGGCCCTAAGAGGTGAAATCTATAATAATCGAGCACACAAGTTGTAACCAACACGATATTGATGCAATAATTAAGTGTTCTCCAGATATGATATTCGCGATTTTTGTGCTATCACCCTTGTACGAGAAATTCACCTCAATATATATGAGATATAAGTGGTGAAATCTTTAATAATCTTTATTAATTTTTTGCCTCATTTAAAATGTATGTACTCGACATTTTATATGAGGCAAAATTGTTTCAATAATTATGTGCTCTGCAGATATGCTATTTACGATTTTAATTCTCAAACCCTTGTACGAACATTCACCCCGAACTGCATGAGCCCTAATAGGTGAAATCTATAATAATCGCGTACAAGATTGCGAGCACAAAAGTCACGAAATATCATATCGATTTCGATTCCGTTAAAATTTCTGGGCTCTATTATTATAGATTTCACCTCTTATGGCTCATTCCGTTCGGGGTGAGTTTCTCGCACAAGGGTTTGAGCGCAAAAATCGTAAATAGCATATCTGGAGAGCACATCATTATTGCAACAATTTCGCGTCATTTAAAATTTGTGTTCTCGATTATTAAAGATTTCACCTCTTAAGGCTGATACAGTTCGGGGTGAATTTTTCGTACAACGGTGCGAGCATAAAAATCACGAATATAATATCTGGATAGGACATTATTATTGCAACAATTTCGATTCCGTTAAAATTTCTTTGCTCTATTATTATAGATTTCATCTCTTATTCCGTTCGGGGTGAGTTTTTCGCTCAAGGGTTTGAGCACAAAAAACGTGAATATCATATCTGGAGAACACATGATTATTGCAATTATACCGCGTCGATTAAAATTTTTGTGCGCCATTATTATAGATTTCACCTCTTAGGGCTCTAGCAGTTCGGGGTGAATTTTTCGTACAAGGGTTTGAGAACAAAAATCGTAAATAGGATATCTGGAGAGCACATAATTATTGAAACAGTTTTGCGTCATTTAAAATTTATGTACTCGATTATTAGAGATTTCACCTCTTATGGCTTATATATTTCGGTGTGAATTTCTCGTACAAGGGTGATAGCACAAAAATCGTGAATATCATATATGGAAAACACATAATTATTGCAACAATATCGCGTTGGTTATAACTTGTGTGCTCGATTATTATAGATTTCACCTCCTAGGGCTCATGCAATTCGGGGTGAATTTTTCGTACAAGTTTTGAGAACAAAAATCGTACCTAGTATATCTTGAGAGCACGTAATTATTGCAACAATTTTGCGTCATTTAAAATTTCTGTTCTCGATTATTATAGATTTCACCTCTTATGGCTCATTCCGTTCGGGGTAAGTTTTTCGCACAAGGATTAGTGTGCAAAAATCCTAAATAGCATATCTGGAGAGCACATAACTATTAAAACAATTTTGCGTCATTTAAAATGTATGTTCTCGGTTATTAAAGATTTTACCTCTTAAGGCTTATACAGTTCAGGGTGCTATTCAAAAATCGCGAATATCATATCTGGAGAGCATATAATAATTGCAACAATTTCGTGTCGGTTTAAATTTCTGTGCTCGAGTATAAAAGATTTCACCTCTATTGGCTCTCACCATTCGGAATGAATTTTTACTACAAGGGAGCGAGCACAAAAATCGCGAATGACATATTTGGAGAGCACATAATTATTGCAACTATTTCGCACCGGTTAAAATTTCTGTTCTCGATTATTAAAGATTTCACCTCTTACCGTTCTCAATACCACTCATACCGTTCGGAGTGATTTTTTCGTGCAAGGATGCGAGCAGAAAAATTGCGAATATCATATCTGGAGAATACATAATCATTGCAACAATATAGCCTTCGTTAAAATTTGTGTGCTCGATTATTATAAATTTCACCTCTTATGGCTTATTCCGTTCGGGGTGAGTTTTTCGCACAAAGGTTTGAGCACAAAAATCGTAAGAAGCATATCTGGAGAGCACATAATAATAGAAATAATTTTGCGTTATTTAAAATTCCTGTTCTCGATTATTAAAGATTTTACCTCTTAATGCTAATACAGTTCGGGGTGAATTTTTCGTACAAGGGTACGAGCACAAAAATCGGGAATATCATATCTGGAGAACACATAATTATTCCAACAATATCGCGTTGGTTAAGACTTGTTTGCTCGATTATTATAGATTTCGCCTCTTATGGCTCATTCCGTTCGGGGTGAGTTTTTCGCACAAAGGGTTGAGTTAGCGAATTCGCTCCAGGGTACTTTAAAAGCACATAAATAGCACATAATTGTAGTGCTTATTTGGTATCGGTACCCCAATTTTTCGGATGGGTGGCTGCTAGCTTGACTGTTAAGTTAGCACCCCCACTACAAAAATTTGATTCTTTCATTGAAGGCTTGGAGCACAAGAATCGCGATTGCGGCACATAATTAGCACATAAAGAGCACATAATTCTGGTGGTATCAAATTTGTATTTTAAAGAGGTGAGGGTGCCAACTTTATAGACCTAGCTGGTGCTGCAAGTTCCGACGAATGGAACATTGAGGAATGGTGACAAAGTGCAAACAATTCCAAAACGATTCCAGGAAACACACAACCTTATTTGATGCTAAAAATATAAGATAAGTTTGAGTCAATTTTAAGGATGAAGAATGAATTGAAAGTATTTGGTAGTAATAACAAATTCGTTTTGTTAAAAAAATATAGCTGGCTTTTGTCGTCCAATCATTCAAGTCGAGAGGTTTCGATCAGAAAATAAAATTTTAAAATGATCCTATGATATCGTGGTATCAAAACGAAATAGAGAATCTTGAATAATACTTGAAAATTAAAAAAACTGTTGTGTAACCTAGATCACTGTCGTTAAAGATTTAGTGAATAAAGTAGAATTGTAAGAATAACTTCTTACCTCACAATCAATCTTTAAATAGTTAATGTACTGAGTATTTAAGGATCATAAGCTTAAAAACTTCCATATTAAACAATTGCGTTGGTGTGTAAGCATCTGAGTAGGCAAAGATGATATGTTCTAAACCCACCTCCGCCTCAGACTTGACCCCCTAACCTGCCCTTGACCCTAACCTAACCCTGACCTGTCGGTTTCGACTTCCGGTTTCTACTTCCGGTTTCGACTTCCGGTTTCGACTTCCGGTTTTTGACTTCCGGTCTACATTTCCGAATGCGCGGGAAAATTCAAAAAATAGATGCGAGGCGGGAAAATTCAAAATTAGATGTCGGCAGGGCAAATTAGGTGTGTAGTTGGCTGCATATATCAACGAGACTAGATACATAAGGTTAGATAGACGGGACTAGATAAATGAGACTTGATAGACGGGTGGGGGGGGTGTCCTAGATACGTGACTAGACTAACTAGACAGATGAAGCTAAATACATTGGGCTAGACAGACTGGACGGACTGGACAGACGGGGCTAGATAGATGGGGTAAGATACATGAGACTAGATAGACGGGGCTAGATACACGAGAGTAGATAGATGGGACTAAATACATGAGACTAGATAGATGAAGCTAAATACATGAGACTAGACAGACGGGGCTAGATTCATGAGACTAAATACATGAGACTAGATAGATGTGGTTAGATACATGAGACTAGACGGACGAGGCTAGATACATGAGACTAGATAGACGGGACTATGTACATGAGACTAGACAGACGGGGCTAGATACACGAGACTAGACAGATGGGCCTAAATACATGAGACTAGATAGACGGGGCTAGATACATGAGCCTAGATAGACGGAGCTAAATACATTAAACTAGATAAGACTGAACTAAATTATATAAGGCAGTGTTCTTCAACCGGTGTTCCATGGAACCCCAGGGTTTCACTAAAACATTCAGGGGTTCCGCGAATCAATGCTAAAATAATCTGAACTTTAACCGGTGCACAGTGGGGCCAAATCTATGAATTCTTTGCAAAAAATATTTTAACTAAGTTATGAATATTAATTGATAAATACAACGTTTGTGAATAATAATACGAAGTTTAATATGTATTTTTTTAAAACTATATATATATATATATATATATATATATATATATATATATATATATGTACATATCAAGATTTAACACGTTTACAAGGTTTGCGAAAACCATTGCAGATCTCGGCGAGCGTATACATGTGTACACACGACACGAGTCATCCTATACCGCATGCTATCAAGCCGCCGCGATCTAGCATTTGTTTTCAGCGATTAGACTTTCCTGAAGCTGCTGAAGCTAAAGTTCCTTTCAGAAGTAAGCATCGCGGCTCAGATTTAATAGTTTTACCAGTAGCATCCTTACCTACAGGTTACTATATATATCATTTTTTTAATTTTAATTGTATGATGTTTAGTAAAATAATAATTAACAAAGTTATAATATTAATTAACAAAGACGCGTAAATGAAAATTACAATTTAAAGGAATAACGTTTATTTGTACGAATTTAGTTGACTAAATCAGTGCATATCATGTTTGCAGTTGTATTTTTTTTTTGCTTTTGGATTCGTTGTTCATGGTGAATTTGAAAAAAAAAGCTGCGCATGATTGCGCCAATTGGAGATAATGCTGGTTTAGAGCGCAAAAGCAGTGGCGGATCCAGGGGGGGGGCTAAGGGGCTCAAGCCCCCCCCAAAAGCATCTGAGTTCTTCCGTTGCAAATCAAAGTGAACTCATAGGAAAATATGTTATCATAGTTCTTCTTCTTTTTGGCGCAACAGCTTAACTGGGACCTAGGTCTCCTCCCTTTACGTATACTTGTGTTTGGTGTCTATGCTTAGACATAAGCCTTACGTTTTTTAATGTGAGCGGCGAGCCACATTTGAGGGAGGTATTCTCGGCAATTTGCTGTGATGGCTTTGCCAGAGTAATTCCATGCGGACGGTGGCTAATTACAATACGTGTCCCGAGATCCAACCGCTAGCTGTCGAGAAGGCATGCAGCTTGCCTAGTGTTCGCAATATGATGGCAATAGTAAATAATATTACCAGTTTTGTACGAGAGTCAGAAAAAAGATTGGAAGTTTTCAAACGAGCTATCGTTCAACGACAAGCTATCGTTGTTTTTAACAAACACCCACAGACGAAAAGAGTCCAGTTGCAAAGTCTTAGTGATACACGCTGGGTTGAAAGCCATGATGCGATCCTTCAATTCAAAGAGTTCTTTGACCCTATCACACAGTTCCTTGAAGAAATGGACTGAACTTCTCCGTCATTAAAAAGTGCAAGATTTCTAGCTTCTATTCAACGATTCGACTTTGTCTTATCTTAATGGTAACCGCCGCAGTATTTGAAATCACTGTTTCGCTTTCACAGGAACTGCAGGCTGTTGCATTAGATCTTAATCTTTATTATGAGATGGTAGAAAGTGTAGTAAGAACGAGAAGAGTCGCTTTTCGAGAGCAGATCACTATTCGATTCTCGATCTGTTCCACCTTCTACCAAGTGCCATCGTAAACACAGAAAATCTGACCTCGATAGTAGCAGCTGCATGCGTTTACAGTGAAGATTTATGTCATCCTCTCTCGTTATCGGGATAAATATCTCTTTGGAAGGAGCTATGGAGTGGTAGACAACATCTCTCCCAAACAGCAGCTGAAGCGCATCAAGAGACAAACGAGTTTTTTCCAAATATATAAAATGTTGTTACAAATTCTCGCTACATTACCAGTAACCACTTGTATTGTGGAGCTTCTCCTCGCTTAAAATATTAAAATCGTACCTTCGTACGACAATTACTCAAGACAAGTTAACCGGTTTGGGTTCCATGTATATTCACCGAGATATCTCTGCTAATCTACAACCTAACGAAGTCATTGAGGAATTTGCGAAAAGGTATCCGAGGAGACTTATTATGTGCTAAGCAAAATAAAATGTGTGTTTTTTAGTGTTTTCTTTGCTATTCTTTATTTTACCTCGGCGGGGTCAAGCCCCCCCCAAATGACAATCCTGGATCCGCCCCTGCGCAAAAGAATACCAAGTTTTCACGATTTTTTCGTGGAAAAATGGTTAGTGATATCAATGTTCTGTTTACACACAGTTTATTTATACTTTCAACGTTATCCTTGAATTTTCATATAGCAAAACAATGTGAAGTGGTCAAGATATCTGCATCGGCGGCAGACGTGTATTTCACTGATTTGGTTTACTGCTGATAGCGCAGAACCGATGTAAAGTAAAATTTGTGAAGAAATTCGTTGAAACACGTACAAAGTGGCCTAAAGACCTAATTCCGGATCTTGATAAAAAGATTTCATTTTTGTAGCAGATTTTAAGAAAATATGGCAAAAAGCTAAGAGAAAACATGACGGGTTCTTATAAAAACTGGTTGAACTTCCATAAATTTACATACATTTATATAGTTATTTATATAGTTATATTTATATAGTTATATTTATATAGTTTAGAAAAACTACATATTAAACTTTGTATTATTATTCAAAAGTTTTCTACTTTATTATGTTTTATAGTCAAAATTTAGCTCAAATAATTTTTACCAAGAAATCATGCATTCGGTCCTACTGTGCGGCGCGGCGTTTACAACTACAGACGATTCGTTGCGCCGCTCTCTGGAACACGTGTGTCGATTGGAGTTTCATATTGGAACTATTCATTTCAAGTCTTACAAATGCAAACGGCAGTAAGTTAATTATTTTATAATAAATTGAGTTTTGTTTTAACTTATCCTAAAATCCTTTAGAAATATAATGCAGAATTGACTTAAAACTGGGAAATTGGAATCAAAATCGAAAGAACAAGCTTCTTGCTGTCTTGAAAATTTCATCAGTTTTCCGCCAATATTGCAGCTGACGGATAATATTGAAGAAGAAAATTAATCAGGATCTACTATCTGAAAAAATACGAAAGTATGATGAAGATCATTTGAATTTTTGATTTACCTGGATTGGTGATAAAAATGAGCCAAATGTGTTTTGTGTGGTATGTGAGCAAGTAGTCAACAACAGCAGTTTAAATCCTGCAAAGTTAAAGCGTCATTTGGAAAATAAACATCCGACTTTAAAAGGTAAAAGCGAATATTTCAAAAGAAAACGTCTTGAACTACAGCACAAAAAGAATGCATTTGAAAGGTATGTTCGTGATGATAATAAAAATGTTCTAAAAGCGTCTTATTTAGTTAGTTTGTAAGTTCAAACGATTGTAGAAAAATTAATTAAAGCTTGTACAAAAGATTTAATCAAAAACATGATCGATGAATAAATTGCCAACAAAATTGAACTCGTCCCATTGTCTGATACGACGATTTCATGACGAATTAAAGAAATGTCAGATTACTGCGAAGTGGAACTAGTAAGTCGTTTGAAAAATCCTAAAGATGGATTCACTCTGCAAATGGACAGACACATCTACAGATGTGACTGGATTAGCAATTTTGTTAGTTTTCGTGAGATACATACACGAATCCAATTTTCAGGAAGATATGCTTTTTTGCGCAAAGCTCTGCCAACTCAAACAACAGGTGAAGAAATATTTAATAGCACGTTTAAAGAAACTAGTTTCAGACATAAAAGCCAGCCATTGCTGAGTTCATCGTCATGCTCTCGCTGTTAAACGGACACCAAAAGCATTGCAGAAGTTCTCAATGAGGCCGTTAAGATGGTTAATTTATTAAAATCCAGACCCCTAAAACCAGGGTATTTGCCCTATTGTACGATGATCTGGGAAACTCACATAAAAATCTCCTTCTTCATACTGAAGTAAGATGGTTATCCAGTGGAAAGGTTCTGACCAGACTTTGGGAATTGCATTATGAATTCGAATCTTTTTATCTGAACGTGAATTTTCTGGAAAACTTAATGACACTAATTGACTTCAAAATCTAGCCAACCTTGCAGATATATTTTTGTACATGAACGAAGTTAATCTTTCACTTCAAGGACCAACTACTGCTGTTTTAAGGTCAATAGCAAAGTAAACTCAATCAAATCGAAAATGAAGCATTGGGAGGAATGCATCACCAAAAGTAATAAAGAATGTTTTTTCTAATTTAAATGATTTCCTGGCAAACAATAATATCGAATTCGACCAGAATTTAAAAAATCATATTTTGGATCATTTAACGGGATTGCAAAAGACATTTTTCAAATATTTCCTCCCCATTTGCAATAATTTAAGTTAAATCGAAAATCCTTTTTCTATTTTGCGTCTGTAATGAACTCATAACAGCACTAATATGCGTGCGGTTATTTTCTCAATATGTATCGATTTTTTTATTTAGAAATGGCCTAAAAGGGCGCAAAATAGAAAAAATACTATACAAAACTCGTTCGTAAGGCGTTTTTCAGCACTTGTCCGTTAGAAAACTCCTCGCTTCCATCGTTGTTTTCCAAACTTGGACGCGTGCTGTAAAATCGCGCTTACTGAACTCGTCCTTTAATGTACTATTAATGAGTGTTGTGATGTGGATACCTTGCCAATTAAAGAAATATAGTAATTTCTAGATATATGTACCGACACTGCATTACAATTTACATTTGGACCGGATTGCATTGGCCCGTTTTGGATAAAATTAAGGAAAGAATATCCGGAAATTTCCAAACGTCCATATACGTCGCTACAAAAACTATGCATAGAAATCGACTTGATTGTGAAAATGATATGCGTCTCCAATTAACACCGATCCAACCAGATATTGATAAATTATGCAGTCATAAACCAACACAACAAAGTCATTGATTTTTTAAAGATTTTTTTCTTTTGATTAAAATTTCTTTTCTATGTATGTATAGTACAAGTATTTTATATTTTATATGAAGTATTTTGTTTGAATAAATGCAAATTTATTTATTATGAGACTTTTACAAAAATTTTATAAGAAATGCAGGGACGAACCTTGTTCGTAACATGTAATGCGATTCCCACGTTAATCAAATTGCTAATAAACAGAGGGTCCCATAAGAAGAATATTCTCAAAAAAGGGTTCCGCGGGATGACAAAGGTTGAAGAACACTGATATAAGGGATTGTTTAATTTAACTAAAATATATTTTCGATTATTTTATCGTTTAACTTAATAAACATAATAAGATTTGAATTTACCAGTAGGCAGTTAAACATAGCAGGACGTTTGTGTATGTCAGTGTAATCAATTTCTTAGATTTGCTTTTCGTATTTTTTTTTCGTTTTTATTTTGATTTACTGAATCAAATCTAACCAATGACTGAAAATCTAAAGTAACAGGAGCTTGAAGAGCAAGACTAGAGAGACAAGATTAATCAAATGACAAGATTAAAACAGACTACATATTTCCAGTGATATTTATCTGAATAATTTTCTATGTGTAAGTGAAATTTCTTAAACTTGATTTAAATCGTATTAATTATTTAATATAAATAAAAAAATATTTCAGCAATTAGGTTTAATTTTGAGTGAGAAATGGAATAAATTGTTTCTTTTGCAGTTTAAGTAATCAGTTTAGTATTTGAAGTTGAAGCTTTTAAATGTATGAGAAGGATATAACATCCAATAATTTTTATTACAACTTCCACGATAGAAACTTTTTATGTAACCACAAGTCTAGATAAGACCGAGCGTCTAGCACTGATAACAGTCCTGTCTCAACCGGTCTGTAAACACATGTGGAACAAATAAATTATGAAGCGCGGTCTAATCAATTTCTTGAAATTATCCCGTGTTTAATTTTATAAACATGTTATGATTTTGGTTTATCGGTATTCGGTTTGGTATGACTGATCGTCTTAAATTATGAAACGCAGTGTAATCAATTTCTTAGGATTGTTTTTCGTTTTTATTTTGATTTATCGGTAGTCGGTTTGATACGACTGGTCGTCTAGCGTTGATAATAATTTCTCGTCTCAACTTGTCTGGATCACGTGATACATACCAAGCATTTTGATTGGCTCATTGAAAATCCGTTTGGGTATAAATAGGAGACAAACTACTAATAATGAATTCATAGCTTAACCTAACTTCGAACGAAGCAGACGTTAAACCGAACAATTTATTTAGACAAATAAATTCCAAACCCCAACGAAAAACATGAATCCAATCATGAAACAAACCAGCGCCAACGGAACCGCCGCCGCCCAGGAATTCCAGAACTTCGCCTTCCTGGATTCCATCAGCGAGAACGGGTTGGACAGGCTGGTCAACCACCTCCTGAACAGGAAGAAGAACACCGACGCCGAACAGCCCCAGGACACCGCCGCGACCAGAAGATCCGCCGCCGAGAGGACCAACGACGCCGCCCCAAGGAGAGCCACCGAAGCTGCCCCGAGGAGAGCCACCGAAGCCGCCCCGAGGAGAGCCACCGAAGCCGCCCCGAGGAGAGCCACCGAAGCCTCCCCAAGGAGAGCCACCGAAGCCGCCCTGAGAAGGAAACCTACACCGATGAACACCGAAAGCTCCTCCGAAGCCGCCCCCAAGCGCAAAACCGACCCGGAGGACGAGGAAACGTTCAAGTTTCCCAAGAAAACTTTCCCAAACTAGAGAGAGCGAGTACGTCAGGATCACAGGTAAGTATGAACATGTATGCATGCTTAGACACGGAGGACAGTGACAACGAAGACGATATAGAAACTGAGACCGAAAACCCCACCGAAGAAAAGAACAACACCCCAATCATCCTACGGAACAAGGAAAAATGGACCAGACTCAGCAAGAAACTGTACAGCAAACACATAAAATTCACAAGGGCCACGTCGACAAGAGACGGAATAAGGATCCAACCACAAACGATAACGGATTATCGAGAAATGTACAGCCTAATGAAAGACGAAAACTACGAGTTCCACACTCACCAATTGAGCTCCGAGAAGAACATCAAGGTGGTGATCAAGGGAATCCCCACCGAAGTCGAGGAAGAAGAGATACTCAACGACCTAGCCGAAAAAGGTTACCCGGCAATCAAGGTGACAAGAATGAAGGGAAGGAACGCGACCCCTATCCAAATGGTATTAGTGGAAATACCAAAACAGTATAAATCCATCTGCCAAATGGAGAGAATACAATACCTCAGCGTAAGAATTGAGCCGCTCAAGCCTAGAGGAGACAAAGTACAATGCCATAGATGTCAGCTCTATGGACACGTACAGAGAAACTGCAACGCGGAATATAGGTGCATGAAATGTGCTGGAAAACACAGCACGCACCTATGCGAGAAACCAGCAACACTGCCACCCAAATGCGCAAACTGCGGAGGCGAACACGTCTCAATATGGAGGAACTGCCCCGCCAAACCAACAAACAAAACCGCAGAGACGACAAGACAACGACCAACTCCCAGGACAAAACCGAACAGTTACATACAAGCTACTGCGAGGGAAAACACGACATACCGGGACAGAGCACAAGCAACCACCAGCGAAAACAGACAAAACACCGAAAGGAAAACACCGATGACAAAGACAACAATAGACAAAGTAACGGAAGAACTAGTGAAACTGCTAAAGAAATACGCCTCTGTACAAACAGATGACGACGAACTGACAAATTACTCAAAAACCATCACAAACATCGTCAAAATCATCAAAAATTACTAGAAAACGGAAAGTAGACGAACTAAAGATTGTTTTCTGGAACGCAAACGGAGTCGAAAGTAAGAAACTAGAACTGGTAGCACACATGACGGAATACAACATAGATGTGGCGCTAATCAACGAGACGCACCTGCGACTCTGCAATCGCCTGAACATACCAAGCTACCAAACCTACAGGAAAGAGAGGGGCCAACAAGCCGCATGCGGAGTTGCCATAATAATCAAGAGGAATTTGAAACACCACGAATTGCCCGAAGTGGACACGACGGATAACACAGAAACGATAGGAAACGAAATAATGACCGCAGACGGTCCACTGGCCTTGTATTCACTATACTCGCCACCAAGGAAAGAAATGAGCACTCCAGACTTGGATAAAATATTTAGAAATAACACGGCAACGATAGCCGCAGGAGACTTTAACGCAAAACACACACAGTGTAACTGCAGAAAAACAAATCAAAAAGGAAGAGAACTAAAACGTTACACAGAAAACCGCCTACTAACGGTTCTAGCCCCAAACGAGCCAACACATTTCACAGGTAATAACAGACACCCGCCGGACATATTGGACATAGCGGTAATGAAAAACGTCACAGCAAACATCGACATAGTCTATATTGAAGACTTGGGCTCCGATCACAACCCCGTGCACATCAACGTCCATACGAAAAGTGCGAGAAGAACGTGCGAGAAAACATTAACAAACTGGGAAAAGTTCAAAGAGAACCTAGATATTACCTGCACAGATATTACAGACCCATCAAGCCTAGAACAGGCGGCGCAAACATTCGAGAACGAAATAAAGGAGGCGCTCCATACCGCCACAAGAAAACTAACCTTCAACAAAACAACTACACACCCACAGGAAATAATGAAACTAATACGCGCAAAACGGAAAGCAAACAAGACGTACCAACGTACATTAGCACCGACAGACAAAACGGTCCTGAACAGACTGACAAATCAAGGAAAACTGGCGCTACAAGAACAACACAACGCAGACTGGGAAAACAAACTAGAACGAATAAACGACACCAAAGACGAACCGTGGTACTTAGCCAAGACTCTAAAACAACAGAACCGCAACACAATACCACCTATCAAAAAGAACGACGGCAGCACAGCAACCTCTGACATTGACAAGACAGAGACTTTCGCAAACGCACTCGAAGAACAATTCACAGCAAATATCCCAAACGCAATCCACAACTCTCAAGGTATCTACGAAACGGTAAGGAAACAGCGAAGAAAACTGCGACATAAGAGAATCAACGCCAGAGGAAATAGCCGAGATAATAAAAAACCTTAAAAACAGGAAAGAACCCGGTTGTGATAATATAAACAATGCGACTATCAAGAACCTAACGCCGCCCGCTGTAGACAGAATGAATCAAATCGTAAACGCATCGCTCAAACTCAGAACGTTTCCGACCCAATGGAAACACGCCACAGCAAAACTGATTTCCAAACCCAACAAACCCAGGAACAAAACATCAAGCTACAGGCCAATAAGCCTACTAACAGGACTTGGAAAAATAACGGAGAAAATAATACACAATCGACTGACAGACATAGTTGACGAGAAACAAATATTCCCGGACGAACCGTACGGATTCAGACAAGAACATTGCACAACGTACCAGACAACTAGAATAACCGAAGCGATAATACGCTTTCCACAGAGGATACGCCATGGGAGCGGTACTCCTGGACGTCTCAAAGGCCTTCGACAAGATGTGGCACGAAGGCTTAATATATAAAATGAATAAATTCAAAATCCCGATGGGGATGATAAAGCTACTAGCTTCGTACCTCGGCAACAGAACGTTCCAGGTGAAACTAAATGACACGATGTCGACGACACGTCCAGTGGGAGCGGGTGTCCCCCAAGGATCCATACTGGGGCCCCTGCTGTACAACATTTACACCGCTGACATACCAAGAATGGAAAACACAAAAATTGCACTATACGCAGACGACACTGCTATATTCACCAGAGGAATCCTGGCGAGCACCATCACCGAGAGACTACAAAACCACCTTGATGAGATAAATCGCTGGTGTAACACGTGGAAAATACAACTTAACGCTGAGAAAACTCAAGCCATCATGTTCACAAGAAGAAAATTCAAACACATCCCAACAAAACGCCTCAAGATTAATAATACAAGTATAAAATGGGAAAATCAGGTAAAATATCTAGGTATTATACTGGATAAAAGACTAACCTTCGCAGACATATGGATTACATTGTGAAGAAAACCAAACAAATTAATGGCTATCTTTATCTCCTCATCAACAGGAAAAGCAAACTCAACATGGAAAATAAGCTGAAACTGTACAAGACAGTAATACGACCAATAATGACATACTCGGCGACGTGCTGGAAGCAAGCTGACAAACACACAAAATACCGACTACAAATTATAAGTAGTAATTATAAGTAATTATAGTAAGGTATAATACCGATTACTACTTAACAAAATACTGAGACAAATCACAGACTCGCGATGGTACATAACCAACGAACAAATACATAAAGACCTCGAAATGGAGACAATCACAGAGCACACAAGACTTACACAAAAAACATTTGACAACATGCGACAACATGACAATATAACCATACAACAAACCGCAAACTACATAACAAACGTCAAGTGGAAATTCCCAAAACTGCAACAAACCACATTCAAACAATAAATAACACTGTTTTCTACCTACAGGGTACCCAAAGCAACCCCAGAGATACAAAAGGACCACACCGACAACACAGAAAACTAGACATCACAGAAGAAACAAAGAAGGAAGCCAAAGGACTACAGCAGGACCAGCCGAGGACAAGAGGCCACAGCAGGATCAACCCAACCGAGGACAAGAAGCCACAACAGAAGAAACCAGGGGAAAAAAAACTGAAAAGAGTCGTTGTTTTAACGTTTTTCGCAAAAACCGAACCAAAAGACAAACAGACAAAAAAAAAACGAACCAAAACAAAAGACGGCGGAAGGACGGGCTCACGGCTCACAATAGCCACAAAACAAAGGATCCCATGCTAATAATGAATTAGTTATATCAACACCACCAACAGCATCCATGTCAGATTCGGGTATAAGTTCATCTACTTTCTTGGATGACTTACTACAAGATTTCAACCAAGAAATTAAAAGTGAATGTCGACTCATAAACGAAGTTAGCCATCCAATATCCAAGACATTATCAGCTTCAACTGGATTCAGCGCAGTTAGAGGCTTACCCCTGTGTTCGTATATTCAACCATCAAAGAAGTTTCACATTAATTCCAATCGAATGGTTCACATTAAAAATTGAATGGCAAAAGGTGAATACGTTCTTTTCAACATCAGCGATTAAACCGCAAAGAGAAGTTAAAAGGAAGCGTCTCAACTGCAACCCTTTGCTAGAAACTCAAAAGACGGAAATATGATATACCGAAATAGTACCCGCTTGCGACAGCTTCACCATAACTTTTCACCCATCAGCTAAACGGAATAGAAGCAGATATATTATTATTATTATTATTAGCATTTATTGTTCATTATAAATATAATACAGTAGACATTAGGTTACGTACAAAAATATGTTTAAATAACAATGAACAAAAGGGCTCGTTTAGTCATTATAAGGTTATAATGTCCTAGTCTTCCACGAGCCCCGATTTACAGAAAAAAGACGTATTTTGATTGTCTTCCATTCATAAAACATTTTACTATATTTTGCTTTTGGTGAGAGATACTTGGTAAACAAATTTGCATATATTCAAGCTTTGAGTTTCTTACAAATCAAGAGAAAGATTTAGATCGTTCATAGAGTTGATTAGCACGTTGGGTTTACTTTCTTTAGCATCCTTTTAAACGGTTTAATATCCGCTAGCCGAAGAGTGTCGTTTAGTCCGTTGATTTTTTTTGTTATTTGATATGTGAAACAGGATTTAAAGAGCTGTTTTTTGTGAATTGGATGTGTTAGTAAGCCTTTGCTGCGGACATTGAGATTATGTACATCTGTTCTGTATGTTATTTTATTATACAGGTATGCTGGCTGTTTGTTTATTATAATACTCTTGAAGCAACATAAGGCATGGTAGTTTCTGACCTGTTCCATCGTTTTCCACAATGTTTTTATTACAGCTGGTATTCCACTTCTGGATTTCAGGCCATGGACAAACCGTATGCACTTATTTTGAACCCTTTGTATCCGCTGTTTATTTGCGAACCCGATATAACTACCATATACTGTATCTGCATAAGTGAAAAGTGAAAGTACATAACTTTCCACTAGCCTTCTTCTAAGATGTTTCGTAAGGAAACTTCTCGCAGAGTACAGTAGTTTTAACCGGAGGTAGGCTGTGTTGACCGTTTTCGATACATGAGATGAGAATTTTAGATCCTCATCTAAAATAACACCGAGATTACTAACCTCCTTTTTCATTGCTAACTTTTTTTCTGCTACGTATATTTCCATGCTGTCTTTAATTTATTGACTCTGTTTGCCAGCGAAGATTATAATTTGAGTTTTTGATGGATTGATGCTTAGTGAGTAGTGTTTAGAAAATTCAATGATTGAGCTCAAGTGGTCCGTAATGTCTTTTCCTGCTTGAAGAGTATTAGTGGGCGAGAAGGTATATAGTAGCTGGGTATCATCTGCGTATTGGTGGAATTTGCATCGTTTGACATATTTACCGAGGCTAATGGTGTAAAGGCAAAATTTCAGAGGAGAGCGAACCGATCCCTGGGGGACACCACTAAGAGTAATGCCAGATTGCGACAGACTATCGCCAACTTGCACTATCTGTTGTCTATTGGTAAGATAATTCCTGAAGAACAGAATGGACTGCTTAGAGAGCCCCACATAGTGCAGTATAGATAGTAGCATCTTGTGATTTACAGTATCAAAGGCCTTGCTATAGTCTAGTAGTATAAGTGCTGTAGCTTTATTATTATCAAGGGCTCTAGTTATTTCATCCGTAATATCCAATAAGGTTGTGACACAGCTATGATTTCTTCTAAAACCTGACTGCGTGGGGGGGGGGGGGGGGGGGGGGAGAACATTATTATAATTCAGAAATGCTCTGAGCTGTGAGTCAACGATTTTTTCTAAAATCTTCGACAAAGCTGGTAGAATGGATATTGGTCGAAGGTGCGACAGATCTTTTGGGCTCGACATTTTTGCCGTTGGTATAATTAAAGCGGTTTTCCAGGCGTTTGGAAATACACCTTTTGTAAGACAGTAGTTGATAATATGCCGGATTTGAGGCAGAATGTGCGGTAGACTTAACTTTATCATATATACATATATATATCTAATGCGTCACAACCCTGCGCTCTGGACTTTATACTAGAAATAGCTTCACATACATCCTCATTTGCAGCTGCTTTAAAAGAAAATAGTTCGCTAAAGTATTGTATGTACGAGTATTGGTAGCTAAGTGGCTTTTATCATCAATTTCATTAGTTAGTGGACTACTAGATGTCATGAAGTGTGCATTGATCTCATTTGGGGTTAGCCCCAGGTTAATTTGATTTCTGGGTTTAGTGTAGGTGCTGTGAAGGGATTTAAGCCCTTTCCATAACTCCTTCTGGTTTCCATTATTTGTCAAAGTAAGTAGATATCCTGTTTTTTCGTTTTAAACTAGAGTTTTACTTGTTTTTTTTTAAATTTATTAATACTGTAGGGCTGAGTCTGTTCGGGTTTTTAAGTATTTGTTCAGTGCCTTTTTCTTTAGTTTTTTTACTAGTTTTATATTGGGTGTGACCCATGGTTTCTTGCATTTGCTTATTGTCAAGTTCTTTATAGGCGCATAGGTATCAAAAAGCAATGTCAGTCTATCAGTGAGAATTTCCACCTTCTTGTCGATGTCATTAACAAGGTAAATGTCGTCAAGTCTAGAAGCTACTAAGTCGCTAGTGAATTGCGTCATGTCGATTTGATTCAAAATTCTCCTTTGTGTTCTTAAAGTCTTGTGTATATTGTTATATCTCAGTTGACATCCTATTAATAGGTGATCAGCAATTTCTACATCTTTTGTATATGTTTTTCTTACGTGGCTTATGTCACCTACTAGAATCACATCTAACTGTGAGCAACCGTTTTTTCCAATTCTCGTTGGGTTTTTAACAATTTGTAACCACATGCGTCTGTCATGTTTTTAAAGTTTAGAGACATGTTCGTTTTCTTCATTATATCAACATTGAAGTCTCCCAAGCAGACGATTCTATTTGTAAGTAGTTTCATGTCAATAAGTACTGTTTCTAGTTTATCAATAGCTGCGTGTTATCAATAATGTGTGCGTATCACATTACAAAGCAGAGGGGTTCAATTCGATCTAGATCAAAAGGCAGTATGCAAGTTAGATGATTTATTTAAATTACATTAATTATCATTTGGAACGTTTGAAAACATTAAACTTTGCCGATTATTACAACGGCCGCTACATTTTATAACTCTACCAAAAGATTGTGACATCACATCAACGCTTGAAAACCTACTACAAACATCTTCAGCTAGCCAGCAGTTTGAAAGCGTAGAACATATGTATGAGATATTGGCGTACAACAAATGTAAATTATTTAAAGATATAGAATCAACCCAACAGTGTAATGGTTAAGATCGCCGACGATGCAGTAGAACGGTTAGTACAAAGAAAAGCACGATTGGAACAACACATTAAAAAAGTTCATTAAAATTAACAATCAAAAGATATCAAGATGCTAAAAAGTGCTATCAACTTTTTCTAAACTGTGTATCAATGAATAGGTGTTGTGCTTGCTGTAATCAGTATAAACTACATTTAATGAAACATATAACATCCAGGGAACTACTATCGATGTGGGATGCGCTTCCATCACATTTTCAAGAAGATGAAGATATATCCGCCTGTCTACCATGCTACAAACATTACAATCTACCAACTGATGTAGATCATATTGATGAACCCCCACCACCTCGATATAAATGTTATAAATGTATTGATGAAAAAAGATTTTGTAATCTGCAATGATTTTTTTTACTAATTATAATAAAAATAATAATTCAACAATGTATATCGTTTTTCTTAAACATTTTATTCAGTTTCAGGATTACGGGTAAAAATAAAACCAAGTTCTTAGTAGAATAAAAATATATATTTATTTACAATTACAAATAGAATCACTATTTTACAATAAGTACATATTTTTTAAAGTAACACCTTCGATCCTTTACGACAGCTGATGTTAATTAAGAAGATCATCGTCAAATATTACTCGATTATGTCGGCTTCTCTTAAAGTGTTTTCGATAGTTTGAATCTCATAATCCATGGATTTGTTTCCAAATTGTTGCGACTTTTTTAACAGCCATTATCGTTCAACCAACTCGTTGGGATCATTCAAAGCGTTTTCGATAGTTTGAATCTCATAATCCATGGATTTGTTTCCAAATTGTTGCGACTTTTTTAACAGCCATAATCGTTCAACCAACTCGTTGGGATCATTCCATTCAATAAACGGATCAAACGACTTCCCGTTTGCATTTTTTTCATTGAGGTAAGGTAGTCTGTGAAAACACTTTCTTCATCTTCTTCTCTCTTATTAATGCAATTTATTGGAAATCCTGCGGAGATGTTCTGTTTAGATGTTTGAGAATTACTAATATCAAATTGATGATATAAATCCAGGTAATTTAATAACTCTTTAAAGGAGTCAGCTAATATTTAGACGTTTATTCTGTTTTCTTTTATTCCCGCCATTAAGTCATTATCTATAGCATGATCTTTAGATACATCTGCTTCAATATCTTCAGCCACACTTTTATCCAAACTGTTTTCTTCCATTAAGTTATTGTCTATGACATAATTTTCAGGTACTTTCACTTCCACTTTCTTTACTTTACTTTCAATCAAGCTGTCATCGTTTTTCCGATTGTTTTGCTCGCTGTACTTTCTTTAATATTATATCTCTAAATTCTTTCGATTTTTCATTTTCAATTACTAGATCATCATTATCAAGTATTTTGATACGTTTTTCTTTTTGGATTATCTCGCCATCTCGCAAATTTCTAAATGCGGCTTCATTAAGAGTGTCTTGCGATTGTTCTTCGAGATCCACCAGCTTACTCATCTTAGCTGCTTTCAAACTGCTGGCTAGCTGAAGATGTTTGTAGTAGGTTTTCAAGCGTTGATGTGATGTCACAATCTTTTGGTAGGTTTATAAAATGTAGCAGCCACTCGTTGTAATAATCGGCAAAGTTTAATGTTTTCAAACGTTCCAAACGATAATCAATTAATTTAAATAAACCATCTAACTTGCATACTGCCTTTTGATCTAGATCGAATTGAACCCCTCTGCTTTGTAATGTGATATATCTGCTTCTATTCCGTTTAGCTGATGGGTGAAAAGTTATGGTGAAACTGTCGCAAGCGGGTACTATTTCGGTATATGATATTTCCGTCTTTTGCGTTTCTAGCAAAGGGTTGCAGTTGAGACGCTTCCTTTTAACTCCTCTTTGCGGTTTAATCGCTGATGTTGAAACGAACGTATTCACCTTTTGACATTCAATTTTTAATGTGAACCATTCGATTGGAATTAATGTGAAACTTCTTTAAGGGTTGAATATACGAACATAGGCGTAATAGCCTCTAACTGCGCTAAATCCAGTTGAAGCTGACAATGTCTTGGATATTGGATAGCTAACTTCGTTTATGAGTCGACATTCACTTTTAATTTCTTCATTGAAATCTTGTAGTAAGTCATCCAAGAAAGTAGGTGAACTTATACCCGAATCTGACATGGATGCTGTTGGTGGTGTTGATATAACTAATTCATTATTATCATCGTCAGGTGTCCTTTGCTTTTCGACGGTCATTGAGCCTTCCGCTCAGCTGTTCCGTCGCCTTGTTGTTTGTCCCTGTTTTTTTTTTGTGTGTCGGTTTGTTTGTTTGTTTGTCGGTTTGCTTGTTTGTCGGGTTGCTTTTTTGTTGTTCTGTTGTGTTCCACTAACGACCGGTTTTCTTTCCTTTCTTTTTTTTTGTTCTTTTTTTTGTTTTTTTTTGTTCTGTTTTTTTTTTCTCGTTGTTGGTCCTTGGTTCGTCCTGGCGTTGGTTCCTGGTTCACCCTCCTGGTGGTTCCTGGTTCGTCCTTCGTCCTCGTGGTGGTTCCTTGTTCGTCCTCGTGGTGGTTGCTGTGTCTCTCGGGTTTGTTCTTGTTGTTCCTGCCTCTTTTTGTTCCTGGATACTCCGCTGGGTTCGGGGATGTGGGCTTGGGCTTTCCTGTGAAAAAGAAAGATCAGTGATTACTTATGTTGTTGAGGTTTTGGATGTTTCCATTTCACGTTGATGTTGTAGTTTGCTGCGTTGTTGATTGTTGGGTTATCATGTGTTTTCATGCGTTCGAAGCTTTTCGTTGCTAGTTTTTCTATGTGTTGCTTGATTGTCTCCATGTTTAAATCGCTGTGCAGCTGCTCATTGGTCATGTCCCATGGCGAATCTGTTATTTCTCTCAGAGTTTTGTTCTGGATGATTTGAAGTTTGTAGATTTTCCGTTCTTTGGATTGTATCCAGCACGTCGATGAGTACGTCATTGTCGGCCGTATTATGGACTTGCAGATTTGTAGTTTGTTCCTTATGTTCAGCTTGCTTTTCCTGTTCAAGAGCGGGTAGAGGTAGCCTTTAATTTGTTTTGCTTTTTTCGCTGTCTGATCGATGTGTTCTGAAAATGTAAGAGCTTTATCTAGGATTACGCCTGGATATTTAATTCGGTTTTGCCATTTTATGTCCGTGTTGATGATTTTCAAGCAGCTACTGGGTTCGTGCTTACATTTTTTCTTCGTGAAGATAATTGCCTGCGTTTTTTCTGCGTTTAGTTTAATCCTCCAGGTGTTACACCAGTCGTTGATCGTTTCCAGGTGATTTTGTAGTCGTTTTGTTATGGCCTCGCTCGAGAATCCTCTTGTGAAAATTGCCGTGTCATCTGCATATAGCGCAATTTCTGTGTCCTTTAGTTTTGGGATGTCTGCTGTGTAGATGCTGTAAAGAAGGGGGCCCAGGACAGATCCTTGTGGGACATCGGCTGTCATTGTCTGTGTTGAGGAGATGCTGTCGTTTATTTTTACTTGGAACGTTCTGTTACAGATAAAGGACGTCACTAGTCTGATCATTGCTGTTGGGATTTTAAATTGGTGCAGTTTGTATATTAAACCTAGGTGCCATACCTTGTCGAAAGCCTTAGAGACGTCCAGAAAGATGGGGCTCCCGTGGCTAACCCTTTGTTGAAAGCGTCGATTATTGCTTCTGTTATTCTTGTCGTCTGATAGGTGGTAGAGTGCTCTGTCCTGAAGCCGTATTGTTCGTCCGGTAGAATACGTTTGTCTTCAGTTATTTCTGTCAGTCTTTTGTGAATTACTTTTTCTGTGATTTTACTGAGACCTGTCAGCAGACTTATTGGTCTGTAACTAGAGGTGAGGTTTCGGGGTTTGTTCGGTTTTGGGATTAGAATCGTTGTTGCGTGTTTCCATTGGGTCGGAAACACTCCAAGTTTCAGTGCGGCGTTTATGATTTGTGTTATTCTGTATATTACGTTCGGTGTTAGGTTTTTTAGCGCGGCGTTGTTGATGTTATCGCAGCCTGGTGCTTTCTTCGTTTTTAAGTTTTTAATTATTCCTTTTATTTCCTCGGGTGTTGTTTCCTCTATTTCCGTGTTTTCTACACTGCTGTTTAGTACACTCAGTACGGTTTCGCGTATTTTTTGCCTTTTGCAGAGTGGGTGTGTGCCGGCGTTAAACTGTTGTGCAAGCGCCTTTGCGAATTCCTCCGTTTTCTCCTCGTCCGTGCTTGCTACAGTGTAGTTTGTTGTTTTCAGTGGCGGAATCGTTCTCCTCTTCTTGTTTCTCAGATTCTTGGCTAATTTCCACGGTTCCTCTATTGTTTCGTTGATGCGTTCTAGTTTGTCTTCCCATTCGGCGTTGTGCTGTTAGCGCAGTGCCGCTTTCAGTTGGTTTGTCAGTCTGTTTAAGACGTTCTTGTCCGTCGGTGCCAGCGTCCGTTGGAATACTTTGTTAGCTTTGCGCTTTTCTCTTAGTAGGTTTCTGATTTCCTGTGGGAGGGCGGTTGTCGTGTTGGTTGTCCGTTTCCTTGTGGCGGCGTCGAGTGCTGCTTTTATTTCGTTTTCTATCGTCCGTGCTGCTTCTTCTAGGCACGGGCGGCTTGTAATTTCTGTACAAGTGACGTTCGTCAGATTATCTTTGAATTTGTTCCAATTTGTGATAGTTTTCTCGATTGTTTTCCTGGCCGTATTCGCTTGGAGATTTATGTGCACTGGGTTGTGATCTGAGCTCAAGTCTTTGATGCAGATTATTTCCACGTTTGCTGTGATGTTTTTCATAACGGCTATATCCAAAATATCCGGCATTCGCTGAACTCCTGGAAAGTGTGTTGGTTCGTTCGGTGCAATTACTTGTAACTTCCGGTTTTCCGTGTACCTTAGTAATTGTCGGCCCTTGGTGTTTGTCACTCTGCAATTCCATTGCGAGTTCTTTGCGTTGTAGTCTCCTGCGGCTATGGTACCTATATTTCTGTCGAATATTTTGTCCAGGTCGTCGGCGTTTATTTGTTTCTGTGGCGGCGAGTACAGTGCGTAGAGGGCTATGGGTCCGTCGGTTGTCTGTACTTCTACTCCTACCGTTTCCGTGTCCGTGGTTGTTTCTACTTCCGGCAGTTCGTGGTTTTTATGTTTCTTTTGATGGCGATGGCGACTCCACCTCCAGCTTTCTCGCTTCTGTCTTTTCTATAGACTTGGTAGTTTGCTATGTTCAGTTGGTTGCAACGTCTGAGGTGCGTCTCGTTGATCAGTGCCACGTCGACGCTGTGTTCGTTTAGGTGTGCTACTAGTTCCTGTTTCTTGTTTTGTATTCCGTTTGCGTTCCAGAATGTGAGTTTCAGATTGTCTCTAGTTCTTATAGTGGTCATTGATGAGTGTGAGCATGATGGTTGTGATTCTTCTAGTGAACTTTCCTGTTTCCTCTTTGCTGTGTCCCATTTCGGCAAAGTCGAGCATCATTTCCGTCAGTTCAGATCTAATTACTTCGTTGCTATTCCTTTTGTTTCGGCTTGTTGAAGGTTTTGTCTCCGGGTTGGGGTTGTTGCTTCTTCTTATCGGTTTCGGTATTTGGCTGGTTGACGGTGTTTGGGCTGTTTGTCTCTGTGTTTGGGCTGTTTGTCTCGGTGTTTGGGTTGTTTGTCTCGGTGAGGGTCTCGTTTCCTGCTGTCTTTGTTCCGTTTGTCTAGCTATTTCCGGTCTCGCCGGGCAGTTTCTCCATATAGAGGTTTGTTCGCCTCCGCAGTTTGCGCATTTCGGCGGCAGTGTTAGCGGTTTCTCGCACAGGTGCGTGCTGTGGTTCTGTCCGCATTTCATCCATCTGTATTCCGCGTTGCAGTGCCTCTGCACGTGACCGAACAGCTGGCATCGGTGACATTGTACGGTTTCTCCTCGTGTTTTCAGGGGTTCCATTTTCACGCTCAATCCGTAGAATCGATCCATTTGGTAGATGGATTTGTATTCCTTACCAATTTCTATCAGGACCATTTGGATTAGCGTGGCTTCTCTTCCTTTCATCCTGGTCACTTTTATGTCCGGGTGTCCGTTGTCGTAGAGGCTCTCTTTGATTTCCTCCTCCGTCAGGCCGCAGGGAACTCCCTTCACTACGACCTTCAGGTTCCTTTCCGTGCTTAGTTGGTGCGTGTGGAATTCGTAGTCGTCTTCTTTCATCAACTTGTACATGTTCCGGTAGTCAGTTATGGTTTGGGGCTGGATTCTTATCCCGTCCCTGGTAGACGTTGCCCTGGTGTAGTTGATGTTGTTTCTGTTTAGCTTCTTTGAAAGCCCTGCCCATTTGTCCTTATTTCGTAGCACGATGGGAGTTTTGTTGTTGACGTTGTTTTCGGTGGGGGTATCGGTCTCAGTGACTTCGTCTTCGTCGTCGTCGTCGTCACTGTCCCTTGTATTTAAGCATGCGTAAGTATTCATACTTACCTGCGGTCCTCGCAGGCTTGACGTGGTTGGGCTCGTCAGCTTTGCGGTTTTCTTGGGAAACCGGAAGGTATCCTCGTCCTCCGGGTCGGTTTTGCGCTAGGGGGCGGCCTCGGTGATGCTGTCCGTGTCCATCGGTGTGGGTTTCCTCCTCGGGGCGGCTTCGGTGGCTCTCCTCGGGGCGGCTTCGGTGGTTTTCTTAGGTTCGGCGTCGTTGGTCCTCTCGGCGGCGGTCCTTCTGGTCGCGGCGGTGTCCTGGGGCTGTTCGGCGTCGGTGTTTTTCTTCTTCCTGTTCAGGAGGTGGTTGAGCAGGCTGTCCAACCCGTCTTCGCTGATGGAGTCTAGGAAGGCGAAGTCCTTGAATTCCTTGGCGGCGGCGGTTCCGTTGGAGTTGGTGTAATTCATGATTGGATTCATGTCTGCGGTTTGGTTTTTTTGAATTATTTTGTCAGAATAATTGCTAAGTTTAACGTCTGCTTCGTACGAAGTTCGGTTAAGCTGTAATTCATTATTAGCATGGGATCCTTTGTTTTGTGGCGGTTGTGGGCCGTGAGCCCGTCCTTCCGCCGTCTTTTGTTTTGGTTCTTTTTTTTTGTCTGTTTGTCTTTCGGTTCGGTTTAAGCGAGAAACGTTAAAACAACGGCTCTTTTCAGTTTTAATTTTTTTTTCTCTCCTGGTGCTTCTGGTCCTCGGTTGGGTTGATCCTGCTATGGCCCCTTGTCCTCGGCTGGTCCTGCTGTGGTCCTTTGGCTTCCTTCTTTGTTTCTTCTGTGTTGTCTCATCTGCTGTGTTGTCGGTGTGGTCCTTTTGTTTCTTTGGGGTTGCTTTGGGTACTCTGTAGGTAGAAAGCAGTGTTATTTATTGTCTGAATGTGGTTTGTTGCAGTTTTGGGAATTTCCACTTGACGTTTGTTTTGTAGTTTGCGGTTTGTTGTATTGTTATATTGTCATGTTGTCGCATGTTGTGAAATGTTTTTTGTGTAAGTCTTGCTATGTGCTCTGTGATTGTCTCCACTTGTATAATTTGTCGTCGGTATTTTGTGTGTTTGTCAGCTTGCTTCCAGCACGTCGCCGAGTATGTCATTATTGGTCGTATTACTGTCTTGTACAGTTTCAGCTTATTTTCCATGTTGAGTTTGCTTTTCCTGTTGATGAGGGGATAAAGATAGCCATTAATTTGTTTGGTTTTCTTCACAATGTAATCCATATGTCTTGCGAAGGTTAGTCTTTTATCCAGTATAATACCTAGATATTTTACCTGATTTTCCCATTTTATACTTGTATTATTAATCTTGAGGCGTTTTGTTGGGATGTGTTTGAATTTTCTTCTTGTGAACATGATGGCTTGAGTTTTCACAGCGTTAAGTTGTATTTTCCAAGTGTTACACCAGCGATTTATCTCATCTAGGTGGTTTTGTAGTCTCTCGGTGATGGTGCTCGCCAGGATTCCTCTGGTAAATATAGCAGTGTCGTCTGCGTATAGTGCAATTTTTGTGTTTTCCATTCTTGGTATGTCAGCGGTGTAGATGTTGTAGAGCAGGGGCCCCAGTATGGATCCTTGGGGGCACCCGCTCCCACTGGACGTGTCGTCGACATCGTGTCATTTAGTTTCACCTGGAACGTTCTGTTGCCGAGGTACGAAGCTAGTAGCTTTATCATCCCCATCGGGATTTTGAATTTATTCATTTTATATATTAAGCCTTCGTGCCACATCTTGTCGAAGACCTTTGAGACGTCCAGGAGTACCGCTCCCATGGCGTATCCTCTGTTGAAAGCGTCAATTATCGCTTCGGTTATTCTAGTTGTCTGGTACGTTGTGCAATGTTCTTGTCTGAATCCGTACTGTTCGTCCTGGATTATCTGTTTCTCGTCAACTATGTCTGTCAGTCGATTGTGTATTATTTTCTCCATTATTTTTCTAAGTCCTGTTAGTAGGCTTATTGGCCTGTAGCTTGATGTTCCTGGGTTTGTTGGGTTTCGAAATCAGTATTGCTGTGGCTTGTTTCCATTGGGTCGGAAACGTTCTGAGTTTGAGCGATGCGTTTACGATTTGATTCATTCTGTCTATAGCTGGCGGCGTTAGGTTCTTGATATTCACATTGTTAATATTATCACAACCGGGTGCTTTGCTGTTTTTAAGGTTTCTTATTATCTCGGCTATTTCCTGTGGCGTTGATTCTCTTATGTCGCAGTTTTCTTCGCTGTTTAGAATCCTCCTTACCGTTTCGTAGATTCCTTGAGAGTTGTGGATTTTGTTTGGGATATTTAGTGTGAATTGTTCTTCGAGGGCGTTTGCGAAAGTCTCTGTCTTGTCAATGTCAGAGGTTGCTGTGCTGCCGTCGTTCTTTTAGGTGGTATTGTGTTGCGGTTCTGTTGTTTAAGAGTCTTGGCTAAGTACCACAGTTCGTCTTTGGTGTCGTTTATTCGTTCTGGTTTGTTTTCCCAGTCTGCGTTGTGTTGTAGCGCCAGTTTTAGTTGTTTTGTCAGTCTGTTCAGGACCGTTTTGTCTGTCGGTGCTAATGTACGTTGGTACGTCTTGTTTGCTTTCCGTTTTGCGCGTATTAGGTTCATTATTTCCTGTGGGTGTGCAGTTGTTTTGTTGAAGGTTAGTTTTCTTGTGGCGGTATGGAGCGCCTCCTTTATTTCGTTCTCGAATGTTTGAGCCGCCTGTTCTAGGCTTAATGGGTCTGTAATATCTGTGCAGGTAATATCTAAGTCCTCTTTGAACTTTTCCCAGTTTGTTAATGTTTTCTCGCACGTTCTTCTCGCACTTTTCGTTTGGACGTTCATGTGCACGGGGTTGTGATCGGAGCTCAAGTCTTCAATACAGACTATGTCGATGTTTGCTGTGACGTTTTTCATTACCGCTATGTCCAATATGTCCGGCGGGTGTCTGTTATTACCTGTGAAATGTGTTGGCTCGTTTGGGGCTAGAACCATTAGTAGGCGGTTTTCTGTGTAACGTTTTAGTTCTCTTCCTTTTTGATTTGTTTTTATGCAGTTCCACTGTGTGTTTTGCGTTAAAGTCTCCTGCGGCTATCGTTGCAGTGTTATTTCTAAATATTTTATCCAAGTCTGGAGTGCTCATTTCTTTCTTTGGTGGCGAGTATAGTGAATACAAGGCCAGTGGGCCGTCTGCGGTCATTATTTC
Organism: Phosphuga atrata; assembly: GCA_944588485.1. Taxonomy (NCBI): domain Eukaryota; kingdom Metazoa; phylum Arthropoda; class Insecta; order Coleoptera; family Silphidae; genus Phosphuga; species Phosphuga atrata. Next base: position 1,114,508 of record OX155907.1, on the reverse strand, counting down.
GATTCCTATCGTTTCTGTGTTATCCGTCGTGTCAATTCGGGCAATTCGTGGTGTTTCAAATTCCTCTTGATTATTATGGCAACTCCGCCTGCGGCTTGTTGGCCCCTGTCTTTCCTGTAGGTTTGGTAGTTTGGTATGTTCAGGCGATTCCAGCGTCGCAGGTGCGTCTCATTGATTAGCGCCACATCTATGTTGTATTCCGTTATGTGTGCTACCAGTTCTAGTTTCTTACTTTCGACTCCGTTTGCGTTCCAGAAAACAATCTTTAGTTCGTCTACTTTCCGTTTTCTAGTCATTTTTTGATGATTTTGACGATGTTTGTGATGGTTTTTGAGTAATTTTCCAGTTCGTCGTCGTCTGTTTGTACAGAGGCATATTTCTTTAGCAGTTTCGCTAGTTCGTCCGTTACTTTGTCTATTGTTTTCTTTGTCATCGGTGTTTTGTCATGGTGGTTGCTTGTGCTGTGTCCCGGTATGTCGTGCTTTCCCTAGCTGCAGCTTGTCTGTAACTGTTCGGGTTTGTCCTGGGAGTTGGTCGTTGTCTTGTCGTCTCTGCCGTTCTGTTTGTTGGTTTGGCGGGGCAGTTCCTCCATGTTGAGACGTGTTCGCCTCCGCAGTTTGCGCATTTGGGTGGAAGTGTTGCTGGTTTCTCGCATAGGTGCGTGCTGTGTTTTCCAGCACATTTCATGCACCTATATTCCGCGTTGCAGTTTCTCTGTTCGTGTCCATAGAGCTGACATCTATGGCATTGTACTGTGTCTCCTCTGGGCTTGAGCGGCTCTATTCTTACGCTGAGGTATTGTATTCTTTCCATTTGATAGATGGATTTGTACTGTTTTGGTATTTCCACTAATACCATCTGGATAGGGGTCGCGTTCCTTCCCTTCATTCTTGTCACCTTGGTTGCCGGGTAACCTTTTTCGGCTAGGTCGAAGAGTATTTCTTCTTCCCCGACTTCGGTGGGGATTCCCTTGATCACCACCTTGAGGTTCTTCTCGGAGCTCAGTTGGTGAGTGTGGAACTCGTAGTTTTCTTCTTTCATTGGGCTGTACATTTCACGATAATCCGTTTCGTCGACGTGGCCCTTGTGAATTTTATGTGTTTGCTGTCCAGTTTTTTGCTGAGTCTGGTCCATTTTTCTTTGTTCCGTAGGATGATTGGGGTGTTGTTCTTTTCTTCGGTGGGGTTTTCGGTTTCAGTTTCTATATCGTCTTCGTCGTCAGTGTCCTCTGTATCTAGGCATGCATACATGTTCATACTTACCTGCGATCCTGACGTGCTCTGTCTCTCCAGTTTGGCAGTTTTCTTTGGAAACTTGAACGTTTCCTCATCCTCCTGTTCGGGTTTGCGCTTGGGGGCGGCTTCGGTGGGGCTGTCCGTGTCCATCAGCGTGGTTCTTCTCCGTGGGGCGGCTTTGGTTGCTCTCTTGGGGGCGGCTTCCGTTGGTCTCGTGGGGGCAGATTCGGTTGATCTCTTGGGGGCTGCTTCGGTGTTTCTTCTAGGGGTGGCTCCGGTTGGTTTTTTTGGGGGCGGCTTCAGCTGTCCTCTCGGCGGTGGTCCCTCTGGTCGTGGCTGTTTCCTGGGGTTGATCCTTGTCGGTTTGGGTTTTCTTTCTCCGACTGATTATGTAATTCAGCAGGTACTCGATGACGCTGTCGTCCATGGTGTCCAGGACGGCGGTGTCGACTTGCAGGGCTGCGGCGGCTCCGTTGAAGGTTGTTGCAATGAATGAATTCATTTTACTGCTTGGTTGGTTTTTCTTGGCTTTGTCAAGAGTGGAATAGTATAACGTTCTTCTTGCGAAGGTCGGTTAGACTATGATGAATTCATTATTAGTAGTTTGTCTCCTATTTATACCCAAACGGATTTTCAATGAGCCAATCAAAATGCTTCGTATGTGTCACGTGATCCAGACAAGTTGAGACGAGAAATTGTTATCAGCGCTAGACGATCAGTCGTATCAAACCGACTACCGATAAATCAAAATAAAAACGAAAAACAATCCTAAGAAATTGATTACACTGCGTTTCATAATTTAAGACGATCAGTCATACCAAACCGAATACCGATAAACCAAAATCATAATATGTTTATAAAATTATACACGGGATAATTTCAAGAAATTAATTAGACCGCGCATAATTTATTTGTTCCACATGTGTTTACAGACAGGTTGAGACAGGACTGTTATCAGCGCTAGACGCTCGGTCTTATCTAGACGTGTGGTTACATAAACAGTTTCTATCGTCGAAGTTGTAATAAAAATTATTGGATGTTATTTCCTTCTCATACATTTAAAAGCTTCAAGTTCAAATACTAAACTGATTACGTAAACTGCAAAAGAAACAATATATTCCATTCCCCCCCCCCCCCCCCCCCCGTCTATCTAGTCTCATTTATCTAGTCCCTTCTATCTAACCTCATGTATCTAGTCTCGATGATATATGCAGCCAACTACACACCTAATTTGCCCTGCCGACATCCAATTTTGAATTTTCCCGCCTCAAATCTATTTTTTTGAATTTTCCCGCGCATCCGGAAATTGAGACCGGAAGTCAAAACCGGAAGTCGAAACCGGAAACCGGAAGTCAAAACCAGAAGTCGAAACCGAAAGGTCAGGATTAGGTTAGGGTCAAGGTCAAGGTTAGGTTAGGGGGTCAAGGTCAGCGGTGGTCAGAGACGGAGGTGGGTTTAGAACATCATCTTTCCCTACTCATCTGCGCACAATTTCAGAATTCTTGAAGCCTTAAAAATAAATGTTAATAAGACCAACATAATTTCTTGAGTCATACTTACGGACAAAGCATTGGTACTGTAACATTTTGCAACAATCCAAGATATATCCAAAACCACAAGCTGGTACATATTCCTAGGTATCCCAACTCTAGCTAGAATGATATCGTATAATCTTGTGACTAGGAAGATTTGCTCTGTTGATAAATCTAGGTATTTCTAAAAAATTTGGGATAATTTCTGGTTTGAAAACCTTTATGAAATACAATTTATCTGCATATTCATGATCCAATTTAAAATTTGGCCACGACTTTCTATAGACGGATTGAAACTACCAAGAAATTTCTTTCCAACATATATTTGTAATTTATAGTTAAAAGATATTTTATGATTTCCTAAAAAATAGTTTTTTTCAATAATATTTAATCACCAATACGAATTAAACTTTCCTGAATATAACCAGAAGCATATATGTCCAAGGTGTATGGTGTAGATTCATCTGTAATAAATAATGTAAGAAGTTTTTTTTAAATCATTTGTTTTATTTTACCAAATCTTTCCCGCTTATTCATTATCTTGTTTATCAAGGTAGATTTCTTTGACACTTCTTTCTTTTCTTCAACTGATAAGATTAACGTACAATTTGTTGGAAACATATTTGGTTTAATCGGTGAAATATTTTCCGAGCTTTCATATCTGAGGTAAATTGAGTTTTCTTTAGATATACTTCCGAAGCTGCTACCAGATTATGTGTGGTGTGGATTTCCAGCGCGTCTGCTGGAGGAATTTCAAGAAATCGATAATTCAAGTGATTTCTTCAATATTGATGTGCTTGAAAAATCGTCTTGCAAAATATTTGAACAATCTGCAGTATCTGCAAAATTCAAGTCTTCTGAATGGCTGCAATTGCAACGCAATATGTTCTAAACGGTAATTTTGATTTTCCAATTTTTCATCCTTTGTTTTATTTAGAAAGCTTTTATTTTTGTTAGAAACCTGTTGTTTTGCGTATGTTGAATTTCCAGATATTATATTAATAGATTTAGTAGCAGGTTCATTATTTATCATTGAAGTAGCTTGCAATGATTTTGCTAATATCTTTGAATTCTTGCTAGTTTCGTTTTCACAATATTATCTCATTTAAATATTCTTAATATTTTCGGAAAAATAAAGAATTTACCAAATTCTTACATATGCGTTATATTCAACTTGGATTAATACCTAAGTAATTTATACGAGATACGTATACAATGATTTCCTAGAAATTATAATCTGTATTATTATCTGTACCGTATTAGTATTAATACTACATAGATATATTATATATAATTATATTCCTGTTGCCACAAAAAATGCAAAGAATTTGATCAATTTAATAAATCGAGTTTTAAATTTAGAACAATGTTGGATTTTTCGGGAAAATTTTTGGATTTGGAACAAAAGATTAAAAATACGAAATAAAAATAGTTACGTTAAAATAAACCATTTTTATATCAATTATTTTGAAATCTTAAATTTTGTAAAATAGACACATAAATACAATTTCTATCAAATTTATAAAAGCAATTTGCAATCACGTTTAACACAGCTCTGCAACAAAATACTAACTTTCTTTGCGCATTTGCGCACAATTTCAGAATTCTTGATGCCTTAAAAATAATTTTTAACAAAACCAACATAATTTCTTGTGACAAACTTACGGACAAAACATTGGTGCTGTAACATTTTCCAGCAATCCAAGATATAGTCAAAACCACAAGTTGGTACATATTCCTAGGTATCTCAACTCTAGCTAGAATTTTATCGTATAATCTTGTGACTAGGAATATTTGCTCTGTTGATAAATATAAGTATTGTTATTTATCGTTAAAAGGCATTTTATAAAGTCCTAAGAAATTGTTGTTTCAAATAATTTTTATTCACCAATACGAATTAAACTTGCCTCAATATAATCATAAACAAATATGTCCAAAGTATATGGTGTAGATTCATCTGAAATAAATAAAGTAAGATTTTATTTTCAATTATATGTTTTATTTGCCAAATCTTTCCCGTTTGTTCTTTAACTTGTGTATTAGGGTAGTTTTCTTTGGTACCTCTTTCTTTTCTTCAACTGATAATAACGTGCAATTTGCTGTAAACATATTTCTCTTAATAGGTGAAATATTTTCCGAGCTTCCATAAGTGCGGTAAATTGATGTTTCTTCAGACATACTTTCATAACTGCTACCAAAGGAGTTAAAAGATGTTGTAGGGTGTGGACGTCCAGTGCATCTGCTGGAGGAATTTGAGGAAACCGATAATTCGAGTGATTTCTTCAAGATTGATGTGCTTGAAACAACTTCTTGCAAAGTTTTTGACCTATCTGTTCTATCTGCAAAATTCAAGTCTTCTGTATGACTGTCTTGTGGCAAAGATTTTGCATCGGAATAAGTTCCAAATGCTAATTTTGATTCTTCAATTGTTTCAACCTTTAATTTATTTGGAGAAAATTTAAAATTTTTATTTTTGTTAGAAACCTGTTGTTTTGTGTATGTTGAATTTCCAGATATTATAGTAATAGATTTAGTAACAGGTTCATTATTAGCCATTGAAGTATTTATTATTATTTATGAAGTATATATTTTAAGAGTAAGATTTTAAGTTCATTATTAGCCAATATCTTTGAATTCTTGCTAATTTCAACTGCATTGTTTTGATTGTTGCAATCGCAATTAGATTTGACTAGAGTTGAATGTTGTCTAGCTAAAAATTGCCTTGCCATCATAGTAACATTATCTAAATTAATATCTGTTGTATCTTTTGAAACAATACTTTCACTTTTACGAATTTTTGATCCACAAATAATACTATCTTCAATGTAGTTCCTTATTGATTATTTAGCTATAGCAGTATTGTTTTCTTTTTCAATTGGAGAAATTGGGCAGATTTCAGATTTTTGTATTTTTTTTATTTGAGGAGTTTGAATAGGTTTTCTAACTGCTCCACTAGTACTACTTCCCCTAGCATTACTAGTTCTAGTTATATATTTCTGATATAAACTAGTTAATTGTAAATTTGCAGGATTTCTCAAAGAAGCAGTGATAGGTTTAATACTAGTTCCAGTTTTTTTTTTGTTCGGGTGGAGGTTTGTGTGGCAGAGTTGGTGATGGGAAGAATTTTCTTAGCGCACCTGATTTCCTTGGTGGTGGAAAAATATTTAAATTTTTAATTTGAATTAATTTAAATATATTTCTCACAGTTTCGGGTTTTAAGCTTTTTTGTGGGATTCTATTTTTTGGGTATGTATCTGCATGCTTTTTAGAGTTTGGTTTAATATACTTTAAGGGCGTACGGTTGTCGTCCGTTGCTTTCTCCGATTTTAAACGTTCTCGTGTTACAGTTTCTATAGTCTTTTTGGTCCGTGTTGACTTAACTTTATTATCTATTTTCGTCTCCACGACATGCTTTTTACGTGTATATTGATAATCCATCGCAAGTTCTAAGCGGGAATAATTAAAAACTAAGTAATTTAAATAATTTTCTGCTTACGTTATAAAATTCGATATGCAAACTAAAACTCACCAACTAGAGTTTTCGCGTACCCGACTTTTTTTAATACACGCTAATATCAAGAATTCTTGCTAATATCAACTGCATTGTTTTGATTGTTGCAATCGCAATTGCAGTTGACTTGAGATGCATGTTGGCTTGCTAATAATTGCCTTGCCATCATAATATCAGATGTATCTTTTGAAACCACACTTTCACGAATTTTTGATCCACAAATAATACTATCTTCAATGTAGTTCCTTGTTGATTCCTTACCTATAGCATCATAATTTTCTATTTTAATTGGAGAAATTGAGCAGTTTTCAGATTTTTGTAATTTCTTTATTTTGGGATTTTGAATAGGTTTTCTAACTGCTCCACTAATACTACCTCCACTAGCATTACTCGTTCTAGTTAAACGCTTCTGATTTAAACTAGTTATTTGTAAATTTGCTGGATTTCTCAAAGAAGCAGTGATAGATTTAATACTAGTTGTAACTTTTTTTTCTCCGGAGGAGGTTTGTGTAGCAGAGTTGCGAGCAGGTGTCTAGGAAGAATTTTCTTAGCTGGAGCTGGAGCCACAGTTTTGGGTTTTAAGATTTTTTGTGGCATTCTATTTTTTGAGTATGTATCTGCATGTTTTTGGGAGTTTGGTGTAATATCTTTTAAGGGCGTACGGTAGTCGTCCGTTACTTTCTCCGATTTTAAACGTTCTCGTGTTACACTTTTTGGTTCGTGTTGACTTGACTTTATTATCTATTTTCGTCTCCACGACATACTTTTTACGTGTATATTGTTAATCCATCGCAAGTTCTAAGTAGGAATAATTTAAAACTAAGTAATTTAAATAATTTTCTGCTTACTTTATAAAATTCGGTATAGAAACTGAAACTCACCAACTGATACGGATTTGTAAATAATGCACGTGGGTCTTAACGGTACAAATTGAACAACTCCAGAAATCCACAACACCTTTTTTACAAAACCGTTTCAAGTGCGCATGAATATTTGATACGGCTAATTGGTAAATCTTTTTTATTGCAACATCATACCATCAAATATTTAACAGATTGTCTATGTGTTCATCTATCAATTAAATTTTTTAAATTTCAAAACTATTCATGACCAATTTTTGTAACAATGTAACAGAAACTATTACATATGCCTTTTATTCATTTTTCAAACGTGGATTAATACATAAGTACTACTAGATAGATATATTATATTTTATGTTAAATCTTATTTAATCTCGTTTGTGGATCCTCAACTCGTTTATAAAACTCATTAAAAAGTCCTTATATTTTCAAAAATATTGCCATTTTTCTGCTACACTATTTCAATTGGCTTGTTTAGCTTGTATTTTAGTTATTTCTATCTCAAATGTAACGTGTAATATCTCATTTTCTAGATAATTGAATCTAGTTTTAAGGCATAGTAATTACTTTAAACAATTAATGATAATTTTTAAATTATGACAAATTTTTACAAGCCATATTGTATGGATTGACATTCTATGTTTATAAGAAATAAACTTGTTAAACTGATAATGTAACTATTTAAATTTAAACCTTCTTTGTCCTTGTTTTCGGTTTTTTTTTTTATTAGTGAAAAGTGGTTTAAAAGGCTAAAATTAAAGGTAAGACAATTATATTTTATTTGCTAAATATTACATTACTTTACTACAGTCAACCAATTTAATGTATATTCAGTAAATATACTCAAGTACCTAATGCGCATTTGTATTTGACCAGCGTTACTAATTATCCTGATTTTCCAAGTTTTATTCTGTTTTAAATTTGGGAGAAATAACACTAATGGAATTACAGGATCTTTATTGAATGCACAGTTTTCTAATAAATTTATAATATAACTATAAATATTTGTAACAAGTGTATTAAGAAACAGAATGTAAGAGTAAATATAAGATAAGAGAAAGATCTATTCTCTTCAAATTCTAAAAGTAAAAAAAAAGGTTAAATGTGGCCGGCCTTGTGGTCGATAGCCATTTGTTACTGTTGGTGACAATAAAAATTATTATTACTATTGTAGACTTACTATTCATTCTTTTTTGAACAAAAGAAATTTTATTCTACACATAATACAGTTATGTATTATGCATATGGCATCAAAATAAACAAATGCGATAGTTTTTAGCCTTAGCCATTATGCTGCGTAAAGGCTAGGAATGAATGAACAAATAAGAACCGTTAGGAGATTTTATATTGGAACATAATAGTTTTCGTGTGAGAAAGGAATTCGTTGGAAACCAAAATGTATTTGCCTAGGCAATATTTATCTTCTTTATATTGCGAATTTAAATTATATAGATAAGCGCCCTTGCAATTAATTAAAAAAAATGTAATAAACAATCCTGGATGATTATTTCATGCAATCGTTTTATTTATCTATTGGCAGTTCTTTGTTCATCAACTTTTCTAAATTATTATTTGTTGTTTTGTGCAATATTGAAAAATTACTCGAATTATCGGTTTCATCAGATTCCTCCAGCAGACGCGCTGGAACTAAACACCACACAAAATCTTTTAGCTCCTTTGGTAACAGTTATGAAAGTATGCCTAAAGAAAAAATAATTTTCCACACTTGAAAGAAAGCTTGGAACTTGGAAAATATTTCACCGATTAAGCGAAATATGTTTACAACAAATTTTTGTTAAAGCTTCATAGTTTGTCTGGTCATGTTGGGTTTTGTGTGGCCTTGTCTGGTCTTGTCTCATTTTGTCTGGTGTTGTCACATCTTGTCTAGCCTTGTCTGGTCTTGTCCGGTCTTGTCTGCTTTGGTATGGTCTTGTCTGGTTTTGTCTGGTCTTTTGTGGTGCTGACTGGTCTTGTCTGGCCTTGTCCGGTCTTGTCTGGTCTTGTTTGGTCTTGTCTGGTCTTGTCTGGTCTTGTCTGGTCTTGTCTGGTCTTGTCTGATCTTCTACGGCCTTGTCTGGTCTTGTCTGGTTTGTCTGGTCTTGTCTGGTCTTGTCTGGTCTTGTCTGGTCTTGTCTGGTCTTGTCTGGTCTTGTCTGGTCTTGTCTGGTCTTGTCTGGTCTTGTCTGGTCTTGTCTGGTCTTGCCTGGTCTTGTCTGGTCTTGTCTGGTCTTGTCTGGTCTTGTCTGGTCTTGTCTGGTCTTGCCTGGTCTTGTCTGGTCTTGTCTGGTCTTGTCTGGTCTTGTCTGTTCTTGTCTGGTCTTGTCTTGTCCTGTCTGGTCTTGTATGGTCTTGCCTGATTTTGTCTGGTCTTGTCTGATCTTGTCTGGTCTTGTCTAATCTTGTCTGGTCTTGTCTCGTCTTGTGAAATTATGAAACTATTTTTAGGACATTATAAAACATCTTTTAACGATAGATAAGAAGGATGTGTCGAAAAGAAATTTCTTTGCTAGCCTTCAATCCGTCTATAGAAAGTCGTAGCCAAATTTTGTGAAGTTTTATTTATTTTCTGAAGTTGAAATTATTCCAAACATTTTAGTCACCTATCTATACTTATGACACCAGGGCAAGACTTCCTAGCCACAAGATTATACCATTACCTTCTAGCTAGGGTAGAAATACCTAGGAATATACCAACTTGTTGTTTTGGCTATGTTTACGGAACTCTACGTATTGTACAGTATATCGCACCGTACCGTACCATACCGTGCTGTGCCGTGCCGTCCAGTGCCGTACGAACATTTTTCTTGCCACAAAAATTCCATAGAATTTGTTCAAACTAATAAATCCAGTTTTAAATTTAGAACAAAGTTGGATTTGTCGGGAAAATTTGTGGATTTGAAACAAAAGATTAACAGGACCAAATAAAAATTAATGGTCTGAAGTACACCATTTTTATTGTTATTAAATTGTTTTGTAAAAGTTCTTGTTAAGTTTATGTAAATTAGACACATTCATACGCCGTACCGTACTGTGCAGTACCGGCAACAAAAATGTTCGTACGACACTAGACAGCACAGTGTCGTACGAACATTTTTGTTGCCACAATAATTGTGTATAACTGGTCCAATTTATTAAATAGAGTCTTACATTTACAACAAATTTGGATTTGTCAGGAAAATTTTTGGATTTGGAAGAAAAGATTAAAAATACGAAATAAAAATAGTTGCTCTAAAATACACCATTTTTATATAAATTATTTTCAAATGTTCAGTTTTGTAAAATAGAGACATAAACGTATTAAAAAAACTAATAAATTTTTAACAAGTAACACTAACTTTTTAAATAAATACAATTTGTATCAAATAAACAAAATAACAATTTTCAATAACGTTTAAAATAGCACTGCAACAAAATACTAACTTTCTTCATTTCCAACATACTATATTTCCTGAAAGGTTCTCCAACTTCACTCTTGGGATCAGAGATTGTCTGCAGCTGAATGTACAATAATTCGCTGATATTCTTAACACCTAACCAACTGACATACGTCTCTCAGACCCAAAGTAGCAGTAATTTTCGCACCTGAGACATATGACAGGTGGTTAAGGGTTAAGCAAGTTCTGACGAATGTAACGTTGAGAAATGGTGACAAAGTGCAAACGATTCTAAAACGTAGGAAACTTAAGTTTGAGTCAAATATAAAGGTTGAAGAATTAATTGAAAGTATTTCCTAGGAATAATAAACTGTTTTTTTAGAAACAATATAGATTGCTTTTCTCGTCAAATTATTGAAGTCGAAATAGAGAATAATACTTGAAAGTACAATTGTAAGAATAAGATCTAAAATTTCACTTCCTCACAAATAAACATTCACAAACAATCTTTAAATTGTTCATATAATATATTCCGAATATATTCGAATATTACTGGACCATTCATAATAAAGGAGAACTTAAAAATTTTTTTAATCTTCTATTCCATATTAAACAAAGGCATCTGCGCACAATTTCAGAATTCTTGAAGCCTTAAAAATAATTTTTAACAAAACCAACATAATTTCTTGTGACATAATACATATTGACAAAATATTGGTGCTGTAACATTTCGCAACAATCCAAGATATAGCCAGGACCACATGTTCATATTCATGTTGATGTTGGTACATATTCCTAGGTATCTCTATTCTAGCTAAAATGTTATCTTATAATCTTGTGACTAGGAAGATTTGCTCTGTTTTCTAAAAAAAAATTAATAATTTCTGGTTTGCAAAGCTTTGATAAATTACAATTTAGCTGCATTTTCATGATCCAATTCAAAATTTGGCCACGACTTTCTATAGACGGATTGAAAGCTTGCAAGAAATTTCTTTTCAGGATATATTTGTTAGTTATCGTTAAAAGATATTTTATAATGTCCTAAAAAATATTTTTTTCATATATGTTTTATTAAATAATACGAATTAAACTTTCCTCAATATAATCAGAAACAAATATGTCCAAAGTTTATGGTGTAGATTCATCTGAAATATATAAAGTAAGATTTTATTTTTAATTGTATGTTTAAATGAGGAGGAGAAAATCTAATTTCTTCATCGCGTGTTTCAGTATTATATTTTTTTCCTTTTCGGTTGTCTTTTTCCCATGTCTTTTGTTTAGTTCTTCGACACGCTTAATTCCATCGCCTTTACTTCAAAATGCTTAAAATTTTCTCGTTCACAATCAGCTACGAAAAACTTGCAAATAGATTCGTTAAGATCGGCAACAGTGATCACATCTACTGTAAAAGCCTGCATTTGAATATTCACTTTGTTTATTCTTTCCAGAGACAAATATCTAAAGATTCTTTCCAACAAAGAAAAACACACCATACAACAACCATTACCGCCGTTTCCAGTTTTTCTAAATTTAAAAGTATTCCCGTCGCTTCGTTTCGCGTTACAAGTTTTTCGGTATAATCATCCTTGATTGATTCCAAAGTTTTAAGAACTTCGTCCCAAGAAACTCTCAAACTTCTAGACGCGTCCTATCTAGCTGACCAACGTGTCAAATTTACTTTCTTTAGCGTTTTCCCTTTCCCAATTTCAGTCATTACCCTTTGCCAGCGTTGTGTCGCAGTTATAAAAATCTTAATCTTAGAAATTCAGATCATACAATAATTTTCGTTATTCGGATCTCTGAACTTTTAATTTTTTCCTCTATAGCACACAAATGAAGAAAAATTAATACATATAAGAAATTGCATGACTCAATCAACAGAGGCGGCTTTTATTTTCGGCGGCTTCTTCGTTTGTATGGCCGCCCGCTCTATATCTGTCTCTCTCAGAGTCAATGCCACTACGCGGCATATGCCCCTAACAGCTCGGCCCCGTCGATCCTGCTTCGGACCAACCATTACTACGCTAAATTTGTAATTCATTTAACAATATGTGGTGAAATATATTACATGTTGAATTGTTTGTGTGGACCTAATAACATTTACATTAAGGTATATAAATATGAATCATTTTAATTTCAAAAAAAATGTTGGCCCCAAATTTGCCGCCCCTATAATCTGCCGCCTTAGGCCCCAGCCTACTCAGCCTGCTGGTAAATCCAGCACTGTCTCCTACTTTAGACATTGTTTTGAGACAAAACATACGCGGCAACGATTTACGCATGTATTCGGCGTCAAAATTACAGACTTCTACTGGGACTGGCAACGAGTCGCGCGCCACTTTGCGGTTTAAAAATCGCTCGTTCAATGAAAAAACAACTACACGTGATATCTCACTACATTCCCCCCCTTCGCCCCGGTATGTTTCCAGATTTTTTCACAAAACCCCTCCCCCCTTTCGAGCCTCACGTCATTAATGGACGATCCCCTGAAGGGATCAACAAACCCGATGCGGCCTTTTATTCGAAAATTAAGAAAGAGTGCAAAACAGCCACAAGTCAAGCAAATTTGTTATGGAAACAATTGCCTTTAAATAGGTAAATACACACAATATTTCAGAAATATAAGCAATAAATCATAAAGTAGAAGTACTTCAGTCGTGTGAAGTTGGCCCGCGAATTTTTGAAAAATAAAAATTTTCTGGCGAGATTAAGAGTTCTGGCAAGATTTCGAATAGTTCTAGAGTTCTTGCTTGAAAATTGCAATCGTTCCGGGGAATTTCGGGCAGAAATCGAGAAAAACAATTTGGGGGGGCAACTTCACGCAGCCCCTCTTTTTCAGTAATAAGGCTTCTTTCACACGGGACACTCTGTGTCCGGATTCTGTGTCCGGACACAGAATCTTGAGCCACTGGGCACCCAATTCCGCGGCACACTGCAGAGACACTCTGTGGCTCTGACGTCATCCAATAGTCTTTATCCGAATTTCTTCACTCGTCAGTCATGCTTGAGCCAGAGGAGATGGCTGCACTTGTATGTGTTATTTCAAATAGTTTAAAAAAAAGAAAATAAAACATAAAAGAAAATTATGGGTACATCCAATTATATCCAGCAGACAGGAAAAATGGATTTTTTATATGAAAAGACGAAAAAAAAAAAATTCAGTTACTTTAGAATGTCAATTTCATCATTTTTTGAACTGTATGAGAAATTAAGGATTCCGCTGACATTTCAAGATACAAATATGAGAAAATGTATCCCTGGAAAAGAGAGACTAGCTGTGACTATTCGGTAAGTAAAAATACTGATACTCGTTTAATTCAAAAACTTTTATTATAAAATAATAAACAAATAGAATAATAGATACATAAGTATTGAAAACTGTGCATTAATTAAGTAGGGAAATTATAGAATCATCAGACTCAGCATGCATTGGTGAGAGTGTATATCTAGGCTGAACAGAACTGATATCGTGTCTTTGAGTAGTAAACCCTATTTCCAGGATCATCAGAATGAGCAAGAGGCGCAGGTTTCGATTGATGAGGCACTTTTGCAGAATAATTAATATTAAATGGAGGTGAATTTTTAGGAAAAGTTGGAAAATGTGTTGGTGTGCGAGGGAGGGGGGTACTAGGTGCGTTATATTTTGCCAAAACTTGAAGGAGATCAGACTTAGCAAAAATTTTTAAAAAATAAAATGAAAACAAAATAAATATTTAAAAAGCGAAGGAAAGAATTGTGTCCCGTGTGAATGCTCTCATAGAACTGAATGTACGAGAGTCGCCGAGAGAATCAGACAGTGTCCCGGACACCGCCAATTCGGGACACCGACAGACACTGCCGCGACACAGAATTCAGTGTCGCCACACACTGAATTCTGTCTGAACACCCCCATCTACTTCTATATCGAGAAGGTGGCTTGAGACACAGAATCCAGACACACAGTGTCCCGTGTGAAAGAAGCTTAAGAGTTCTGATGTGATATTCCAGTTCTTTATATAGAGTTCTAGAGTTCTCAATCGATAATGCATATAGTTCTACTTTTTTTTTTCAAAATTTTGTAATTTTTGAAAAATTAAAAAAAAAATTGATAACGGTTTTCGATTGTACTAAGGCAGATAAACCAAAAATGCTTATTAGACATTTTTGTAAAATCAGTATTTATTTATAAAAAACTTTCGACGAAGATAAAAAAAAAATACAAGAGTTCTGATAATAGTTTTGAGTAACCCCCGGAGAGTTCTAAACAAATAACCAATACAATTTCTTTGTCAAACCAATATTATAGAAGTTATAAGCAAAAACGAGGCACAAAATTTTTGAAAATTACAGAATTCCAAAAAAAAAAAATCCGTGAGTTCTGTTAAGAGTTCTGGGTAGCCCCTCGAGAGTTCTGAACAAATCTATTTTATAATTAGCACGTCCGACCCATATTAAAGAAGTTATAAACAAAAAATGCGGCGCCAAGTTTTGAGTCGTGTGAAGTTGGCCCCCGAATTTTTTTTAAATTGAAAGTTGAGAAAATTGAGTTCTGGCAAGATTTCGATTAGCTCTAAAGTTCTTGCTTGAAAATTGCAATAGTTCCGGGGAATTTCGGGCAGAAATCGAGAAAAACAATTTGGGGGGCCAACTTCACAACATTCATGTGATATTCCAGTTCTTTATATAGAGTTCTCAATCGATAATATAGTTCTCCTTTTTTTTCAAAATTTTGTAATTTTTGAAAGATTAAAAAAAATCTGATAACGGTTTCCGATTGTACTAAGGCAGATAAACTAAAAATGCTTATTAGACATTTTTGTAAAATCAATATTTATAAATTTATTTACTAAAAAACTTTAGACGAAGATAAAAGAAAAAATACAAGAGTTCTGATAAGAGTTCTTATTAGCCCCCAGAGAGTTCTAAACAAATAACCAATATAATTTCTTTATTAAACCAATATTAAAGAAGTTATAAGCAAAAACGAGGCGCTAAATTTTTGAAAATTACATAATTCCAAAAAAAAAATATTTTCCGTGAGTTCTGTTAAGAGTTCTGGGTATCCCCACGAGAGTTCTGAACAAATTTCTTTGATAATTACCACGTCCGACCAATATTAAAGATGTTATAAGCCAAAAATTACATGAATTTTAATAAGAGTTCTGAGTAGCCCCCGGAGAGTTCTGAACAAATAACCAATACAATTTCTTTGTCAAACCAATATTAAAGAAGTTATAAGCAAAAACGAGGCGCTAAATGTTGCTAAACATAATCAGCACTCAGTAAACAAATCTTTTTTATTTTTAAGTTTTATTGAACCATACATACCTATATTAATTAACATACCCTACAAACATTTAGCGCCCCGATTCTGCTTATAACTCGGACTCGGTCGGACATGGAAATTATTAAAGAGATTTGTTCAGAACTCTCGAGGGGCTACCCAGAACTCTTAACAGAACTCACGGAAAATATATATTTTTTTGAATTATGTAATTTTCAAAAATTTAGCGCCTCGTTTTTGCTTATAACTTCTTTAATATTGGTTTAACAAAAAAATTGTATTGGTTATTTGTTTACAACTCTCCGGGAGCTACACAGAACTCTTATCAGAACTCTTGTATTTTTTTTTTATCTTCGTCGTAAGTTTTTTATAAATAAATTTATAAATATTGATTTTACAAAAATGTCTAATAAGCATTTTTTGTTTATCTGCCTTAGTACAATCGAAAACTGTTATCAGATTTTTTTTAATGTTTCAAAAATTACAAAATTTTGAAAAAAAAAGTAGAACTATATGCATTATCGATTGAGAACTCTATATAAATAACTGGAATATTACATCAGAACTCTTTTTCCTGAAAAAGAGGGGGCTGCGTGAAGTTGGCCCCCAAATTGTTTTTCTGGATTTCTGCCCGAAATTCCCCGGAACTATTGCAATTTTCAAGCAAGAAGTCTAGAACTATTCGAAATCTTGCCAGAACAAAAATTCAGAGCCAACTTCACACGACTCTAAAATTGTTGCGACGCATATGTGTAACCAAGTAAGGTCATGAAAAAAATCAAATTAAAAGCAGCAAGATATTGCTCATAGATGGGGTAAACAATGGCGTCACTTGAAAATGACCGACAAACGTCGAAACCAGAGACAAGTATCTAAATAAAAACGAAGTACCGAAACTTAGTCGTGAATGTAAATGTAGAAATTTATATAACTGTGAACTGGATTCCAATTCGAGCGGTTGAACGGAGCGGACGTGTTTTGTGAAGCGGGTTTTGCGGATTGAGCTTTTTTATTGTGACGCGTGTTTTTACGGCGCGCGATAAGGAAAAAAAAAATGAAAAAAAGTGAGAGTGAAAGCGACCGAGACGAAGATTATAAAAGAAAAAGATAAGAGGGAAGAGAGTCAGAAGAAAGATTTAACGCAAGAGGTACAAATTAGTATGCTAAGAGAAGAAGCAAAAGAAACGGATGGAAAAAGAACTAAAGATAAAAGGCATAAAGACGGAAGAAGAGGTATGGAAATACATAAATAAGGAAAGAAAGAAAAAAGTAGAAAGAGTGAGTAATGGAATTACTATAGAAGAATGGAGAAAGTACTTCGGTGAGCTGCTGGGTGGTGATGAAATCGGACAAGAAAAGAAAAAGAGTGGGAGAAATAGAAGAGATAACAAGAGAAGTATTAGAACAACAACTGAGTAAACTGAAAAAGAAAAAGGCACCGGGGAGGGACGGTATACAGAATGAATCGTGGATATATGGAACGGAAAGGGAAGCTGACAGGTTGTTAGAGATAATGAATGGAGTGTGGAAGGGAGAGGGCTTCCCACAGGAGTGGAAAGATGGGATAATATGCCCCATATATAAGAAAGTAGAAAGGGAAGCAGCAAGTAATTATAGGGGGATCACCATGCTCAATACGGCATATAAGATATGATACC
Organism: Phosphuga atrata; assembly: GCA_944588485.1. Classification (NCBI taxonomy): domain Eukaryota; kingdom Metazoa; phylum Arthropoda; class Insecta; order Coleoptera; family Silphidae; genus Phosphuga; species Phosphuga atrata. The sequence goes on along the minus strand of OX155907.1, from coordinate 1,097,075 downwards.
AGACGGGCAGGCGGGATTTAGGAAAGGGGGAGGGACCATGGATAATGTATACATCTTGAATCACATAGTAGGGAATGAGATAAAAAAGAAGGGTGGCAAGGTGTATGCATTATTTGTGGACCTGAAGGCGGCCTTTGATAATGTGGCAAGAGAGGCATTGTGGGAATGCCTGAGAAAGAAGAGGATAAAGGAGCATCTGGTATCAAAATTAGAAGAGATTTATGAAGAGACAATAAGTAGAGTGAGAGTTGGTGAAAGGGTGAGCGAAGGTTTTAATACTCATAAGTGAGTGAGACAAGGCTGCCCACTAAGCCCCAGCCTGTTTGCAGTGTTTATTGGAGATATAGAGGAGATGTTCAGCAAGGCGCAGACGGGTGGGGTTGTGGTGGGCAAAGAAAAAGTGTGGTCCCTAGCCAACGCGGACGATTTGGTGGTGCTAGCGAGAGACGAGAAAGGGATGAAAGAAATGATAAGAAACATGGAGAAATATATGAGGAGGAAAAATCTGACAGTGAATGGGGAGAAGTCCAAGATGATGGTGTTTAGAAAAGGGGGTGGCAGGGGAGGAGTAATTGAGTGGAGATGGGAGAAGGAGAAAATTGAAGAAGTAAAATAATTTAAATACCTAGAGTACGTGTTTAATGATAGAAATACTGAAATAGCACACGTGAGAGAGCTAGTAAAGAAAGCTAATAAAATACTAGGAGCGGTATGGGGAATAGGAGAGAGAAAATTTGGACACGACTATAGAAGGAGAGTGATGATGTTTGATAGCCTGGTGAAAAGTGTGATGATGTATGGAGCGGAAATATTGGGATGGAGAGAACAAGATGGGCTGGAAAGAGTGCAAGAAAAATATTTGAAATGGGTGCTAGGAGTAGGTAGAGAGACTTTGGGGTATATAGTGATGGAGGAAACAAAGAGAGATGGAATAAGAATAGAAGCAGGAAAGAGAGCAATAAGTTTTGAGGAGAGAGGAGACTGCAGAAATCTGCAAAGAGTGCCTCAAAGAAAAAAGTAAAGAAATAGGAAAGGGGGTGTGGAAAGAGAGGGAGGCATATCTAGAAAGAAACGGGTATGCAGGAGCGGAGATAGAAAGAATGAGAGAGAGAGAGGCAGAGTAATGACAGAGGAATTAGTCCAGAGAGATAGAGATGTGCAAAGGCAAGAAAGGAGAGCAAGAATTAGAGAGTCTAGGTACAATGGGAAATATGAAAAAATAATAACGGAAGAACTGCCAAAGTACCTAGGAAGAGAGAGTAGAAAAGAGAGAGTGACAATGGCAAGATTCAGATGTGGAAATGAAGAAAGAGAGAATAAATTTTGGATGGAGGATAGGAATAGAGTATGCAGGATGTGTGGAGAAAACAAGGAAACAATAGAGCACTTGCTGAACGAATGTTCAGAAATGAGAGAAAGTGATGAGTGTTAGAGAAGAGATTTTAAACGAGGATGGAAGAGGGATAGATTGGATGAAGAAAGTTGTGGAGAGAAGAAGAGCAATATGTGGGGCGGGAAGCTGGTAATCGGTTTAGGGATTGGAATTTAGTGGCTTTCTTTTTTTTGTTTTTAGTTTGATTAGCATATGTTTCTTTTTATTTATTTTTTTCTCTTTTTATTTTTATTTATATTATGTACTATATTTGTTTTATTTACATATGTATTGGGTGATAATTTTGGAACCAATTTATAAACCCGTAAAGGGTAATAAATATACATAATAATAATACTATATAACTGTGAATAATAAGTTATATAACATTTTTACAAGGTAAACAAGGTTTAGTAGCCATCATGGCCGCTACCTAATTTGGCCAACAGTACAAAAATAAAGTCCTTGCGCCAATTTTTAAATGGGGATCATGCATCCCCCAGGATCAACTATCCCACTTCTCCCCTACTTAGTTTTCCTTTCTCTTTAGAGTGGAGGGCCGACCGTCTCTAAAATGCCCGAGCCGGTTTCGAGTCTAGTCCGGGCCTGTACATATATGTATATGAATATATACTGTACTGTATATATGTGTATATATACGTTATATACGTATATGTATATATACTGTACTGTATATATATATATATATATATATATATATATATAATTTTATTATATAAAAACATCCATTATTATTTATCTAATTTAATACTATTTAGAGACTAGTAGACTAATTTAAGACTAGTACTGCTTTTGTAATGTTATTTAGATATTATTTATATTGAATTCAATTAAGGTGTATAGATTTGTACAGGAAAGTTTGGATTGGAAAGATTAAAGAATTAGTAAACAATATTTGAACCAAAAAATAATAATAATAAACTTTCGCGTGACTTGATAGTATTGGCACATTTGCCTGTCCTGTCTGTTCATGCGCGAGTTCTATGAGAAATATTTGTCCAATTAACGGTTTTGTTCTGTCGTTTGTATTTTACATTGATATGATAATCAGATAGAATCGTTGTCCCGCTGACGTCCGCGACATATTTTACAAAAACAAACATTGAAACAATGGATTCCAAACATTAAACCTATCTTTAACCTATACTAATACTTTACTTTAACCTATAAAACAAACAATGTTACGTCGATTAAAAAGTGCTGTGTCTGGTGCAGTGGAAGGCTTAGACAGTTCCAGAGATGCATTGCCTAAGTCCTCGGACCATCTGCCACACAAACATAAATATGCTCGACCAGCCTTTTTGAATTTGTCCAATGTTGCCGATTCCATCTCTAGAGACAAGAAATTACGTCCAGTGCTCTCTGCCAGCTCTCGGTTACCACTGCCATATTATACAGGTTATGCAGAATGTATTAATGCAGGCAAATCTAATTTAAACGAAGATATGGCACAAATAAATCACAGCATTCTACGGTGCCAGATTAGTGAATACGAAGAAGCTGTTTTACCCTATGCCTACTATGGGATTTTCGATGGACATGCTGGATATGGTGCTGCACTCGATGCTAGCAAACAATTACATCATATAATTCATGTAATTCCTTTCATCATGAATATCTGATTTCATAAATAACATTCTTTTATGTTTTAGCAAAAGTTAGTCGATGCAATGGATGTTATTTTTGCATCATTAAAAGAACCTCCACCTGAAAATTTAGTTGACAGGAAATCCATAATCATCGGATGTCTTGAAACATCATTTTGTGAAATGGTAACAATATTAAAATATACAGGGTGGGCTATTTAACATGATCACCCCAAATATCTCCATTACCTTTAGAGTAATGAAAACAATATCTAAAGGGAATTTTATTGATTTCGAAGGGCTGACATGGTGGTTAATTTTTTTTTTGTAAAGGTCACAGTTTATGCATCCTCAAGGTCTCAATGGTTTTTCAAATGGGAACATGTTATTGTATCAAGATATTGTAGCCATTATTCAGACGAATCCAGTGACCCATGACCTTGAAATGATTTGACAAGTGTATCCATTGGAAATAACTTTGAAAGCTGTATCGAAAATGGTATTGCACAGTCAAGCAGAGAAAGTGGATAGGATTCTGATTCATGGTGAGACCGGTGGGAAATCTGTGCGAGTGCAGGAACTTTATGGATAATGTTATCCTGACAGAAATCATCTTTCCGTCGATGTTTTGATCGAATTGTTCATTTATTCTGTGAAAGGGGCAGTGTTAATAAATGCAAAAAGAAACGTCAAAGGGTATGATATTATGGATCGCTGGATTCGTATGAATAATGGCTACAATTTCTTGACAAAAAATAACATGTTCCCATTTGAATAACCATTGATGACCTTGAGGACGCATAAACTATGACCTTGACAAAAAAGTATTTTTAACCAGTGTTAGTCCTTCGAAATCAATAAAATTCCCTTGTGATGTTTTTTCCGTCTCTTTAAAGGTAACGGAGATATTTGGGGTGGTCATGTTAAATGGCCCACCCTGTATAATGCAATAAAATTTATAGTACAAATTATCCAGAACGGATTTGTTTAAAGTACAGCTGAAATTTAATGCATGGTCTAGAATAGTCTTCCTAGACAATAGTGAAGAAATAAGCAAATACGATTAGATTGTTGAAAGTAAATAGGCATAAGTATTACATAAACATGATTAAGTAATATTGAGTGAATTAGTTTAGATGGACAATATTTGAGTATTAAGATTGAATGTAATTAGATTAACCATTGTTTTAGGATGATGTTATTAAGGAGAGTGGACACAATTATTACAATCCTGGTGGTTGTACAGCAATTGTTGCATTGTTTATATTAGGGGATGTTTATGTTGCAAATGCAGGAGATTGCAGAGCCGGTATTTGTGATAATGGGGAATTTATCCCCATGAGCAATGATTTTTCACCCTATTATGATAAAATTAGGATTTATAGGAAAGCCTATGAAAATGCCCATCTATTAGGTAATACATTTCTGTGGTAAAGCATTGCTTTAAAAGGTAACGATTGAATATGTAAACAAAATAATTTGTGGACAGAAATTGCAAATTTAAGTGCTATATATATATATATATATATATATATATATATATATATATATATATATATATATATATATGTATATATATATATATATAAATTTAATTAATCCACAAATTAATTTTGTATTGCACAGTGTTTAAATATTACATCACTGTTATAAATTGAATATAAATATTTATAAGTTTTCATACATTTGGTCAATATTTTTCTATATAATATTTATCATAGCATTTAATCACATAAAATCTGAACTTTCTATTTGCTATTTACATAAACTTTTTTTTACTTTTTAGCGTCGTTCCTTTGTTTACATTAATTTTGCTTTAAATTAGAATAGAAAGTGTACATTACATAACGCGTTTTCAGGTGACAGATACACAGTCAGAGAATTCTTTGAATTCCCAACAAGCGATGATTTAGGTAAAAACGTTTTATACAAAGATCCATACATGTCAGGATGGTCCTACAAAACATTAACACCTAGTGACTTGAAATACCCATTAATCAGTGGTATTGGACGCAGAGTAGGATTTTCTTAAACATGGCCCAGTTTCATTTGTAATTTTTTTATTTTATTTTAGAGTCGAATAATGGGTACAATTGGTGTTGCTAGAGGTTTTGGTGATTTTGATCTTACAGCAAACCATTACAAAATTCCAATAAAACCATTTTTATCTTGTGTACCTGAAGTAAAAGTTTATTCCCAAAAAGATCTCGTTAATACTTCAGCTGTTCTAGTGATGGCTAGTGACGGCTTATGGGACGCTGTAGATACCGAAGATGTTGCAGAAATGTGCTGTGATATAAACACAAATATTGACGATCGCAATCGCCATGTTACATTAGCGATGAATTTATTAGCTGCAGCTAGAGGCCGGAAAGATATTAATACTAATGCTTGGATTCTTAAAAATTCGAGCACAGCGTCTTTAGATGATATCTCCGTTTTTGTAATACCATTCGAGCCATATTTTTATAAAGAATGCGAAATTATAAGTTGTAAACCCGGAAAAACTATTTATCCTTCGATGGAAATTCCTGATAGCGACAGCGGCTCAGAATCACTTACTCAAGACAAAATTGAGGAAGGGGATGAAAACTATGCTCAGTATGAAAACAAAAATAATATTGCAAATTTAATAACAGATCAAGCTGAAATTATTATTGAAAGCGCTAATAGGGAGGATGCAGAAAAGTAATACTACTTTCGTGGGGAAACCTCCCCATGAAAAACGACTGCAAAACCTGTTTTCTTTTTAATGTATCATTTTATATTGTTTTTCATGATATTTTAACAATTTTTTAACTCTAAAAAGTGATATTGCAATTTGACAAGTATTATTTCTTGCATTTTTTTATACATGAGAAGAAAAAGTTACTATTTAATTTAAGTGTTGAACACCAATTTTAATACGTTTTTTAGAATCCCTTCAAATTACCTTTTTCCAGTAAAAGATTAGATTTGTTTTCTTAATATTTATGTTCTTAAATATATTTTCTTTTATTTCCTGTCTCTGTTTTATAACTTCATTGTACATTGTTTAAATAAAGTTTTTTATTTTATAAAGTTCATTTATTTTTAATAATTTGATGTTATCACTCAAAATGGTCTTGCGAAAAAATGGAGAGCTGCGAAACAATTTTTGCTATATTTTGTATAAAAATTCCGATTTTTTTTTTATTGATCAATATTGTTTAAAGAATTTTTATATTTTGCGTCTGTAGTGGACTTATAGTGAATAGTTATAGTGGACGCCGAGTGCGATAGAATTTTCTCAATATGTATCGGCGATTTTTTTATTTAGAAATGGCATAAAAGGGCGCAAAACAGAAAAAATAGTATAAAAAACTCGTCCATAAGGCGTTTTTCGCACTTGTCCATTAGAAAAACTCCTCGCTACGCTCTAAACATGGACGCGTGCTGTAAAACCGCGCTTATTGAACTCGTTCTTTAATATACTATTTTTCTATTTTGCGTCTGTAGTGGACTCATACCAGCACTCATATGCGTGCGGTTATGGCTCACGGAGTGCGAAACAATTTTCTCAATAAGTATCGGCGATTTTTTTATTTAGAAATGGCATAAAAGGGCGCAAAATAGAAAAAATACTATAAGAAACTCGTTCGTAAGGCATTTTTCAGCACTTGTCCATTAGAACTTCTAAACTTGAACTCGTGCTGTAAAATCGCGCTTACTGAACTAGTCCTTTAATATACTATATATTAACAGTAATTATTCTAAGACGATTTAAGATTAAGGTTATTTGTTTAAAAATTATAATGTTTAATAACTTTAAATATCTACTGACTTGATCATTTCTTTCCAACTAGAATAAAATATTTACCATTTATTATAAATACTTTGGATAATACGAGCGTACAATGTTTACTTTTCAATTGTTGACGTTTTCAAAAAATGCTAAGATAATTTACATAACAACTGTTTACCAAACTATTAGCAGTTGCAACAACTATTTATAAAACAATTTGAAAAACCGTTTGAAACTTTTATTATTTACTTTAGATTCGCTTTTAACTCTATAGTGTCTCAAACTAAAAGTCTTTGTACTTATTAATGCAAATTGCACAATATTTAGTCGGGCCTATTCAGTTGCCTCCTGTACAGATTTATCTTTCGCTCTATTATTTCCTGCTTAAAATTCCTCAGACTGAATTTCTTCAATTTATAACTCCACTTTGTTTTATCTCAAACTTTTCTCATTAACTTGATGTTTAATCCATTTCAAGCAATTTCAATTATAAAATGTTAACAAATTCAATCTTTACGTTACGATTATATAAGTTATCTTTGAAGGTTTTAATTTTATATGCAAGTAGCTGATTTTATCTTTTAAATTGAATCTTTACTATTATTTCACTTTGCAATAAAAGAACAAACAAATGTGACCTTTAATTTTTTTCAGAACAAATCATTTGAATACATTATAAAGTAGAACAAAGCTTTGTTAGTGGGAAATGTAAGTGGTTATCGACCGACCTCATTCTTGTAATTTCTAGTCGGGTTAATACTACAAGAAGCAATCAAAAAACAAACTAAATTCGATTAAATTTTATTTTTTAATTTTCAAAATAGAAATGTCCATGAATTATTTAAATTTTTCAGAAAATCGGCGTTTATGTAATTTTTATTTGCAATGATTTAATTTGCTTTGATTATACGTTAATGTTAATATTGTGGGAATAAAAATATGATGATTTTGGTTTTTTCTTAAAATGAAGATCTTTGGATCTAACGAGGAAAAATCTTGATCCTAATATTGGATCAGTCTGATTTTTATTTTTCAATATTCTAAGGTCAATTATTCATCCAAAAATTCAATTTGATTTTTAAGTTTAATAATAAAAGAGTAATAAATAAATATATTATATTTGTTGGGATTAAACTTGATCGTAATTTATTTTGTAAAAGTATTTTATTGACAATATTTTGACTTATTTTTTATTGTCTTGCAATTGGAATTTCTGGAGCTTTAAAGATGCTTTCTAAATTCTTGAGAAAATACACAGATTCAGATAATTAAACAAAAAATCTTTCCGTTTTCACTAAATAAACTTTAATGAGGTTTAATTTTTCAGAGAATTACTTAATGGTTCTAGCTAGTCCAAAAATTTGAATATCGACTTGAATTTCCGGTCTTTTTTGCGTATGCTTTCTAAACACTTGCATTCGCAGAGAACTCTTTAAATAGAAATATTTATTTGCGACTTATCTAATTAATTTAAAACAGTTGGAATATTTATTATTTGTAAAGGTGCAATTTCTTGACTTGCGAATTTCTTGGGAAGCTTTTAAGGCAAAGATAGAAACAGTGAATTGAAAATAAACTTAACCAAGTCGGAACACAGTGTGAATATATAAATATATTCAACCTTTCCGGAGCTCTATAACACTAATGAGTCTTTTTAGGATTACCAAAAACAAATCTCGTGAAATTTGTCAGTTATTTTATAGCTTTCATTTCACCTTCGTGGCACTCAACAAAAACCATAAAAATAACATTGTATTTTAGGATCATGTCTTTCCGATAACTTAAGTGGATAGCCATCTGTAGACGCGTTTCGAGATTTATCTCTCATCAGTACAGCTTTGCTTGTATGAACAACAATTTTTAAACCACTTACACATGTGGATGTTTAGGGTTAGATATTTTTACTTTGACATTTCGTGAGAGAGACATGGACAGCAGGTTATTGATATAAATGATAATTTAGAATTTGTAAAACCATACTACATTATAGATAATCATATAAACTTAATAAAGTCGGAAAACAGACAGCCTGAATATATAAATATATTCAACCTTACCGGAGCTTTATAACACTAATGAGTCTTTTTAGGACTACCAAAAACAAATCTCGTGAAATTTGTCAGTTATTTTATAGCTTTCAGTCCACCTTGGTGGCACTCATTGGCATTCAATATGTTTTAAACACACTTAATATGTAAAAATATTATGTAACCTGTTATTCACAGTTATATAAATTTAAACAATTAACATGACTCGAGCTATGACTGGTGAAGTTCATTATCAAGTGGATTACAAATTGATGATTGATTGGATTCATACGAAGGGGGAAGGTGGTTTTCTGCAATTAGGGAATTACCTGGAGATGATTTTGCAAGATTAAAGAGTTGCGAAAAGATTAAGTCGGTTTACTCGTTTAGGAAATTAACGGATGGGTTATGGCTCTGTTTGAAAATTTCTAATGACTCTAGAAGATCATGTTTCGGGCCTGTGTTGCAATAATTCATGATTTTCAGATTGTCTATTTCCGGGAATTTATGATTACATACGAGACAATGCACTGTGGGATGGATTGCCGAAAAAGTGGTCAAAAGTCACTTGCAACATCTATATGTAGAGAATATATTCTTTAGTACCTAAGCAATAAAATAATATTAAGACGTTATGTGGATAAAAATGGAAGTTATACGTAATGAAAGCTGACTTGAACTGTAAAAATTGAGATATGTTTTGTATAATTAAACACATCGCCTCTAATTTTAATCTAATCTAATCTAATCTAATGTATTATTACTAAAAGCTACATTTGCCTCAGAAAACAGGCTGCCAAAGTGGGTCTTTAAGTGTTGCTGGAGAAAACAGAATTTTTCACCAACATCAAAGAAGCAAACAGAGAGATGTTACTAGAGCAGTGAAACATCAAGAGGACTGAAAAATGTAAGTATCTCGGCAAATGGATTGAACCCAACTTATCCGAAAGAACATCATTTGCCATGAGAGTCAACAAGTTAGAACTAGCCTATCGACTGACTAAGAACACCTACAACAAGAAATGCCTGTCACGCAACCTGAAACTTAAGCACTACACATCAGTTTTACGACCAGAAGCCCTGTATGCCATGGAGTGTCTTTCCTTAAACCGAAGAGGTCTGGTAGAGAAATTGGAAGTCAGAGAGAGGAGAATCCTCAGTAAGATCCTAGGCCCGGTAAAGGAAGACGGGGAATTCCGAAGGCGACATAACTCTGAGCTCTACGAACATATTGAGAGGCTCTCTGACTGTGCAAGGAAAAGAGGGGTAGCTTTCTATGGCCACGTTACAAGATTGCCTCAAAACCGACTAAACAACCGTCTGTTCACCTTCTGGCAAAAAAAGAAGGTTCGTAACACTTGGTTGACAGAAATCGAGAGGTATATTAAAAAACTGGGAATAACAGATCTCCAAAACAGACAGTCTGTGAGACGCACCCTGAAGGAAATCAGGATAAATCCCGAAGAAAAGGTACCCCCTGGACAGAGTGAAAGGAGTTACACCGGCAGAAGATGCGACAATACTGGGCAAAGATCAAAGCCCAACAGTTGAACAAGCGTGGTCCAAAGTAGGCCTATTCGAAACAAGGAGAAGAAGAAGAAAAGCTACATTAATAATTTCTTCGAGTAGCTGAAAACGATTCTGATCTCATAATTGCAAACTCAAAATGGCGAATCCTAAAAGCAGGATATGAATTTCAAAATGCTGCCTAAGATACAGATAGTGCGTTTCTAGGGTTTTTTTGAGCCGTTTATGCCAAATTTGATATCAAAATTAAATAATTCAAAATGGCGGATACAATGTGGTGAATTTGAGTTTAAATTGTAGTATGAATACTTAAGCTGATTAAGATGCTGGGGTATATATATATATATATATATATATATATATATATATATATACATATATATATATATATATATATATATATATATATATATATATATATATATATAAAAGATCTGTCTATGCATATTGAAATGACGCCATGCTGCTACTAAAAGTAAAATAGGACTTGTTTTAATATTTTTTTGTGCATAGTTGCCGCCATATCGATTTAGAAATTTTGCCTTTAAATTAAAAAATCAGCGACGCCAAAAATCCTGTGAAATGAGTTTTAATCAAATCCAGGAAAATTTTACATTTTACTCCGCATTGTTGGATCCGCAATTTTGAATTTTGAAATTATGACTTCAGAAATGGAAGTGTATCTCTATCTGGCATTTTTACATATTTCACGAGATATTAGTTTTGGCTACATTTCCAGCAATACATCCAGCAGTGCATTGTCTAGAATCTATCGCGTGCGTCATCTAAAAAAAAATTACATTTTGGTCCGCCATTTCGAATTTTGAAATATTGACATCAGAAATAGATTCAGCGACCCAGAAAACCTCATATAAGTATACCGGTATCTGGTATTCTTACATATTCAACGATATATTAATTTTGGCCACTTTTTCGGCAATCCATCCCACAGCGAAAAATAATTAGTGTCTTTTTAAAAACGAAAAGCGTGAGAATGTTCTGAAAACCTAGTCGAAAAACTTCCTTCTCCCTGATAATCGTCTCCGATTAATCCCTAATTTCAGAAGGGCGAGGTGCCCGCCAAAAACCGTTGTATAAATCCGTTCAATCATCAATTGTAATCCACTTGAAAATTACCACCAGTCGAAACTCTTGTAGTGTTACGTGTTAAAATTTATATAACTGTGAAGTTATATAATATTTTTACATATTGAGAGTGTTTAAAACATAGTGAATTTTTCAATTCAGTGTAAGTATATTATATCAGTGTAAGTAGGTATATTTATTATAAGATAGAAATAGTAGGTATATATATATTTATATATAAGATAGAAATGTTAAAATGTTGAAGTAACAGATGTTTGGGAAATATGAAATGGTTAGATTGTTCAATTTATTGAATAATCTGGTTAGTTTAATGGATTATTTAAATGAAACGTATTTTTTTATCTAGCCTTATTTAGTGTTATAAGCATAACTAATGGGAGTAATAGTTTGGAATTAATTAAATGTATGATTATAATCTCTGTATATATATATATAAATAATAAAGTTTATTAATTATGCGTAGCTTGTTATAGTGTTTGTTTTTGTTTATCTAGATTTGTAAATATGAATTGTTTGATATTGAGCTTGTATATTAGGTTGCATAGAGTGAGTTTTAGAATTATGCTATTTTATTTAAAAAAAGGGATTTATTACATATAATAGGAAATTTACAAAAAAATATATACAAAATAATAGGAAAATAAATACTTTGTATTAGAGATAGAAGTAATAAAAAACGGCGTTTTTAAAACACAACTAGAAGAAACCAGGATTTGTGTGTTCGATGACACACCTTTTGCAATACTTTTTAACAGCCCTATATCCTTCCAAAGAAATCTGACAGTCCTGAATATTCAATTGCTGTAGACCTCTACAATAGTATGCAATACACTGCACCCCTCTATCCGTAACTAAATCACAGTTTCGCAAACTTAACTTTTTTAAATTCGGACAACTTTCTGCTAACGCCCTTAAGCCGGCGTCGCTAACATCACATTTACCAATATCTAAAGCCCTTAGTCGAGTACACGACCTAGCTAGTACTGTTATGGCATCATCGGAAACAGCTTCACATCCTCTCGCATTTAAATATCGAAGTTTATAACATCTTCGCGCCACCACTTTTAATCCGGCATCACTGACTTGATCACATTTCGCAACCGATAAATATCTGAGCATTGCTCCCAATTTTGCAAGTTCATATAATCCGAAATCCGTTATGTTTGAACAGTCACTAACACTTAACTCTCGAAGACCAGAACAAAAACTTGGCACAAACTTTAATCCTGCATCTGCAACAAGAGAGGCAATTATAAAATAATATTATATGCAAAGTAAAATTCTTTATTCAAGGCTGATATTAACGCAGTGGGTGGTTTTAATGGTGTTAAAATTTATATAATAGAATTGTGTACATACCTGTTATTTGAATGCATCTACGTAAATATAAATAGGCAAGCTGAGGGCAATTTCTTACTATTATTCTTAATCCATTGTCTTGTAAGGCTGGACAGTCGGTAAAATCAAGGTATTGTAATTGTAAACGTTTTGGTGGATCTGGACCTGCTATTGGTGTTAGGCAAGATAATTGAACACAGCCTTTAAAAAAAAAACAAAATAACATTACACTGACATAAAACCTTTATTACCAATAAAATAAAATTGACATTTTATTATAATTCACGGTTCTATATTAACTTTTTTTCAAGTTTTTTTAAACTATTATTTTTAAAGACATCATAAACATATGTCGCTCTCTCTTTTTATCTTCAGTTCTTAAGCGCGAGGATTATTGTAATAGTTTCCATAAAGTTTATGTGGAATTATTTTTTTAAAACCTTTTATAATTTTTCTCCAGCGCGAATTTCTCTTTTTAAGACTATTTTTACACCCAAAATAAGATATATTTTACCAACCTCGTTAATTATTCTTTACATGGAAGTTGCAATAAACCCTTTCAAATGATTAATAAATTAAGTGTCGCATATTTTAATTTTAAGCATTTTTAAATTATACGTTTTATATATTCTTTTTAAATCCGCTATAAAAATTGTTTCGCTCGCACTTTTTATCTGCGCTTGTTAAGCGTCAGAATTATTGTTTCCATAAAGTTTATGCAAAATACATATTTTAAAAATCATTATTTCATTTCTCGATAATAAATTCATCTGTTTATTTAAATTATTAAATATAAATGCCCAGTTGGTAAAGGACCCCGGGTCGGCAGCCCATATTTGTAATTTTTTGGTTTGAATATGGCAATATTTGTATAAATAATTTAAAGATTTTAAGCGGTGGACGAAAACATATTTTTTTTTAAATAGCTGTTTAGTAGTCATTTTTTTTTAAATATGACTTTTTTTTAATTGGGTAATGATAAATGATTATTTTCATGAATTTAAATAAACTATTACTTTTTTGCCTTAATTTAAATTATTGATTAATATTTATTATTATTATTAAATCTTAATTGCAAGAACTAATGTATTTATACATTGGGATCTGGGTCAATTGCGTCCCGGACTTGGCTATCAATGGAAAAACTGTGCCAGTATTGCTGGTATTGTTCTATAACCATTAGTTAAGGTTATGCATTAGTATAAATTTACCTGTAATATCTAAATGTTGAAGACTGGAGCACCTAGTAACTATTTCATAAATGGCATTGTTAGAAACGGCCGGACATCCTTGAATTTGTAAATGAGTAAGTTCTGGGCATCTTCTGGCTAGTAATAAGAGTCCTTTGTCAGTAATCTTAGCACCGTCAATTAAATGTACTTTTTCAACACCGGGACAAGCTCCTGTTGTCCCTTGTCCACACAATTGTCTTAAAACACCTCGAATTGCTTTATCACCACTTAAAGTTTCGCCTGATAATAATATAGTCCTCCACAAACAAGGTTTCCATGCTAAGTTGTCGAATCTTCTGCAAACTCTAGCACAAACACTCAGTTCTGTAGACGGGAGGAAGGAGAATATTTTAATAACTAAATCATCAGAAAGTCTGTCAAAAGAGTTGTTTTTGATTTGGTATCGTTTTCCTTTATATAGATGCCCGTCGGTCCACAGATTTGGTGTAGTTGAACCAGGACTAGGTGATACTAAAGTGTGATATCCTTGGTCTAAGCTTGGAGAGTTTTTACCTAGTTTTGTGAAATTATCGAGGAGATAGTTTGTGTCGTTATGGTGTAGTTTCGGCGTCATGTTAAAATATTCGTGGCTCGAATCTGATTGGCTTGTTTCTACTTTGTTGTAATTTTCATGCTCCCAATAACTTGTTCCTAATGATAAAGATGATAAATCTAAAGAATTTTGCTTCTGGTAATTTGTACCGCGAGGTGATTGACTCGAGCATGGTCCTTCAGTTTGTAAATAAGAATGTGGTTGATAAAATCGTTGGTTTATGAGAGAATGGTCTGATTTTTCTTGATAACCATTGTCTAATGATTGCTGTTTATTATGATATCGTCTATTCGGAGTTTCGTAAGTATATAGTTCGTAACTGTTCTCCGCTGTATAAATATCATCTGTAGAACCCGCCGGTTGATCAGATAGGGGTGTTGAGCGGCCTAAACGTACTAAAGGGCATACCGGTCGTGGAGACAAACGCTCCAATAGACCAGCCGGTGCTTGATTCATTTCTTCAATTAACCCTACAGAAAACAGAAAACAAGATTTCAATAAAACAAGAAATTATATATAGCAACTTTCCAAACAAATCATCTCAAAAACTAATTATTATTTTATTGATCAAGTTTCCAAACAATTTGTTTAATTGCCAGCAATTATGTAGCCATTCGAAAAATGTTAATATTTAACTTCAAACTTTACCGAAAAGGAATTTAAATAAATAAAATTTACCCAAAAAAAAAACTAGTCTATCATATAAAAACATATTTTTTTCCTTCAACTTGCAACTTCCCGATTCAGGTCTTCACATCAGCCACGACAAATACCTTTAAATCATTTGTGAATAGTTCCCTTTGTTCTCAAAGTTAATTAAGTTTTTATTTTATTTATATCTTAGTAAGAATTTTAACTGACATACTCTACATAAGTCTTACAATGTTAAACAAAATTCCTTTTTATTTATTTAATTCACCAAAACTCCAATCATTTCACTTTTTCTCACTTTATACATTAAAATATCAATGTCCAATTAACAATTATCATCAATATTTTAATACATTTGCTTACTTTTACTTGATAACTAAAAGTTATGGTACTTAATAACTATTACCTTTATATTTGAAAAAGTAATATTAAATTAATAAAATATATTTTCCAAAATAAAATTATTACTAGTAATAAAATAATAAAGATAATATTATTATTATTTAAAAAGATATTACGCAAAATGGAAAGAAAGATGCTTGAATTTTTCTTATTGCTATTTGTAACGATTGACCCAATAATCTAGTTACGTCCAATTTGAAAATAATTAATAATTTATTACAAATAATTTAATTTTTCTTGATTTTAATATTCCTATCGATACAATTCTATTAATGCATTTTAATCATTTGTGTTTACATATAAATGAGCGAGAAAGATTTTATTTATATTATTTATGCAAAATCGTTTGGTTGTAGCATTATTCAATGAAATTTTTAATTGAAGGAATTTAAACATGTTTCAATCTTGTAAGAACATAATTATATAAATAAATAGGTGACGTTTTTATTTTTTATAGACATATATAGTAGTGCATGATATTTATAGGATCATAACTAAAGACTTTTTTTATTTGCAATAAATTTCTTTAAAGAAATAATTTTATTTTCGTAAAAAATCTAGAATGTTTTAAACAAGAAATTATCCGAACGGCTTTATGTTTTTTTCAATTGTAAATGCGGAATATTAAAAGACAATTTTGCAAATGTTTTCAATAAATTTTGTTTGGAAATTAATTTAGCTGCCAACGTTCGTTTTACAAATCAAGTTTAATAAAAGGCAAATATCTTGAAAATATCAAGCTTTTGCTAACTACAATGCATTTTAATGTGAAATATAAATATACATATATTTTAAAGATAATTTAAACTATTAAATAATGGTATAAATACTTTAAACTAATCAACATTTATAGATAATTTAAACTATTCAATATTGTACACATAAAAATGTCAGATTTGCTGAGCTATCAAAAATGCATTTTACCATTGACATTATTTCTCTCTTAGTCATTTGACATTTAAATATGAGAAACGCGTAAAACGCTTTAGAATTGACAGTAACTAATCTATTTCCTGGTTTTTTTCGTTTTGGCATATTATATTTCAACTAAACACATCAAGTAAAATCCCCAGTCTTGCTTTATTTGATACAAGGCTAAATACGAATTATGCGGATTAACACGATTAAGTAGGTGGAACTAGACTAATTGTAAATATTTCAATATTTTTCCAAACATAACTTATAAATCACTTTAATAAAATGAAACCATGTTTAGAATTGTCTGTTTAGTCTTGTCTGCTAAGTCATGTCGAATCTTGCCCGCCCAGCATTCTCTGTTTAATCTGGGCTCTTGAGTCCTATCTATTGAGTCTTGTCTATTCTTGTCCTGTTTGTGAAGTTTGGTCATGTCTGTCTAGTCTAATCCTGTCTATTCTTCTCTCAGACAATCGGGTTTCATTTAAGTTAGGTCTTTTTATCTAGTCCTGTCTTCTTTTATCTTCTCTATTTAGGTATTTTTGTCTCTGCGTCTTTAATATAGATTCATGTTAAGAATTGTATGTTCAGTCTTGTCTAGTTAGTCCTCTCGAATCTACCCGCCGAGCATTGTCTGTTTAATCCTGGCTGTTGAGTCTTATCTATTGAGTCTTGTACTCTCTATTCTTGTCCTGTCTAGTTTTATGTATCTTAACTTGTCTGTGAAGTTTGATCTTGTCTGTCTAATCTAATCCTGTCTATTCTTCTCTGTCTGGCCTTGTCCATTTAGGCTTACCAATCGAGCTTTATTTAACTTCGGTCTTCCACATGTAATCTTGTCTTGACTAATCTTCTTTATTTAGGAATTTTTGTCTCTGCGTCTCTAATATAGATGAATGTTTAGAATTCTCTATTTAGTCTTGTCTACTTTGTCCTGTAGAGTCTTGCCCGTCGGGCATTGTCTGTTTAATTTTGAGTTGTCGAACCTTATCTATTGAGTCTAGGCAAGTCTTGTACTCTTATGTTGTTGGTGAAGTTTGGTCTTGTATATCTAGCCTACTCCAGTCTATTCTTCTCTCTCTGGCCTTGTCCATTTAGGCTTGCCTATCGTGTTTTATTTAATTTCGGTCTTCCATATCTAGTCTTGTCTTGACTAATATTCTTTAATTAGGTATTTTTGTCACTGCGTCTCTAATATAGATCCATGTTTAGAATTGTCTGTTCAGTCTTGCCTACTTAGTCCTATCGAATCTTACCCGCCAAACATTGTCTGTTTAATCTTGACTCTTCAGTCTTATCTATTAACCTCACAAGGGGGCTCTGTCAACTCGTCATCACCGATTTGGCCCAAATTTACAGTATATGCGGGGCTTAACTATAAATGAAAGTGACGCAAAAGGGAGGGCCAGATGGCCAAGCGTTAATAAACTCCCGACTACCGACAACTCATAAGCCCGCTATGTTAACATAAATTTCAAAGGCCGGTCAGCGGTAAGATCTCGGGTTCATAGTACGAGGATCCCTGGTTCGATTCTCCGTGGGGACGTTTTTTTTTATTTACAATTTTTAAAAGGACTTTCTTTCATTATTATTTATTATTGTTTAACTTTTTAATTGTAATTATTAATTTGTCAATTTAATTATTTTATTAGTGATAATATTTATTATTTGTTTCTTTATAACTTCAACGGTTAATTCTTAAAATTGCTTTCTTTTATTATTACTATTATTGTTATTATTCTTTATTTTATTTTTACGATACTTGCGCCACAAATGAACCGTAGTAATTCATAATGTAGTTTAACCATTAAGGTCATTTTAAAAATTGTAAATAAAAAAAAAACGTCCCCACGGGGAATCGAACCAACGATATCATATCTGGAGAGCACATAATTATTGCCACAATTTTGCTTCATTTTAAATTTCTGTTCTCGATTATTAAAGATTTCGCCTCTTTAGTCTAATACAGTTCGGGGTAAATTCTTTGTACAAGGGTGGACGAACACATAATTAGTGCAACAATATCGCGTTGGTTAAAACTTGTGTGCTCGATTATTATAGATTTCACCTCTTATGGCTCATTCCGTTCGGGGTGAGTTTCTCGCACAAGGGGTTGACTTAGCGAATTCGCCCCGGGATACTTGAAAAGCACATAAATAGCACATAATTGTAGTGCTTATTTTGTACTCTTTATTCTTGTACTCTTTAGTCCTGTCTAGTTTCATCTGTCTTACCTTGACTGTGAAGTTTAGTCTTATCTGTCTAGTCTATTTCAGTCTATTCCTCTGTCTAGCTATGTTCATCTAGGTTTGTCAATCATTTAATTAATTTCGGTTTTCCTTATCTAGTCTTATCTTCAAAAATCTTCTTTATTTAGGTATTTTAGTCTCTGCGTCTTTAATGTAGATCCATGTTAGAATTGTCTGTTCAGTCTTGTCTACCTAGTGATGTCGAATTTTGCTTACTCTGTTCGAATCTTGCCCGCCGAGCATTGTCTTTTTAATCTTGGCCCTTGAGTCTTATATATTGAGTCTAGTCTAGTCTTGTACTCTCTAGTCTAGTCTTGTACTCTCTATTCTTGTCCTGTCTTCTTTTATCTGTCTTAACTTCTCTGTGAAGTTTAGTCTTATCTGCCTAGTTTAATCCTTATATTCTTGTCTGTCTGGCCTTGCTCACCTAGGTTTTCCAATCGAGTTTTATTTAAGCATATCTAGACTTGACTAATAGACTAAATGACTAATCTTGTTTATAAAGTTATTTTTGTCTCTGTGTCTCTAATATAGATCCATGTTTAGAATTCTCTGTTGAGTCTTGTCTACTTAGTGCTGCCAATCGGGTTTTATTTAATTTCCGTCTTCCATATTTTGTTTTGTCTTGCCTAATCTTCTTTACTAAGGAATTTTTGTCTCTGAGTCTCTATTATAGATCCATGTTTAGAAATGTTTCTTCAGTCTTGTCTACTTGGTCCTGTCGAATTTTGCCCACCGAACATTGTCTGTTTAATCTTGTCTGTTGAGTCGTATCTAATAAGTACTTAGTCCTGTCGATTCTTGCCCGCCGAGCATTATCTGTTTAATCTTGGCTCTTGAGTCTCATCTATTGAGTCTTGTCTAGTCTTGTACTCTCTATTCTTGTCCGGTCTAGTTTTATCTGTCTTATCTTGTCTGTGAAGTTTGGTCTTGTCTATCTAGACTAATCCTGTCTATTCTTCTCTCTTTGGCCTTGTTCATCTAGGCTTGGCAATTGTTTTTTTTGGGTTATAATTTCTAGTCTTGTCTTGACTTTATTATTTCTTCTTTTTAATTCTTCTTTACTTCTTCTTTTTTAATCTTCTTTATTTGGGTATTTCTTTCTCTGCGTCTCTAATATAGATTCACAAAATTAGAATCTTATTGTAGGTTGAAGCTTAACATTCTTATAGATCTTGTCGGATATTGTAAATTGATAAGAATGTTGCGACATTTTTTGTTAATGGTTTTGTTATAGTTAAAAATTTAAATGAAATGGATTTTATGGGACAAAAAAGTAGATTTATATAAAAGAAATGTGAACATTTCTGTTATAAAATGATTGTATTTTAAGCATGTAGTTATCATATTGTGAGAAAATATTTAGTGAAGGCAATTGTGTTTACTCCCTTTTGTGTTTAAAATAAACCAACAGCGAAGAAACGAAGTGAAAATATTTGAAAAATTCGTGAACGCCGGGAGCTTTGTAAATAGAAATATAAAATAATTACGGAATTAGTTGCGGTTGAGGTGTTTCCATAATTGGACTAATATTTGGAGAATTCCACAAACAAAAATTTCGGCTAAAAGAAAAAAAAACAGCTGCAGATGCAAATGAACCCAAATCCTACGTTATTAAGTAATATATTTTATATGTGTAGTGTATAATAAACATAATAAAATGTAGGTTTGCATTCCAGCAAATATAAGAGTTTGCCCAACAGTAAGGGGCCGACTGGAAGTCGCCTTTCAATAACATCGAATGTGAAAGTCGAATACACACGACTTCTTCCATAATATATATATATATATATATATATATATATATATATATATATACATATATATATATATATATATATATATATATATATATATATATATATATATATCATATATATATATATATTTGACTATTATATGGTATCCTTCTCTAGCAATTAGTCCATTCAGGTGTATTAAAAAAAGACAAAGAATATTCCGCACCATGCCAATATAAATATTCTAAACATATTATAAAAAAAGATATTCTTACAACAGAGACTGAAAAAAAGTACGCATTGTTGCTATTATTTATATTATAATTCTTATTTTATGTTGAGTTTAAATAAAATTTTATTATTTAATTTTTTTTGTTAGGGTTTGTGTGTTGTGGTAGTATAGAAGTCTCCGGGTGTTGGATTCTTGTTACAAGTTGAAATCCTACGTAATATTTCTGCAATTGGCATCTTCTATCATATAGATTTATACAACATTCCAATATAAGTCACATGATGAAGGCTGGGCCTATAATATTCATATATTTTACCTAATGTTTAAATTCCTAACATGTTCTCCAAGATAATTTTTTTGAAACCAGTAGTTAATTTTAATATATAATTTTTGGGTGAAGGCTTTGTATTTTGTATTTTTGCGCTATATTGCTTTTAATATGTTTGTAAATACTTTCCGAGTTATGATAGAAATGTTAGAACACTTTAATGTAGGGTATAGTGTTAAGTAAAACTAAAGAGGTCGACGACCAATTGACGTAGCTTATAACCTAACATTTGGTTAATAATAAAAGTTAATAAATTTTAATACAAGAAAGGCATTTCCCCGGATTTCTTACATGTTTTTTTATCCAAATTTTAATGGTATCCATCTTCTATTATCTGATTTCTGCACACACTTTATTATTAATATTTGTCACGAAACACATTGATGAGAATTTATATTGCTTTGTTAAATAGTCAAAGATGAAGCAAGTGTTCAGTGCTTTCTGTGGCATGAACGGTCGCTGACTGGTTTCTTTTTACCAGAACCGTCTTAAGATTTTTCTTAACTATCTTGAGGTAGTAGGGGCATACTTAAGTATAGGTGGGGTACCATTTTACATATATTATGGACTGCTTTCCTCCGATCTTTTAATTGTAAATTATTGATGCTGCGCTAGAAATTTTTAATTTATCATCTGGATTATTAATTAGAAGAAAAAAATCTCTAATTAATTATCAAATTACGGATTGATCTTTTTTCTCTGAATAAATTTAAACAAACATGTTTGTTTTATTAATTTATTCAATGAAAAATCGAGCGAATTTTTAACAATTTCAGTAAGCTTTTAACATTTATATCCCACATAGTTTTTTTTTTGCAAAATATTCTACATAGAATTAGACCTCGACAAATATTCTTTTCCATATAATTTTACTTTCATTCTATTAATATTACAACAATCTATAATTATTTCAAACTACATTATAACTAACAATTATTTTCCATAAAAACAAACCTGCATGTAATAAAGAAAATTATAAAAAGATCCTATTCAACTATTATCAGATCAAACAAGTCAATAAAAACATTTAATCATATTACCTGTAATTACTTAGAAAACGAATAAAACGTTTCTTCAAAATATATAAATTAGCCCGGAAAACCAGGCAGGAAATAACATTACATTTTATGGTTTTACTTCTTATTATTTGCTTTTTTATTACTCTTCAGATATTATTATTAAGTAGTTTATAATTTCAATAATTATTACTTACTTAAATGTATTATAATTACCTATGTGAAACTAAATCTTCTTTTGCCAATTTTACCTTTACAAAATCTTCTTTTACCATTTTTTATTTTCTTCTTTTTCTTCTTTTAGTTTTGTCTGTATTATCTAGATCTATTTTTAAAACCTTTTTTAAACCTAAAATATTAACTATCTGTTCTTTTGTATAACTTGTTTCGTCTTGTCTATTTTGTTTCTTCTGTAAAATTTGATTTTATTATGAGTTATCTAATTTTTGATTAGACTTTCTATTTATTTGTTATTAAGTAATTATTCAAATATCGTTATGAAGCAATTTGTAATAGAACGATTATTATTGAGAAATCATTGAGTTATTATTCTAAAGTAATTTGTAATTTAAATAATTGTTACTTTTGTGAGATGATTATTTTACATGATGATTATATTTTACTGAATTTCAGTAAAAATTTAATAGTTTTTGTTTTGTAAATGGGCAGAAACGGCTTTGTAATGCCACGTTTTTTGTTATTGCTTATTTTTATTATAAAATTATTCGATTAAATCAATTTATAATTTAAATAATTACGTTGCCATGGTAATGTGTAATGGTTGATTGATTTGTTCAAGTGTTGTGGTGTTCATGTTTCATAAAATTAGAATATCTTAATTTTTAATGTTTTTATTTACGTTTTGTTTTACTTTATATATATATATATATATATATATATATATACATATATATATATATATATATATATATATATATATATATATATATATTTTATAGAATTAATGAATATTTTAAAGCTGCTTGAAGTTTATACAATGAAGATTTCTGCATAGTGCCGTTTTAAAAATAACCTTGAATTACCCCTAGTTTTTAGCAAATTTTTTTTTTTTTAAATAATCCCTCATTATAAAAATAAAAACAAAATATTTTAGAAATACTTTTTTGAAATATTTTTTGGTTTACAAAGTTTTAATTTTTTTGGGTACAATTTTGTTTACCTAGAATAGTAAAAAATGTTTTGGATAACCGGAATAACAACTTGAAATCAGCCCTTAAGTTTGCGTAACAATTAAGGTATTTCTTAGAAAATAAATGTTTTGGTGTGATATCGTGTCCAAAATTTAAAAAATATTTGATATTTGAAATGTGTAATTATTTGTGCATTTTAAGTTATTTATTAAACAATTGTTGTAAATAAAATGTTACTAAAATGTCTATTGAAGTTTTCATAAAAATCCGGTTTTCCGTTATATATATATTTCCTGTATAAGCTACCTTCATATTTAGCTAGCCTCAACTTCGAACAATGTATAAAGAAACTTTTTCCCAATTAAAACCAAATCATATTAAACTATGGCCGATAGCCTTGAAATTTAATTTAATACACACGTTTTGCAAAGATATGTTTTAATATATTTAATATCTTATTAAAAAAACATTTACTTAATTTTAATTAGAAACAATTTATTGTTTAATTAGTGTTAATTGGATAAATCTATTTTGATATTCCAGGTCGATAGTCTTATTTAGAATTTTCGCGGTTTTAAGCAAATTTCTCAGACTTTTTTTAGATTTGTTTACTCCTTTAGGCGCGAACAAGAAATGATTATTATAATTAGTTTATAAATGTATTTTTTAAAACAATTTATTATTGACATTTTTTCCATTAAAATGTTTTGAAAATAATGAATTCGACCTTGCAGTTATAAATAAAACATTTAATATTATATATAAAAAGTTATACATGAATAGGAGTAGTTTAATAACAATTTAAATATTTACATATTTTTTCGATAAAGTTCATTAATCAAAATTTTTTGGTTCGTTGAACTAGTCGTTTCTAAAATGTAAGATTTCTTTTTCGTTTTTGAAAAATCTTCCTCGTTTTACGCATTTTTTTCTTTCCTTCGAAGATTAATGCGTATTTTGTAATAAGAAAAATGTGTAACACGCCGTTGGTTTTTAAGACAGTCGTTAAGCCTGATCGGTATTTTTAATATTGAAATATTTCATAAAGATTTTGTGACAACTGACAATATAGTTTATAACGGCCCTGCGTTTAAGAGAATCTTAGTGTCTACTTTGTTCCGCGGGGGGTATTTTTCTATCTGCATTCCTTCAAACTTAAACTCCTGAAAATATATTTTTATTTATTTCGTATTTACATTTTTTTGTAATTTTATTAATACACAAACACTCTCGATCTGTTTGAATTTATCGCTTTATTTAAATTTTATTAAATATATTTGTTATTTATGATATTTCTCACTTCTTTGTTTTTTCTTTTCTAATTTATAATATATTATGTTGTTTTAATATGTGAGTTTTGGAAGAAAATAAAAAATAAAACTCTCAAAGGAAAGTTACAGAGGTGTCAAAGTAATGTCCTAAATTTTAAGAATCCAATAAACTTCAAACAAATTTTTTTTTGGTGAGAAATTATAAAAAAAAAATACATAAATAACCTAATTTAACAATTACAAAACCACGAACTAATTACACTCATTATTAAGACTGTAATACAGAAAAAGTAATAACGATTAAAAGATAACTAATTGTACTTCACAGTATTGTTTATTTCTCCTATTCAATAAAAAATAAATATTCATTCTTAAATATCAAATTTCGTTTACAATCGGCAATGAATTAACGTTTGAAGGAAAAAAAACACAATTTCTATTTAAAATATAAGAGCAATAAATAACATTCAAATTTAAATGTTGATTCTACATAATTTATTGTGCTTTGTCTTTACACCGTCTGCAATAAATAATATCTTTAATAAATATTCATAACCTAATATATTTGTTAAATTATCCAACGTTTTTCAAACATTTTGAAATTTCGTGTTTTTTAATATAATTATTTAATTTTGTTAGAATATTTTGCAATGAATTTCATAAAATTGAGTAAATAAATTATTTATATAAAGGTCTCTTTAAAGATTAATATTCAATTATTTAAATTAATTATTAATATTTTTGCCTTTTAAAGATGTATTTTATTTTACTTCATTTAAATATATTTCTTTACATAATATTAAATTACGTAATGTTTATTTTTTTCTGCTTTTAATGTCTATATTTTAGCACAAAAATTTGAAATCATAAAAAAAACGTGACGTAAGCAATCTTGTTTTTAGAATTCTTTATTTTGAAACAATTGTTTTTATGTAATAACTGTAATAAAACTGTCTTTGTCGTTTGCAAATGTTAATAGAATATTCTCTGTTCGTTTATTGGAGACAAGTTTTAAATGCCACGTCAAAACCAAGATTAAATCTATAAGGTCGTGATCTAAGACTTTTTTCGATTTTATTTTCTCTTTGACTTCGTTAATCATACACTGAAAGAATTCTTTGTTTCATTTAAAACAAAGAAAATAATAATATTTTTTCATACAATATTGTTTTGTTTAATAGAAATTTATTTTACTGCCTAGAAATATTGAATGTATATTTATTTACAAATTTTAGTTAAATAGATTTACTTCCTTACAAATTGTACAGTTGTATACTATTCCTATATTTATTTACTTACAAATTGTGCATAGATAATTAATTAATACTAATTAGTAAGTTAAACCTATTTTTTGAGTTAATCCACGACCTAAATAAAATTTGAGTCCAGACTAATTCTAGATATAATTATTGCAACGATTATGCGTCGGTTAAAATGTGCTCGATAATTATAGATTCTACCTCTTATGTCGGGGGTGAAGCTGATTCCTGCTTGTGGTGCCCCTGCATAGGTACTTGGATTAGATTCTACAGTACTGAACTGAACATCAGCATTCCAGAAGTACATACCTTTCATGTTTTATGCTTCTGACACGAATAAATAATAAATACC
The DNA here is from genome assembly GCA_944588485.1 of Phosphuga atrata. NCBI lineage: Eukaryota > Metazoa > Arthropoda > Insecta > Coleoptera > Silphidae > Phosphuga > Phosphuga atrata. The sequence continues at coordinate 1,070,984 of OX155907.1, read as the reverse complement.
TCTAATGTCACATGCAAATCGGGGTGAATTTTTGTGCAAGGGTGCGAGCACAAAAATTCACAAGAATGCTAGCTTGTCAGTAAGTTAGCACCCCCTCTACTCAAACTATATTTTTTTATTGAATGCTTCGAACACAAAAACCGCGGTTGCGGCTCATAAAGAGCACATAATTATTGTTTTCGCTTCGGTTAAAATCTTCGTCTTTATTTCACCTCCTGTGGCTCATTCGGTTCGTGTCGAGTGCGAAAAGCACAAGGGGTTGAGTTAGTGAATTCGTCCCAGGTTACTTGAATAGCACATACAAATCGGTATCCCAATTTTTCATATGGGTGGGTGCTGGCTTGTCAGTAGTTGGCACCCCCTCTACTCAAATTTGATTTTTCTCACAAAGCGCACATAATTCTGGTCTAATTAAATTCGAATTTTGAAGAGGTGGGGGTGCCAGTTTTATGGACCTATCAGAGATTATGTATCGGAATCCACTTAAAACTGACTGGGAGCAGTATAACGGCTCGCGTACATCAAAACCGATTTTGTCGGCCGATGGCGGACAGAACTACCCGGACGAGTAACTCGGACGTGTATGACTGCTTACGCTGTAACAGTGTCACCACTTGTGCCGACATTCGAAACATCTCGATTATTGTAATTTTTTGAATGTTTATCCCACAGGGTTGGTCTATTATAAACACAACTAATTAGGTAGATAACAACAAAATTTAACTATAAATACACTCAATTTGCACTGTAGTCATCCGACGATGAAGGTCGTGTGTGTTTAGCGCTCTCTTTCTTTTACAAGTGTTTGATTCAATCGTCCGAGTTTGGCCGTTGTCGCCCTAGCAAACTTCGGCCGATGACGGATTAGGTGTACGCGAGCCGTAAGGAAGAGCTGCAGCTTACTAAGATCACTAAGAACAAATATAAGTAATGCACATGATACTGAGGAAGCCTCCACACTACTCCAGGAGGCTAGTAAAAGCTCTTATCATGGCAGCTCTCCACAAGTGAAGCGAACCAGGAAGCGAGAAGTACCTAGTGGAGCAAGGAACTTGGACAGATGAAAAACAAAACTAGAAAACTCTATAATAGAGCTAAAAAGCCAGGCGAGTGGACTATAAGTGGTCAGCACTCATTGACTATAATAAATCAGTACGGAGTGCTAAAAGGAATTCCTGGAGGAGGCTGTGTGAAGATGTCGAAAGCGCATCTGAAATAGCCTCCAAAGACTTCTGTTAAAGATCACGATTGGTACTATCGGGAAATCAAACGGGAAACACACAGCGAATGGAAAAAAAATAGAAATTTCGCTCCAAGCTCACTTCCCAGGGCTATGTGCTATGTCGAAAGCGCATCTGAAACATCCTCCAAAGACTCCTGGTGAAGAACCAGATTAATCCGGTTGGTACTAACAAGAAACTAAACGGGAAACACACATCCAATGGGAAAGAAACTATGGAACTCCTACTCCAAGCTCAGGCTCCTATGTGATTGAACAATGGCAAACCCTAGCTGTCACACTGTACGCCTTCCCAAAAGAGGGACGAGGTGTGACTGTCAGGTGTCCAAAAGAGTTTCTACATATAAAAGAATTGAATGGGCTAAAGTATTTATGCAGTTGGCCCTGACGGTGTCTTTCTGTCTTCGTTGTGTCTTCCTTCCTTCGGCGCCTTCTTATGGCAGGGCAAAGAAACGTTTATGCCAATACTGATAAAGCTATATGGGCTATAAGGGCAAATCTGGCAACAGGATATGTTCCGACTCCATTCAAGCAAGTAAAAGTGGTATTTACACAAAACGCCGGGCGCTAGGACTACACCCAAAATAAATCGAATAGACCAATAAGTTTAACCTCCTTCTTATTGAAAATGTTAGAAAAGCTGGTTAAAAAACATCTGAGGGAGTGGAGCACCCTGTTTGATGGACAGGCCACTAAATTATATATTTCATTATTTAAAATCGTGTGAATTAGCTGTTGGAATACACATTAGAATAATACACATTAGAAAACAAGGAATTGGCACATGGTGCCTTACCTAATATCAAAGGAGCGTTCAATAACACTTTATTCGATGCAGCCCTCAGTGATGGTGCAAAAATCACATCGGATAAAATCCATGCTACAGGGTAGAAATGTTCGGGCTACAGTGGCAGGTGACACAATGCGTGTCTGTTATCTAAGGTGTCCTCGGGGGATGTTCTATTTCCACGCCTGCGATACATAGTTGTTAATAGCCTACTTGTGTCATTAAACAACAAAGGATTTTACACCCAAGGATATGCGGATGAAATAGTCATCCTGGTCAGAGAGAAATTTCGTAAAATAATAGCAGAGCTCATCCAAAAAGCACTGAACGGGGTAGAGAAATGATGCACGGGGATAAACCTTCAAAATAAACTAAAATCCACTCTAGTACTATTCAGAAAAGTGAGAAAAATGGAGGGGCTAAGGCTCCCAATTTTCTACAATGTGCACTTAAAGGCAACTGAGGAATTTAAGAACCTAACTATAACTCTGGATGCCAAATTGACTTCGAATCAACACTTTAAGAAAGCTAACAAAACGTGTAAAATAGCATTGATGATGACCAATAGAACACTTGTTAAATCATGGGGACTAAAACCAAGCTTAGTACAATGGTTGTATACCAGGGAAGCTAGACCCATTCTGACATATGGCTTCACAGTATGGTGGATCAAACTGAAACAAAAACAGGCCATAAAGGAACTTTTCAATGTTCAAGGATTGGCCTGCTTAGATTAAGGGATCATTGAGAACCGCCGCAACTGCAGCTCTGGTGGTCATGGTAGGCATTTCTCCACTGGATATCTTTATCATGCGTGAGACAAGGATGGGAGCCTGTAGATGGAGCCTGTAATGGTACATGGGGGCTCTGGCAAGGTTTTACACACCACCACGATAACGAACGTAATATCAGAACTAAACCTAAATATTGAGGGAGACTCAAAAAACGCTAACATTCTAACTACCCTTCTAAACACAACTACGTTAGTTGGTAGGTAAAATACCAAACACATGGCAAGGTGTGCTGTATATAGATAGCTGCAAAAAGGACAGTGGAACTAGCGCAATAATCTACGGACCATCCCTGGGGTAAAGTTTATCTGTCCACTTGGATCACATGCTAACTCATTTCAAGCGGAAATACACGTCATCATGATCTGTGCCCGGGAAACTCAAAGATCACGGACAGTCAGGCTGCTATTAATGCTTTAGCGTGCCATGAAATTAAATTTAAAACAACATGGAACTGCCTTCAGGATCTTAAGCAACTGCCGAAACACAACAAGGTCACAATTTCTTGGGTACCGAACCTCAAGGAACTGCTAGGAAACGAAATGACGGATATGTTAGCAAAAAAATTGAGCTAACAAAGCAAACATCTGTGCTAACAGGGACTCCTACAATACTGAAACCATAGCATGAAACAAAATCTGTAAATGGGTAGCAACTAAGCACCGGATACAGTGGGACAAATGAATGTTCAAACGAATGCTAGAAATTTCATCGAACATTTTAACTTCTGAAATCCTGCAACTGTCAAGGAAGCAGTTTACAATTTTGATGAGGCCTACTGACAGGACGTGGAAATCTGCACAAAATGGGTTTCTGGAAATATATACCATTATGCAGGCTGTGCTATGAGGCGGGTGAAACTGCCTCCCATATAATCTTCCAAAGCATTTGCACGTAGAAGACACAAGCTTAACATTACAGCAAAAGAGACTCCTGTGGCACATACACTCCTAGACCTAATACAGGGACTGGACCTATTAGCATGAATAGAACAATGCGGGGAAATACTATAGGACAATAGGCCGCAGTGTTTTAAGGGCTAACCCCTGGCTTCACGTTGCTCCACTTGATGGAAAAAAAATACCTGCCAATTTCCAAATGTTTATGAAATTTTAAATTCAAAATTGTTACAAATTCTGGAATGGTGCAAGTTTAATTAAATTTAAAATATTTAATGTTCGTATTGTTTATCTGTAAATATCTAAAACTAATCAAATCAAATATGTTTGATTTTAATGATTTGAAAAAAAAACAGATTTTTCTAACAATTTTATCTATAAACTGTTTGGTTTGGTAAACTACAAAAAAGTTAAGTATTAAAACAAGAAATTAGAAATTTTTTATAGTTTTTGAAATTTCGTCACTTTTACTAACGAAATATGATAGTAATGAAATGTATTTAGAAGTAGCTTTTGAATATACCAAAATTCTATTTTTCTTATAGACAATAACAATTTTAAAATAGCTTTGTGACATGTGAATTTAATAAATTTGGGTGACTAAAGGGAAAGTAAAAAAAGTTAATATCCTGTTAAACTCATCTCTGTTATTAAATGAAATTTATTAATTTAGAGACACAAAGAAGCCAATAAAAATAACAAATACCAGGCATTTTGAGAGTATTATCTCCTTGCTTTACAAATCCAGATTGTTGAATATTATTTGTGCATAGCGACGTACACCAAAATTAATTATACCGTATGGTATACTTCACTAAATAACATCACACAAAATAATAATAATAAAGATAAATAAATTATAATTTATTTTATTAGATATATTTTATTGAAGTACCGATTTTTATTTATCTTTGTGCAGAGGTGTATTCCACACAAATAAAGAATATTTTTCAAAACTTTAATTGTCAAATATTTTTTAATGGTGTTTGTTCTTTCTTCTGCCCACGACAACGTGTTCCCTTTCAACAACACACCATATATCAGCAGATAAAACAAACAACGACAACAAAAAACAAATAACAATACAATAATCACATTTGTTTCACTTTTCTTTAAAAGAAAACACTAAAAGTAAAAGTCAAGGAAGTTAATAAATATTTCTTTGCATATAACGGCCCAATAAGGTTTTATATTTATTCCAATGTATTTTCAGTTTGCTTGTTTCTGTTGTAATCGACGTTGTAAATCATTTCATTTTACTATTTTCATTATAGCATTTAGAACTAGAGAAGTATTTTTCATGTTGTTAATACAAAACGGACAGAAATAATAAAAAGCATATGCCCAACAAAGTTAAATCCCTCCGTTCTCATTTTTTTTGCAGCTTGCAAAAAAATTGCTCTAAATGTTATTGGTTTTAAATTAACAACTTTTTCCGAACCGCACTATTTATTTAAACGAGCAGTCGCGCTGTAGGAGAGTGTACACCAGAGTTTCTACTCGCTTTATTTGAATATTTTGTTTTCGCCTATGATGTTTTTTCATAATATGCATGATAATTATTTAATAAAGAACAGAGCTGCTTATTTACATGAGCAGTCGCGTTGTAGCAGAGTGTACACCACAGTTTCTACACGCTTTATTTGAATATTTTGTTGTATGTTTCTAGCTAGTTAATATTTTTTATTGTTTTTTATCATATGCGTGGCAATTATTTTTTTTAGCGGGGGTCCTACTGCTACTGCCGCTTCCAACACAATCATTCCTTTTTTCCTCATGGTTTCTTCTATTCCTTTTCTCCATGGTGCTCTTGGCCTTCCCTTCTTCCTTCTGCTAGTTGGGATGTAAGAGATAATTCGTCATCTTTCACTCCTCATTATCATCATATGGCCGTACCATATTAGTTGTCGGCTTTCTATCCGATCCATAATGATATATTCTGCATGCGCCCTTTGCCTGATATCGTCATTTCGGATATGGTCTGCATATTCTAACCTGGATATTCTACACGATCGGTGTAAAAACTCCATCTCTACTGCTTTTAGCTAGTTCCTTATTTTTTTATGTTATTTGCCAGCACTCTGGCCCATATGTTGTTATTGGTTCCGCGATAGTACGGTATAAAGGAGCTTACAGACCGGCGCGGAAGTTTCGCTGCCGCGACCGGTGCGTGATTGCGGCAGACCGATTGACGTGGCGGCTTATGTACATGTTCAGATCAACAGGTACAATTTCCGTCATAGCCGCAGTAGTGCAGCATTGCATGACAAGAACGCTGCATGCGCGGTTAGTTTCGCTGCCGCTGTGTTTTGAAATAGCGATTACAGAGAAGTTGATTGAGAATTTAAAAAATATCCTATATTGTATGACTTACTATATTGTATGTACAAACGGATTCGGATCGTATACTAGAAAAAACTCAATTCTCCATTCTGCTCTGTCTTCAGTCTTTTGCTCCATTTCTTAATCTCTTGAGCAGCCACCATCCCTAGATCCGATCAGGATCTTACCTCCGGTTAATTCTACTGGTTCTACTAGTAATTCTACTAGTTCCCAAGTACTTGAATTCATTAGTGCTTTTTATAATATCGTTGTTGACTTGATGATCATTTACTTGACTTGACTTGAAGATCAGGAGGCTTTTCTCCGATAATTATGTATTCGGTTTTACTGATATTGATGTTCAGCCCCCATTTGCAGTATTCCTCAATCAGCTTTTTTGTCATGTATGTAATGCCTTCTTCGTCGTTTGCTATCAGTACTTGATCATCCGAAAACAGTAGTGTTTATAAACAGGTATTTCCAACTTCAATTCCGATTCTATGACATTTTTTCGTCCAGGTGCTCAGGGCTTTTTGTAGATATTCTTTGAAAATGGTCCGAGATAGACTACTCCTTCTTCCTTGGCGCTACAGCCCTCTATGGGCCTTGGCCTGCTTTACAACGTCCCTCCATATCCTTCTGTCCTGTACTGTGTGGGGCCATTGCCGTACCTCGAGTACTTTCAAGTCTTTAATTACGTCGTCTCTCCATCGTATTCGTGGCCTGCCTCTCGATCTCTTTTCGACAGGCAATCATAGCGTCAGAGCTTTTGGGGTTCGGTCGTCCTTCATTCGCATGATGTGCCCGAACCACCTTAGCCTCTGCGCCTTCACATGCCTGATAATGTCTCTTCCCTCGAGTATTCCACCTATTTCTGCGTTGGTTCTTATTCTCCATCCTTCCTCTTCCTGTATCCCTCCGGAGATAAACTACATCCTTATTTTAATCCCTTGTTAACTTTAAACATCGCGGATATTTTGTTACTTAATTGAATCGCAGATTCTGAGTTCCTATATAGTGTTTTATGGCTCTGATGTAGTATTTGTTAATGTTAATCTCATGTAGTACTACGAACATTTTATTAATGGGCACGATATCGTAGGCCTTTTCGAAATCAATGAACATCAGGTGTGTACTCAAATTCCTTTCCGGTCTTTTCTCTATTAATTTTTGTAGAGTACTGATATTGCCTAGGCATGATCTACCGGCCCTTAAACCATACTGTTCTTCAATCTCTTTAAAAGAGACTCTTCAAAGTCGTACTCTATTCTTGTCTTTCAGATTCGGCCGTACAGTCTTCCTACAGAACTGGATGAGGTTATGTCTCTATAGTTAGAGCATATCTTTTTATTGCCTTTTTTATGTATGGAGCTCTTTTTTTCTCAAGTGGCTCCATTGAAACGGAAGGACAGAGGGACCGCCAACGATGGCATTGCTGCCTCTGCCCACCCTTCGAATGTTCCCGCAACGCACCAGATGAGCTTTATTCAATAGTATAACATAGATGATACAACATGATTTACATAAAAAAATACAAGAAATACAATAGAATTTACAATAACAACTAAATAAAACAAAACAAAAAAGAAAAACCCTACCGCCGTTGTTCCCACCCAGGCAACTCCTTAGCCCGCATGACTGAAGTCGCGAATCAGCTTAAGGCCATAATAAGGAGGTCCGCGGCAGGAATCTGCGATATGACCTCCACGGCGTCACTGCTGACAGTGCGGTAAGCCTGGGCAACCCTAATGGCCACCGGGCGCAGTGCCCGTCGCAAACGCTCCCTGTTACGGGCGTTACCCCTCACCGCTGCTGCCCACACCGGTGCCGCGAATAGGAGTCTGCTGGTGGCCACACTGGCCATAAGCCTCCTCCTATCCTCCCCCGGCCCGGTGGGCCTCGGCATGAGACTCGCCACCTGTAGTGACGCGCGTGCCGCGTTGCCGGCTGCGTGGCACACTTGTAATCCCCACTGACCCGTCTGGAGGATCACACCGAGGTACCGGTTCGACCGGTATCCTTTCTCCTAAAATTTCAATCTCCAGAAAGCCTCTACCTGACATTCTGGTGGAGAGCAGGGACGTCTGTGTTTTAGAGGCAGCAAGCTGAAGGCCCGCCGCCTCCATCCACTCCCGAACGAGTTCCCCCGCGCGCGTGACCCTGGGACGCAGCATATCCCAGCACCTGTCGGTGAAGACAAGTGCCAGGTCGTCTGTGTACGCCACAATACCGACCCCTGTGGGCAGTAACCGTCTCAGCGTCCGCAGAAGACCGTCATAGGCGACATTCCACAAGAATGGTCCTAAAACCGATCCCTGCGGATGTATGGAGCTGATATATGCTATTTTTCATCATTTGGGATGTCGTCCCCCTTCAAGAGGCATTTGTTATATAGTTCCACCAGTTTCTGTAGCAGTATGCCCGGTCCATGCTTCACCAACTCTATAGGAACACTTCCCGGCCCAGCAGCTTTCCCATTCTTCATATATTTTAGGGTCTTTTTTAGTTTCGTGACATTGATTTCTTTTATATTATCTATGAAATTTTCCTCCTCCTTCAGTAATAATTGGTAATACTTTTCCCACTCGATCATTTGTGTTAATGTGACGTTGTTACGGTTTCTGTTATCTTTTCTAAGATTTTTTATAGATTTCTATGCCTCTCATATTCTCGTGCCGCCCATATATGGATTGATTTGTTCACACTATTTTTCATTATTGAAGCATGCCTTCAAATTACTCCACAGATCCTACAACATGTAAGAGAACGTTTCGAACGAAAGCGAAATTAAAGTAAAAAATTGTGCCAATAGTGACCCTTTTTAGTGATTAGTTTTGAAAGAGAATATTGTGCGGAAAGACCAAATTTTGTGTTAATTGCAAGTCATTGATATTTTTGCAGGTTTGACAGTTGCATAACCATATGTCATTTTGACATATTGACCAAGGGACTTCCGGGATAAGAAGTCAAACATAACCTATACCAAGTGCCAATGGCATCCCTGGATGGCGGATGAGCGGGTATAGGGCTGGGGCACTCTGTTGTGCAGGGAATGAGCAATCATCCCAAATGGCGGAAGAATTCACTAGAATAAACGGCATGGAACAGGATGGAGAAGGCAAGGGGAAACCACTCCATTAAGGACCTTACGGTATCCCACGAAAAAATGCCTGGAAAAGGTGAAAAGAAATATGGAATATGAATACTAAAATATACGGAGGTAAAATAGTCCCAAACTCGGATATAGGGGGTGAACAGTCTCCGAAGAATGCATTCAAGATAGGAAAAAAAGAAAAAGAGAAAGTTAAATTGAGAATAGGAACTTGAAATGCCAGAAGTCTACTAAGAGAGGAAAAACTTGAAAATATTCGACGAGAAATGATTAAAAACAGACTGGATATGATTGGTGTAAGTGGAGCAAGATGGGAAGGTGAGGTAAACAGTGATGGTGTAAAATTCTTCTCCAGCGGTAAGAAAAGTGGGAGAAGCGGAGTGGGATTGCTTGTGAGTAAGGAACTCTCCAGGTGTGTAACCAAAGTGATCTATGGCTTTAATAGAGTGATAGCTTTAAAGCTGAACGCGGCCCCAAAGAATATACTAGTCATTCAAGTATACATGACAACCTCAGACTATAAGAACGAGGAGGTAGAAGATGTGTATTTGTTACGGTAAAAGTACGTAGTTCGGAAAATGTGCACATTTGCCAACATATGTACACATATACCTTCTTGGTTGGTAAATGTAAGTTGAACTTACATTTACCAACTATTTCCGGCAAATGTGTACATATACCTAATGATGTCGGCAAATGTATAAAGGTTTTTAAAAACCCTTATATTTACTTTTTTGGCCGTGATGAGGTCTCATATATAATGAATTTCAAATTGCAATAAAAAAAGAAATTTATTATACGGATAAAGCGATAAAGCGGATAAAATTATAAGGAATAGGTATAACGGATAAGGTATAACGAACGTATTCTTATAATATTTTTAAAATAAATTATGTTCAAAATATATTAATTGTTTTTATATATAATAAAATAAATATAAATGATTTCAAATACATTTTAACATTAATATATAATTATATTTTATTTATGTTTATTATTTTTAACTTTTACCTATATACGTTGGAAAATGTGTACTTTTACCGGTAAAAGTACGTATATGAAGCTGATCTCAAATTTAAACTCACATTTACCTATCAAATTGGTAGATGTGTACATATACCGGTAAATGTTTACATTTGCCGATTGTGTACTTTTACCGTAACATATTCACAGATAGAGGATATGATGAAGGAGGTGGCTGTTGTTAAATCGAAATAGGGGATTGGAATGCTGTTGTAGGAGCTGGAAGAGAAGGAGGAATAGTTGGCATGTACGGAATTGGAAAGAGAAATGAGAGAGGCGATAGGCTGGTAGATTTCCGCAAAGAAACAAAAATGATAGTTACTAACACATAATTTAAAAACCATAAAAGAAGACTGTACATTTGGAAATCATCTCGAGATCGTTATAGAAGTCAAATTGAGTTCATCCTAGTAGAAGGAAGATACAGAAACGGAGTGAAGCTAGGAGTTTAGATTACCAGATGCGTATCTAAAAAAGTATGGACAAAGAAGAGGTGGAAAAGTTGATGAAGAGAAAATAAATCTTAAGCCGCTGCAAGATAAGGAAAATGTTGGGGAAAATGGAACAGAATGAATTTGAATTAAATTGGCGAGAATGGTTATAAGAAAGGAATAAGATCAAACAATCCTTGGATAAATCAGGTAATGATTCAATTCAACACATCTGTACAGATGAAGGAAGGAGAACACATCGAAAGCTAAACACGGAGTTAAGAAAAGAAACTGATGAAGCTAGGAAAAAGTTTCTGGAATACCTTTGTAATGAAATGGAAGAACTGGAAAGATTAGAGATTGCTTGGGATATGACATCAATAGCAGTTTGTAGTAATGAAGTAGAAGACAAGAACGGAAAAGTGTTGAAAGACGAGAAAGAAATCCTTAATAGATGGGAAGAATACATGTAAAAATTGTATAAATCGGATGAAAAGCCAAGGGTACTGGAATTGGAAAGAGAAGACAAGGTCTGTTCAGACAATATGGGATCCCGCATTATGATCGCAGAGCTAGAAACATCAATGATAGACATGAAAGCGATCGAAAGCTGGGGTGGATTGAAATCCAGTAGAGATATTGAGCTGTATTCAGGAAATAGGAATGAGTGAATTAACATCTTTATATATATATATATATATATATATATATATATATATATATATATATATTATATATATATATATATATATATATATATATATATATATATATATATATATATATATATATATATATATATATATATATATATATATATGTGTTGTATTGTTTTCTCGGGGATTCTGCGTTGATGCTGAGGGTTGGCTCTGAAAAGAACCGGATTCTCGACGTTTCGGCGAACTAACATTCGCCATTCTCAAGAGATATATGCGTCCGTGCGGGTCAACCGTTAGACGCATACTGATATGCGTATGCGTCTAACGGTTGACCCGCACGGACGCATATATCTCTTGAGAATGGCCGAAATGTCGAGAATCCGGTTCTTTTCAGAGCCAACCCTCAGCATCAACGCGGAATCCCCGAGAAAACAATTCAGCACAGGTATATCAAATAACGCGAAAACCTCAAATACAACATATATATATATATATATATATATATATATATATATATATATATATATATATATATATATATATATATATATATATGAATCAGGAGTATATATGAAGACTTCCTGATGACACTGATGATACCTCTGGCTAAAAAGATAGGCACAAAGATGTGCGGTGAGCATAGAAGCATCAGTCTAGTAGGACATACAAGTGGTATACAGATGGTTCGAAGACAAAGGAAGGTACTGTTGCAGGAGTATTTGGACCTCGTACCAGGTACTTCGAATCCATGGGAACATCCCCAAGTATCTTCTAAGCAGAGGTACACGCAATCGAAAGATGTGCACAGTTTAACTTCGACAGGAATTATCGCAAAAAACGAATTGCTATCCTGTCAGACAGTCAAGCAGCCATCAAGGCCATTAGCTCATACACCATCAGATCCAAACTGGTATGGGACTGTGTGGGCAAGCTTAACAAGCTTAGCAGGGATAGTAAAGTAACGCTATATTGGGTACCAGGACACACTGGTATAGACGGAAACGACGAAGCCGATCACCTAGCAAACAAGGGATCCAGTAACCCCTTTATAGGTCCGGAACCCTTTTGCGGCATGAGTGTGAACACTATCCACAAAAGTTTAGATGAAGAAACAAGAGGAAAATGGATGAAAACCTGGAAAGAACTTCCAGGGCTAAGGCAATCCAAAGTGATGCTGGGATCTTTTAACCAGAAGAGAACAAAAGCTTGCCTGAAACTAAGCAGGAACAAGCTTAGAATTCTGACCGGAGTCGAATTCTGACGAGACACTGCAGACTTAAGAAATATATCAAGACCCTAGGCCTAGAGGATGACGGATGCACATTCTGTGGCTCAGCAGAGGAAACCCCCATACATCTGTTCAAAGACTGCGGAGCATTACTCCGCAAGAGACAGATGTACCTTGGGGCTCACTGCTTGAACACAGAGGAGCTGCAGGCCTTGAATCCCACCCAGATCCTGAAATTCCTAAAGGAATCAGGATTAGAGGAGCTGCTCTAAATGGGTAAGTACACCAACACTTGGAGGAGGAGGGTGGGGTACAATAGATCTATAAAGTCGCAGTACAAGTCGTCACCACCATATCTACAATCTACATCTAGTAGGACATGCAGCGACAATATTATTGCGAGTGTTTAATAGAAGACTCGAGAGAATAATGGAAGAAAACGTGGCGGAAGAACAGTTCGGATTTAGAAGAGGAATGGGAACAAGAGATGCGATTGGATGTGTAAGAACAATAGGTGAAAGGTCCATTGAAAAGGGAAAAGATCTAAGTTAGTGTTTTGTCGATCTGGTAAAAGCATTTGATTGTGTACGGTGGGAAAAATTAATAGTTATTCTGAAAGAAAACGGGAAGGGAGCTGGAAGGACAGAAGGTTGATAAGACAGTTATCAACCTTCAGACAGTATTTGGAACAGCAGGTAGCTTTGAAAGTAGGTGGAAATCATACGGATTGGTTTGATCTGGTCTAGGGTGTGAGATAGGGATGTCCTTTACCTACCACCTTGTTCAATATTTACGCAGAATCCATGATGTCTAAATGTTGGAAAGGTAATAAAGGCGTAAATATTGGATGAAGGAGAGTTATGTCCGTAGGGTTTGCTGATGACACACTCCTGTTCGCAGAAAGTACAGAAGATCTTGAGGTACTAGTCAAGCAACTCGTAGATACGGAAGGCGAATACGGATTAGCGATAAATCAGAAAAAGACGAAGGTTATGAAGATCGGGGAAGCTGAAGATATACAAGTGATTGTGAAAGGTGAAATGCTGAAACAGGTTGATAGCTATAAATATGTAAGTACCACTATAACGAATGAATAGCCAAAGAAGCTTTTAAATGAAAAAGTAGGATATTGTGTAGCAAGCTCGATCTAAAATTAAGAAAAGAATAGCAAAGATCTTTGTATGGAGATTGTGACTTGGGCATGTGTTGAGATAATTAATCGAGGGAACTGTGGAGGGTGTATGGAATAGAGGTAGAAGAAGAGTGAAATTGGTTGACGATCTGAAAGAAGGGAAGGATACGTGGATATGAAGAGAAAGGCTATGAATAGAGTTGAGTGGAGGAGGCAGGTTTTTTTGATGATGGAAGTTGAAAGCGCACAATTTGAGCATTTGTTAAACTAATAAAAAACTTTTCTGGCTTTGAATTTTTCTTTTTGTCACTTTTGCAGTATTTGAAAGGACATATTGAACATATTGCCATAGCACAATACACCTTTTTACGGTTAGTTAAGCGCATGCGCATCTGTCAAGTTTGAAAGGCGGGAATATGATGTTTCGGGCTCATATTTAGTTAAACGTTAAAAGGTTTGGGCACTTGTTGTCGTATAACATGGCGGAAATTGACACATGCGCACAAAAAAAATTCAACTATGAAAGGTCTATTTAGAGCACCTCATACGATCCCGATTCTATAAAAAAAATCTGAAGTGGCTTCAAAGGTTGCAGCTATGCATTATTTGAAGTTTTAACATGTAATTCCAACTGTAATTTTATTAACAATAAAATTTAAATATGTAATACAGTGTTATATTTCAAATTCTCTAAAAAAATTAACGGAACAAATGTTACGATTTTGAAAAACTATTTCTTTTATAAAAAACAAATGTTTTAGTCAAATATTTTAAGTAAATTACGTAGTAGTAGTTACACAAATAAATCTTTTGTACCAACGGTAAATAGTCAACGTTTTTTTACGTTTATTGGATGTTTATTAGTCTCATTATTATCGAGATAAAATGAATTTTACATTGAAATAAATAAGCAGAAAAGAAAATTAATAAAGAGAGGTATATTTATCGTTGTTAAATGAGTATAACTGTCCTCCTTAGGTGTTGATTAATCGCTCGTTATTTATCCATTATACGTTGTAATTATTCCTCCACGTATTGTTTTCCTCTACATAAAATAAAACTAGGTTCAATTAAGAATAAAAACAGAACCAATTTAACAATTACCCTTAGAAGCTAGATTAATTCGATTAAGATTCAAATCAAAATCCTTAATTTAGCACCGGAAATTGAAAATAAAACCAACCCCTGATAATTTTAAAATCAGCATGAATATTTCTATATATGTATATTGTTTATATTTTGAATACATTGTAAATTAGGTAATGTTTACTGTGAAATAATAGTTTTGATTAGATATTTTGAATTTAACGATTAACTAGGATTTTTTTCCTTTTTTCGAATTTTAGATAATTTTAGATGTAATAGATATAAATTGGATTTTATCTTTGGAGGAAAAAAATAATTCTTTTTTTTTTGTATTGATAAGAGTAGTTGTTAGATGTCATCACGAATATGGAAAAAAAATTAAATTGAAATAGTTGAGATAACGTTTTAATATCTAGATTAGATAAGATAAACGGTGTGAATTGTAATTGATTTTTTTTAAACAAACATCAATGAATTGAGAAATTGGTCTATTTTTATATTGATTTTGTTATTTAAGATTATTTAAATGTTTTTTTTAGCAGAATACAATTTATGCATGTTTCGGTTAAGGTTTTAAAGTTATCGAAAATTCCATTTGTTATCAAATTACAGTCATCAAATTATATTTTTAATTAAGCAATAATAATCTGAATGATTGTTTTCCGATGATTCTTCCGATGATTAAGACATTTCGCCTGTAGTCTTAAAAAGTTTATCCACTCCTGCAATAGAATTCTTTTTTTTTTCTCCCCAAATGTGGATATCGGGGCTATCAGCTCTATAAACACTGCGGCCGTGTGGCCTATTGTATTTTTCCAAATTTTCGATAATTCATCCATTGGATGGTTGCTCTTAAACAGAGAGCGTGTATGAGAAGTACTACAGCTGCTTTCTCCATTTGAAATAAAGGTTCAAAGTAATCTTTGTCCCATTTATCATTTCCAACGATAGGTTTGGCAGATTATGCCGACCCACAAATTTACATTCGGACATTTTGGCTAAATTTTAACCCATTTTTGGATAGAATCTTAGTTTAGACGTCTAAATTGTTGGAAATGAAAATTAAGAAAACAAACCAATTTGTTGTATTGAGGTTTGTTGCATATTTTAAATCTATTGCACAGATTTATGGTTTAATTATAGCGTCAAAGGAATTAGCTGCTAGATCAAACCAAGATTTAATTATATGATTGTAGATTGTAGATTTGTAGATTTCGGTGGTGACATGTACTGCGTTCTTAATAGATCTATTGTACCCATCATCTTCCTATATCGTTGGTATCCTTACCCATTTAGAGCGAATCTTCGAGTCTTGATTCCTTTAGGAATGTCAGGATTTGGGTGGGTTTCAAGGACTGCAACTCCTCCGAGTTCAAGCAGTCGGCCCCAAGATACATTTGTCTATTGCAGAGCAGTGCTCCGCAGTCTTTGAGCAGGTGTATGGGGTTTCCTCTGCTAAGCCGCAAAATCTGCATCTGTCACCTTCTTTTAGGCCTAGGACCTTGAAGTCTGCAGTGTCCCGTCACGACTCCTGTCAGAAATCTAGGGCTTGTTCCTGTTTGGTTTCAGGCAAGCTTTTGTTCTTTTCCGGTTAAAAGATCCTTGCATTACTTTGGATTGTCTTAGCCCTGGAAGTTCTTTCCTGGGTTTCATCAATTGTTCTCTTATTTCTTCATCTAAACTTTCAACTTTTTTGGTGTTCATACTCATAACGCAAAATGGTTCCGGCCTATAAAGGGATTACTGGATCCCTTGTTTGCTAGATGATCGACTTCTTGATTTCCATCTATACCAGTGTGTCCTGGTACCCAGTATAGCGTTACTTTGTTTTCTTTGCCGAGCTTATTTAGTTTTACCCACACACTTACCCACACAGTCCCATACCAGTATGAGCTAATTACTGCTAATGACCTTGATGACTGCTTGGCTATCTGCAAGTATAGCAATTCGGTTTTTGCAACTGTTCCGGTCGAGGTTAAATTGAGCACATCTTTTGATTGCATGTACCTGTGCTTGGAAGATACTTGGGTAGATTCCCATGGTTTCAAAGTATTTGTTACGAGTTGCAAACACTACTGCACCAGTAACTTCCTTTGTCCTGGAACCATACGTATACCACTTGATAGCACTTTGCTTGATAGCAATTTGTATGTGTAATAAATTTGTCTATCCATCGAACACTATATGTCCTATCCAAAGTTTCTTATGCCTTGAATGCCCAAAACTCAATTATAACCAACATTTCTCAAGCCTAAAATGATATTTGGTTAACTTTGGTTCTAGCAGAATATGCACTATACTTAAAAATAAAAATTTGCAGATGAATCCAAGGGAATATTTCCTGGTTAATAATATTAACTTACTTACATTTTAGAATTGGTGAAACCATCCTGCGTTATAGATAATCATACAAACTTAAAACAAACGGAACACAGCCCGAATACATAAATATATAAATTTAATTTCACATGAGATTTGTCTTGGTAGTTCTAAAAAGACTCAGTAATTGTTATAGAGCTCCGGAAAGGCTGAATATATTTAAATATTCAGGCTGTGTTCTGTTTGTTTTAAGTTTAACTTATATTTTAATTAACTTTATATTAACATTCCAGTGCACGCGCCGGCGGAAATTAGACAACAAATATTAGTTTTCTCGATAAATAATAAGTTGCGTTTTAAATGTGTCAGTCACGTCCACTGTAGTATTATTAAATCAAGAACAATTGGTGACTCGATCATTGGTATCATTTCCTATCGTAATAATTTATTTTGGTGATTGTGTAAGCATCTCATGTTTGCGGTGTGTTTGCCGCGGCGCGTCCAGCCATATAAATATAACTTTGCATTATTGTGTTTTATTTTATTTGCAATATTCTTTTATTTTCTTTCACACAAAAGAAAATAAAAATTTCTTTTTGTAAAACGTCATAGAAGCAATTTATATTTGTGACAAACATAAATAAAATGAAACAAAGAATATGTTTCAAGATTGTAAAAAAAGGCGTAAAGAATAGTGTCAAGTATTTTATAATTGATTGCTAATTTATTATTATACTTTATGTATATTTTGATTAAAAAAATTTAGTGGGTAACCTTTACGCGCTGTTGAAGTAAAACATCTGTTACGGTTGTGCCCCACGTATTACTAAAGAGATTAAACATGTCGTACTAAAATTTAGTTGTATTTATTGATAATCTAATTTACAGAGAGTAATAAAAAATCTTTATATTTGCTTTTATATGTTGTTTTATAAAGATGTATTTAAAGATGTATTCATCTTTATAAAAACAGAATGGAAATAAAATACAGCATATATTTGTATATACCATTCACGAAATTTAATGAAGAAGTCGATGAAGAAGTTCTAATTTTACTTCAAAGACTGACATTCATGAAAACACTTTCATATTTTTAGGCAATATCTATTGATCAATTTCTACGAAATTTAAAATTTTCGAAAACGGAATCTTGATAAGCAGAATATACTTCTTATAATATTTATGTATAACTTTATACTTTACTTAACCGTTTTAGCAGCGCGATCGCGCCGCGCCGTTGGCGTATTGAGATGAAAAGTGCAGCCCGATAGCGCTTTTCGCGTACAGTGTATCAAATCTGATTTACTCCTAATTCACGCCTAAAAGAAGTTTTGCTTCAAAAATATTTCACAATATTTATCTTGATTATAGGAATTACACGAAATATCTCAAATTGGATGTAATAAATCAATAAAATCAATTGCGGTGTAAATGCGGCAGCTCGACACTTCGCGAGATATTGAGTCCACTGAAATGGTTAACAATAGCATTAACTTTATATTTTGGATATTTCGGATAGGAAATTGGTTACATAATTTAGACATTCTGGCTCAGTTTTAACCAATTTTTTCTTAAATACCTAGAATGA
Source organism: Phosphuga atrata (assembly GCA_944588485.1). Classification (NCBI taxonomy): domain Eukaryota; kingdom Metazoa; phylum Arthropoda; class Insecta; order Coleoptera; family Silphidae; genus Phosphuga; species Phosphuga atrata. The sequence continues at coordinate 1,052,367 of OX155907.1, read as the reverse complement.
TCTTAAAATGATGAAGCCTAAATTGTTTTGGTGATTTGGACAAAATAAACCAATTGACTGCCCTAAAAGTTGCACTTACATTGAAGACAGTTTGTCCTATTCCAAACATCTTAAGCCTAGAATACCTTCTTCTTCTTCTTAAAGTGACATCTCCATTTAGAAGGTTTGCAATCATCAACGCAATTTTGATCTTAGATGTGGCAGCTCGGAATAGTTTATTGGATGTTGCGTTATACCATTGCCTCCGATTACGTATGTTACGTCTGCCTAATATCTTTCCTTGCATTAACAATTGGAGCAGTTAGTATTTTTTCCCTCTTGTTATGTAAGTACAGCAGCTCTATTCTTTTTATTGTCGATCCATCTACCAGCTGTTTATTTATACGTTCCATGCTCTCATAATCGTCAATATGTCTTTCTAGGATATCTTTAACATACGTCTATAGCACAATATTTCGAAGGACTCCAGCTTCTTTATTTCAGCTTGCTTCAGTGTCCATGCCTCCACTCCATAGAGGAGAATCGAAAAGACGTACCCTCTTAGCATTCTTGTGCGTATATCTATTTCAGTTTGTCTATCACAAAAAAAACGTTTGCATTTGCAGAAATGTATTGCTGGCCAATTAAATTCAATTTTATTTCCAGCTTCTGGTCTATATTGTCTGTTATTCATGTGCCAAGACATTTGTATTTCGATGTTTTATCTATTCCTAGAATACCTAGCACTCAGTTTTGATCAACATTTTTTAAACACAAAATAATCTTTGACCGAAATATAATTTATTGATGTATTGAAGGGATGACTTCATTGCCGATGTTTCTTTAGCCTTGATAACATAAAACTCAATTTTGATCAATATTTCTTAAGCCCAAGAAATATCACAATGAAATCATTTATATTTAACACTAATATAAATTTTCCTGAAAAGTTAAAAATTATATTGCAGTTTATTCTTGGGAAAAGGATTTTTTTAATAAAACAACTAATATGGATATTTTACCAACGTATCGGTCTTTTAATTTTGGCCTTCTTCAGGGCTTATATCTATTTAGTAGGTATTAATGACTTAAACATAAAAATATATATTATTGAGATTAATGTGATTGTTATCTTTACGTCATTAATATCTACTAAATAGATATAAAGCCAGAAGAAGGCCAAAATTAAAAGGCCATGTTAACTTTAATATAAAATACTGTCTATCTAAAACTCATATTAAACTATATTTACGGAGCCCAAAAATTGTTTTGGCTTCAATTCATTAACATTTTTATATTATTTTTAATAGTATAAATTCAGAATTTATAATAAAATTTGAACAAATTTTCTTGAGACTTATGCATTAAATCCAAAGTTATATATAGCTTAAATATTGTGAACAAGAAAACAGAAATATGATGTATGTATAAATTTTATACTGCGCTCGATATATAAAAATTGTATTGAATCCCGTCCTGTGTTTTACGACTATCTGATTTATCTTGATAATGCGCGGGCGGGGGCTATCAATATTTGCTGTCCCTAAGGTATTATTAGTAATCGGCGTACGTTGACAATTATGGATGCCGTTCCTATCGAACATTCTAAACACAAACAATGCGAGTGATCGAGTTTTATGAACCGCTGAACGGCTAGTGCCAGACTAAAATATATCCTGTGATGATTTTCCATGTAATTACGGCCGTCGTGATCATCTTCGGTTGTGCAGGTGCTGAAGAACTTATTCCCTGGGAGACCGACTCTTGTAAAAGCGTCACAGAAAGCTGCAGGCCTGAACAAGAAACGAACACGATAAGGCCATGCGAGGAAATTTGTAATGGACAAAATTGTTCCATTAGAGTTGCCATCATTTTACCTAACGATGATTTTTATATCGTCAATGCCCAAGCGGTCAGTATTATTTTCAATATCTTATTCAACACCTCCTTAAAAGCCAATTTTTGTACATAAATTGCAAACTGAAGTCAAGTACTCAAGTACATAAATTGCAAACTCAAACTCCCGTTTTCTTCCTAAAAATGTGCTTTGCTAAATTTACAAAAATTATCGACTTTGCCACTTCTATTATTACAGATTTGGACAAGAGAGAGTTATTGTATTCATTTTCATATTTTTTGATAAAACAAAATATGTAATTTTAAATTGCAAACTCAAACTCCCTAAAAACTTCCTAAAAACATTGAAATATGCTTTGCAGAATTTACAAAACCTATCGAGTTTTCTTGCTTTTATTGTTACATATTTGGAAAAGAAAATTTGTTTAGGTATTCTCCAAATTTTTGTATAATATTCAATTAGATTTTTGACGTTTGGTTCAAATTTGGCCCCAATTACTATTGCTTTCAGTAGGAAAAATTTAGTTTAAGTTATGAATAGGATGGTTGCGACAGTTACTACGTGGTAATCCATACTTACATTGAATTGAAAAATTCACTTTGTTTTTTACCACACTTATATTATGTAAAAATGTTATATAACTTATTATTCACAGTTATATAAATTTCTACACATATCACGACTCGAGTTTCGACGTTTGACGGTCATTTTCAAGTGCTACTTGAAAATGACCGTCAAACGTCGAAACTCGAGTCGTGATATGTGTAGAAATTTATATAACTGTGAATAGTAAGTTATATAACATTTTTACATAATATAAGTGTGGTAAAAAACAAAGTGAATTTTTCAATTCAATGTTAGTTTAAGTTTGTAATTGTTTGACAAATTGTGAAATGAAGCGATCAAAAGATTTAGACTGTTAGAACGAATTGATTTAACTGTCTAATACAATTGTTTTAGAAAATGTAAATTAAATTCAATTTAAATTTTGATAAAATTTTCACAAAATATTCAAGGTTAGTTATTCATAGTATCAAGGTTTTAATCCAATTTGAATTCTGAACAGTCTGAATTAAGAAATTTGAACAATTTGAAAGAAAAGGTGCTTTTATACTTGTAAGTTATAGTTTGGGAAAATTTAGTTTAAGTTTTTCTTAATTTTTCGAAAAAATGAGAAATGAAGCGCTCAAAAGATTTAGACTGTTAGAAAGAATCGATAACTGTGCAATTATAATATTATTAAGAGTTTTTAATACTATAAAACAAATCTCATGTTGAAACAACTACTTCTTTTGCTAATACCACGCATGATATTGAATTATACAACAGATATTTGTGTTATATACTGGGTATCAGTCCATTTTCGTGGCACTAAACAAGAACTAGATAAATAACATTGTTTTAAGATCATATATTTCTCTTTAAGTGAAGCCAGTAAATAACAGAAATATCTGTAGTATAATTCAATATCCTGCGTGGTATTAGCAAAGGAAGTAGTTGTTTCAAAATGAGATTTGTTTTGTAGTCTTAAAAAGACTTAATAATATTATAGAGTTACGAAAAGGTTGAATATATTTATATATTCAAGCTATATTTCGCATTAATTAGTTAGTATGATTGTATATGGTTTCACCCCAATATTCAATAACATTAAGCACTTGAAAATGATCGTCAAACGTCGAAACTTGAGTCGTGAATGTAAATGTAGAAATTTATATATATTATATAATAACTGTGAAATTTATATAATAACTGTGAATAATATGTTATATAACATTTTACATATTATAAGTGTGGTTAAAACATAATGAATTTTTCAATTCAATGTAAGTATGAATTACCACATAGTAACAGTCGCAACCATTATATTCATAATAATATTAAGGTTTTAATCCATTTTGAATTTCGAACAATCTGAATTTTGAACAATTTGTATATTTTTAATTTAGCACAAATGAAGCTTTTTATAAGTTAAAGTTATCGTTTCGTGTTTTATGCCTAAAACAAAAATGAGCACCCTTTGCACCCTGAGCACCATTAGGCGTCAATTTTTGAGAGAAAACTAGAGGGTAGGGTAGAGTAGTAGGGGGTAGACTAGATATACATGTTTAGAGAGGCGAGACTAAACAGACAAGATTAGATACACAAGACTAGATAAACTAGTCTAAACAGACAAGTGTAATCGCCTAGTTTCACTACTTTGTCTATTGTCTTCGATCTGCCTAATCGGATTAGTTAGTGTAGTTTATCAAGTTTATCAAGTCTAATATGCCTGGTATATGTTCAAACAATAAAGTTTTAACTTATATAGTATAGAATTTAATAAAGATGAAAGTTTTCTGCTGATATTAAAAAATGAAATAAATCTATATTTAGTGGCTCATTTAAAAAGCATTGTAGATGGAATTCGACCCATAATTTTACTCCGGTCTAGACAAAGGATACACACGATATAATGAGTAATATATTTAGTTTTATGTATAGTAGAATATACAAATATGGACTTTTGTAAATTTAGACAAAGATTTTATTTTTGATTAAATTATTGCATGATTTACCTAGTCTATAAATACTAAACTAATTTATTGTCTGCATCCTATATTGAAGCGGATTTATTTTATTTATCATATCACTGGTTTGCATTACAATGTTATCGGCATAGGAGAAAAATCTTAGAGTAAAAATGCAAGAGATAAAAATAATCAATGTTTTTAGTTTCTAGTAATTTATTACTTAACGATTTTCGGTATTTTTTAACAGTAAGCGATAAAAAACGGTTTTGGGTTTTTCATAAACATTTTTTTTTAATGCTTTGACAATATATATGTTTTTATTTAATTTGTTTATAATAGATTATATCTTGATCTTAAACATTGAGGATTATATGAATTCAATTTACATCATACAAATCTAATAAACAAACTTGATTTATGGCCCTTTGTCGTTTATTTGTTTTTCTACAGATTATTTTAAGATTTATTTTTTATTAAACGGAAAAACAATTTTACAAATCCGTTTTTTTTTGTTGTTGTGTAAAATTGTTTTTGTTTGTAATAAACAAAAATATCGTATAATTTAATAAACCATTTCATAACAATTATATTTTTATCGTTTCCATATTTTATGGAACATTTACAACGTTATTTTCTTTCTAATGGATTTTCAATATTTGCTTAATCCGTTCGGCCTTATTGAATAGTGACTTGACGGCAATAGTGGAAAATTAATGACCCGATAAGTGATTGACTTTTTTCTTGTTTCCTTTCTAATTCCTGAATTTTTCCATATTAAACCAAAACATAAAATGCACATAAAATTAACGATGAGGATATTTGTAATTACTTGGCTCTCATCAAAACATTATTTTAATGCACGTTTAATCCACTTATTATTAATTGAAATAAGAAACTTGTGTTTGTTCAATTTATTTTTAGTTTTAGATATGATTTATATTAATCAAAATAGATTTAATGCAACATGTAGTCCTTAGTTTAAATGTATAATAAACATATATGCGTGATGTAGTTTGTAAAACAAAATAATCAATTTAATCTTGGCAAGTTCAATTAACAGATAGATTTTCAGTTTTATTACTATTTATGTTATTTGTTTTAAATAGCAGAATAATAGTAATTTAAAATATTTCTGTAATTCTTGTTAATTTTGTAGAAAACTTTTAGTAATTTAAGGATTTTTAAAATTGTGCAATTTAACATTTCTTTATCGCGTTCCTTCTTTTGTGTTTATAGGTATATACAGTTTTTTTCATATGCCCAATCGTTAATTTTCTCTGTGAATCCTTCGAATAGAATAAATTCTATTTAATCTAGCATTAAATTAAGACAATGTCTGTAATAAATCAATCAGCAATTAATTGTCTAATTATCTCTAATTACATAAATATTAATTTCCTGCTCCTTTTTTAGAGTCTAGCGGAGTTGAAACTAGCTGCAAATTACAGCAAAAAGATTGGAATTTTACCAGAAAATATGCTCTTCGATTACAAAGTCTACAACGACAGGTGCGAACAGGCATATGCAACACTCGGCATTATTGATGCCTACACAGAATATTGTGCTCATGTTATTTTTGGACCTATGTGTGACTACTGTTTAGGTGAGAAAAAATTTTACTAAGTATAGCAAAAATTTGCGGAAACACAGAATCCATTTTTATGAAATTCATACAAACTTTATTTATATACAAACTTTACATGTAATATGCGTTAGATCAGAGGATCTGTAAGCCAATGTTATCTATATTTTCCCTGCAATATTTTGTTTTTCAGTGACAAAAATTGAACAATTTTTATTTCAAACGACAAAAAAAATATCCTAGACATTTCCAACATTTTTAAATATCATAAAAATATTAATGAATATTCAATCAAAATTCAATTATTTATTGAAATTTGGGAAACATTTGACACTATTACGTCTGTTTAGTATTTAATTTTAATGACAAAAAAAAAAAAAAATTTTCTCGCATATTTTGGATTTTTTTTTAATTTGACGGCTTTCAAGTTCATCATCTCCAGGACAAAATTTTATTTCGTTAGATGTAACGCACTGCATCAGTGCCGACTCATATGTCGAAGAAGAAAATTTAGTTAATAAAATACAGGGTAGCAAATTAAGAATGTCCTGATTTTAAACAAAAATTTTGATATCTACAAAAAATTTTTGTAGATATCAAAATACGAAATAAATTGGACACCAAATATACATTGTAGAGTATAACCTATACACACTACGCCTAAACACTAAGCCTAAAATTGTAAAACATAAAGTTTATTACAAAAATAAATGAAGAGTACAGGGGAAAAACCACTCATATCCACCTAGATTCGTTTTGAGAAAAACGAAATATAAAGTTAGGACTTACGTTGTTTTTCCCCTGGATATCTATTTTATAATGTCAGTTTTATAGGAACTAATGTCCTTTGTCGCCAATTTTATACAGTGGAACGTAAAGTACACTTCTAATACTAACATATGGCAGCACCAGTTTAATATTGACTTGCGTGGTTTTTCCCTGTGCCCTTCAAATGCTTAATCCTAAATTAACAAGTAATACTAAAAAATTACATCTATTTAGACCTCTGTTTGTTTCGATGCATGACTGAGATCGATGCAACAATAAACGCTGGCACATTTCTGGCGACATCACATCAATAGCTTGTCAAACGTTTCGTTATAAGTCTTCCAGAGTTTCAGTTTGGTTCTGCTAAACTTTAGAATTAACATGACCCATTAACAAGAAATATTGGTACTTACGTATTAAAGCCACCACCGATATATACATATATATATATATATATATATATATATATATATATATACCGTATATATATTAATATAATATATATAAATATTGGTACTTACGTATTAAAGCCACCACCGATATATATATATATATATTTATATATATATACTATATATATATATATATATATATATATATATATATATATATATATATATATATTATATATATATATATATATATATATATATATATATATATATATATATATATATATATATATATATATATATATATACCGAAATATTGTATCGAGAGTTCGCGCGTATGTTGTCTTGATTTATCTGAACGCTTCGAGGCGATCGACCTAATCTAACCGGGGTTAAAAAATAAAGTATTTTCAGTTTTAAAAATGTTTTAATTTTAAATAAAATGTTTTATTTTATGATTTATCATACAAATTTTAGGTGTAGATTGGTGGCATTTAAAAATGTAGCGGTGGTGGCGTTAATACGTAAGTACCGAAATAATTCTAATTAGTTTTCTATTACATATCCTAGTATCCTCGACCTCCATACTAGTTACTAGGCAACTCTTATGAAAAATTATACATTTTAACTTTATTCAATTTGAATATTAACTTTATAATTTCCATTAAAAATTTGGAATTAATTTTTATCAAAAATGTGCGGGATAACTTTGATGAACTCCTCATACAAAATACTTGCTAAAATCTTGGATTGTCGCTTGAGGAGAGAAATCAATGAAAGGAATCTTTTGACGGGAATACAAGCGGGGTTTAGAAGAAGAAAGGAGCACGGTGGAGCACTTGGTGACCTTAAGAGTCATTATAGACCAGAAAATCAGAAAGGGATGCCTGTCTGCTCTTTTCATTGGTTCGAAAGCTGCATATGACTCGGTGAATAGGACGAGATTGGATGAGTGCTTGGACAAGTTAGGTATCTCAGAGAGTATAAGAAGGAACGTCAGGGTTTTATACGAGGGAGCTGTATGTAAGGTAGTAGTGAACGATTGGGAATCTGACTATTTTGAGGTGAGGAAGGGCATGAGACAAGGCTGCCCGTTGAGTCCCACACTCTTCAATCTGTATGTGGCGGATATGGAGAAGGTTCTACATTTCAGTCAAGCTGGAGGAGTGGTGACTGGGAAAAAGGTGTGGAGCTTGGCATATGCATGGTTTTTGCAAAGTTAAATGAAGGACGTGATTAAAAGGCTCTGCAGGTATTTCGAAATGAGGAATTTAAGTGTAAATGTTGGAAAAACAAAATGCATGCGGTTTAAAAAGGGTGGGCGATATAGAAAAGAAAGTTTTGAATGGAAGGGTACTGAAATAGAGGAAGTGAGTAAATTTAAGTAGTTGGGGTATGTCTTTGGGACTGGTTACATTAATAAAGAGCACGTAGAGTATGTGACAAAGAAAGAACGGGTGGCGGTGGGTCGTATCTGGGAGGTTTGGAAAAGATACTTTGACGGAAACTTTAGAGCACAGAGATGATATGGAAAGTATGTGTGCCAAGCATGTTACTGTATGGATGTGAGGTCTGGAGAACAAAAGAGGAAGACAAAGTAGAGAGGGTGCAGCTAACGTTTTATAAGAAAGTATTGAAACTTGATAGGTCGACGCCAGGTCACATTGTCCTTCTGGAAGTGAGTGCGTGTAAGGTGGCGATAATTGCAGCGGAAAGAGTGATTAAGTTCGAATATAGAGTGGATGGGTTAGGAGATTAGGAGAGAGAAAGGATAATATAGGAAATCTTTAGAGTGGTGAATAAAGAGGAGTTAAGTGGTAGAAGAGAGAGTGGTTGGGGGCTGAATAAAAGGAAGCTATATGAGAGAGGCGGGTTATATTCCGAGGGGTTGGAAAGGAAAAAAGTGAGGGTGCTCAGTGGAAAATGATTGTTAGGTTAGGTTAGGTTAGGTCAGATTACCTAACCTAACATAACCTAACATAACTTAGGTTAGGTTAGGTCAAGTTACCTAACCTAACCTAACAAAACCTAAGCATCATTTTCCACTGAGCACCCTCACTTTTTTTCCTTTCCAACCCCTCGGAATATAACCCGCCTCTCTCATATAGCTTCCTTTTATTCAGCCCCCAACCACTCTCTCTCCTACCACTTAACTCCTCTTTATTCACCACTCGAAAGATTTCCTATATTATCCTTTCTCTCTCCTAATCTCCTAACCCAGGGGTCTCCAAACTACGGCCCGAGGGCCACATCCGGCCCGTGGAAAGATTTTGTCCGGCCCGCGGAGAGCTAGCATACTTGAAAACTCCTTTTAGAGAACATATATAGCAAATTAAATTTAGTTTACTAAAGTATTCTAATTTTATGTTGAATAATTATTAATATGACATCTACATTGATATGGTCATGGGCTAAACTACTCATAACATTGTTGTAGGCTTATTGTTATTGTTTTTGTGATAAGTTGGATAAAGAAACACAGAATTGTAATGAGTAAAGACATGTATAATATGCAGAAAATTTAACTTCAGTATATAATAACTAACAAATTATTGAAATGAATCCAACTAACATTTTATACATTTTAAATAAAAACATAACTTATAACAAGCATAATGACATATGAAATACTAATGAGATTTATGTAATTGAGACTTTCCACTGACAATAGTTTGTAGTTGTGGACTAATTTTACTTGTACCAATTATTTAAAGAGATTTAAGATGCTCATCAGTTAATTTAGATCTGTAAACATTTTTTGTGTACTTCATTTCGGAGAAGGTCTTCTCACACAAATAAGTAGTACCAAAAACAGAAAACAGCCCACGAGCAAATTTATGCAAATTATCTAATTGTGTCAGTGGAAGACTCTTATAAAATTCCAACAAAGATGAGTTTTGATATTTGTTCTTAATTATATCACTCCACTGTAGATCAATCTTTTCCATTTGAAGTTCCGGGGCTAGGGTTTCAATGTCAGTATCAAAAGGATTCTGAAAAATCTTAATTTGATTCGCAATGGCATCAAAGTCCGAAAAACGAGTATCAAAATTTATTTTTAAAGCACTCATAGTTTCGATTGCAAAATCGATAGGAAACTCAGTCTCAGTGGTGTGGCTGAATATTTCACATGTTTTAAAATGTAAAAAACATTTACTTCGTTGTTGTGATTGAAACAGTATCAATTTCTTCCGGAATGATTTGATATTAGTGTATAAATCAGGAAGATGCTGGTTTTCTCCTTGCAATCTCAAATTCAGTTCGTTCACATGTTTTGTCAAATCAACATAGAATGCTAACTTCCACAGCCATGCGTTGTTTTGTAATTCAGTAAGAGGGCGATGCTTTTCATTCAAAAAAATTTCGATCACTGCTCGAAGTTCAAAAAAGCGCTGAAGGACTTTCCCACAACTAAGCCAACGTACGGCAGTATGATAAGGTAAGTCATTTTCTCCAATCTCTTCAAAAAATTGTCGGAATTGTCGGTGATTCAGCCCAAAAGATCTGATAAAATTAACAGTTGATATGACTGGTTTCAGAACTTCAGAGATATCCAAACATTTTTCGCACAAAGACGGTTGATGAATGATACAATGTAAGACTAATGGGTTTGAACCACCGTCATTTTCTACAGCCTTTGACACAAGAGCGACCACTCCTTTATCTTTCCCACTCATGTTTTTGCCTCCATCAGTTGTAATACATTTAAAGTTTTTCCATCGAAGGTTCTTTTGATTAATGACCATTTCAACTCCTTTAAAAATATCTGTACCAGTAGTTGTGCCATGAATACTATACATATCAAGAAGTTCTTCATGCACTTCATAGCTTTTATCTACTCCTCGAATATAAATCAACACCTGAGCAGTATCTGACACATCCGTTGACTCATCCAAGGCCAAAGAAAACCACTCAACATGTCCATTTTTGTCGAACAGTTGAGAGGATATATTTTCAGCGATGTTTTCTACCCTTCGAGCCACAGTGTTTGCTGATATACTGACAGTTTTTAATAAATTTACCTTTTCAGGGCACATTTCTTCGGCTACTGCAATTATGCATTCTTTGGTCATTTCTCCATCGGTGAATGGTTTTCCACGTTTTGCAATTTCAAGAGCCACACGAAAGCTGGCACGAGTTGCAGCTTCTTGTTCAGTTTTGAGTTTTATAAATGAATAAAACAACGCGCTTCATAGCTTCGAATTTTTCTGTCCGCAAACTTCCTGTATATTTTGAGTAATTTTGAAAATGTTTTGTTTCATAATGACGATTAATGTTATATTCCTTGAGAACGGCTATGCTTTCATTGCAAATCAAACATAGCGCCTTGTTACTGGACTCAATTACGAAAAACTGAATGTTCCACTGATCTTTGAATTTTCTGCATTCACTATCAATTTTTCGCTTCTTTTCCATACTACTAAATCACACACAAAAGCAACAATTCAAATCAAAATACTGTTACAAAGATGTCTTAAACTTAAACACGCACAAACACGTTTTAAGGAGGTACGCACTATTTTATTTCACAACAGTGTCAAAGGAACTGACTTGTGGTTGCGCCACTAGCCTTCTTATATATTCCAATTACTGCCATCTAGAAGTGAGTGGAAGACACCAGAACTTTCTCGAACCAACGAGATTATTCTGTTCGTGCTATTAGCGCCATCTGTTAGCGATAGAAGGTGCTACCTATTTCCGCTTGTGTCCACCAGATGTCGTGTCACGTTACTCCTCATGGCTCGTACTCTACGACTAATCTAGAAATTACAGATATTGACAGGAAAGTTAATAATATGCAGTGTTGCCGTTTTGCGGACTTTAGTCCGATTTGCAGCCTTTTTTAAACGTTGCGTACTTTTTCGGACTTTTTTTTTCATCAGTGGTCTATTTCACTTTTTACCACCGGCAACAATGATAATATGGTTTTGGCCCTCGGAACTTACTGGAGTAATCAGTATGGCCCTAAGGCTGGAAAGTTTGGAGACCCCTTTCCTAACCCATCCACTCTATATTCGAACTTAATCACTCTTTCCGTATAACCTGTCTTATTAGAAGTGGAGTATTTTTTTTAATTTGGGAAATGACACAAACTTTTGGCTATTTTGTTTGCTTACTCATTCCATCTTATAAAAAATACCGTCCCAATAGTTCAGCTGAGCATATTCCACACCATATGGTTACCTTTGAGAATGCAGCTCTTCGTCGAATATAACTTAAATAACGTAATACGTTATATACGTAATAACGTACATTTTGTTTGTCCATGCAATTGCAAATGAGCTTCTTCACTCATAGATTCACTCATAGATTTTGTAGACAAAATTATCTCATGTGCCCGAAATCCATCGACTGAATTCTAAACGTGAGTATATATACGGTATATTGGAAGAAGTTTTTGGGCTTTCGCCATTTGTAAGTAGGAAAGAGTAAATCTTTCTATAAAATTGTTTTACCGACGCAAGTGGAATTTTACATGCCACTTGCTGCGATAAACGTCGCACGGATTGATTTGAATTTTCTTCAACTCTGTTCCTAACTTGCAAAGTATTCACTTCTGTTTTCGCAGTTTTTTGTATCCTTAAGAGAACTTGTTCGACGATATTTCGCGACCCATCCTGCAATTGACCTGCAATTTGACGGCGCTGGAAAGTTACATTTTCAAAAAAAACTTGATGGTTTACTGAATATTAGACAGTTCAAATTATAGCAAATAAGTAGGTAATGACTTATTTCGTGTGTTTTCGGTGTGTTTATTTTCTGTTTGTTTTTATTAAGTAAAAACAGGACACTCTTAATTTGTCAGCCTATATATAAAAATCGATATATTTTAAAAATGAAATATATATAAAAAAAACTACGTTTTTATTAAAATGCACAAAACGGGGAAACTATTTATCCCGTATTGACTATAAATAAAAGCGTGGAGCGCTAAATTATATTGACCCCCATTCTTTTATTTAAAGTCAACACAGAAAAAGTATTTCCCCCATTTAGAACATTTTAATAAAAACATGACTTTTAAAAAGTTTTTTTGTAATCCCTCCCTCACAGTTTAAGTGTCGAGATTTCCTGAAACTTAACGTTATCTCGAAATTTCAATTACAATTTTGTATTCCATCAGCAAGTTTGACACGTCATCTCAACTTTTGGGTAGTTATTCAAAAATCACAGTGTCTTGCCATTTCTAAAAATACCGGTGTGGCCACATAATGAACGGTAGGGAAGTTTCTGAAGCACCAAAAAGAAAAAGTCCTAATCGCCCAAATCTCAAAACACGTCAAAGTGAACTATTATTTCCTAGAAGCAAGTGTAAATCCTAAACTTAAACATGGATCTGTAAAGGTTGCAGCTGCTCGGTATTCTGCATCTTAGAACACTATGAGGCATCGAGGACAACAATCTTCACTTGAAGGATTAGTAAGTGTAAATGTAAACTCACAAGAGTCGGCAGGAAACGAGAAATCGTAGATATAAGGAAACGAGAAATCGTAGATATAGAAAAGATAAAGAAGTTCTTCGACTGATGGAAGGTAGTTGATAATGGGTACGATAGTAATCTTTCTGGTAGTGTCAAGTTATTATGTAAGATGTTTCATTGAGTTGGAATTATATTTTGATCCATAGATTTTACTACCATAAATCTTTTTATTTCAAAACAAACACTTACTTTAGGACTTACATTTTCACCAAATCAGACACTTATTATAGGACAGAGATAGTATATTTAATTAATTAAAATTTGTTTGGATATGTGCATGTTGAGTTTTGACAATTATTTGCATGTTGGCAAATCGATTTTTTTAAAAACTTGTTTTTTTTACGAAAACTGTTTTCGTTAAAATTCCGCAAAATAAAATTTGCCAAAATTTGCATACAGAGTTTGTTTGCACGTTTAATCACACTTGTTCTTGATTGCCTATTAATGCGTCTAAATGAAAATAAATGGCGTTTTTGCATGTAGTAGGAAACTTAATTAAAGCTTCAATTTAATACATAAACAAGACATTTTATCAAAACCGAGTAAGAAAGAGAATGCATTCGTTTTCTTGGTCTGAATTTAACGGAAATAATAATAAAATGCATCGCTAATTATATATCATTGGTGCAACGTTTTAATTTCCTCGTTTATAACAAAATTAAAACGCAGAAAATCTATTAATAGCATCGAAATTAAAATATCAAATGATACTATTAACTTCACTGCGAATTACAAACTTTATCAGTAATATTCAAAAAAATACATTTTTATTTAATATATATAGAGTGGTCTAGATCACTATAATCTTAATCAATTAACAGTGGCAAAAAAATGTAATCACTATATCATTAGATGGTGATTACACACAACTGGATTTTTTTGCTATAATTAAATCCATTCATTTTATATATCTATTTTTGCGCAGATTTTTTTTCGCTTTTCCGTAATGCGCAATTAGTATCATGTAAATAGTAGTAATTAGCGTTTATGTGCAAAACCAGACGAATATTATTAAAGTGTTTTAATGTTTAATAAAACTGTCAAAGCTGTCACATTTAGATGTTAATTAATTTTAAAGTAAATTTATTCAAATTGTTAACTATATGTTTCACTATATATTCGAACTAAATTACTAAATATATAAACTGATTTTATTTATTATAAAAATAATGTGTAATTCGCTGCCAGTTATAAGGCTGTTTCGTCTGTGCTAAATACATTTTTAAATAATAAGACAATTTTTATTTTAAAGAAGTCTAAAGTATTTTAATAGTTGAAATGTAAATTCGATACAAAAAAATTGATAAACCGAAAAGACCGACCAAAATATACATATTAAATTGGTATTATTATTTTATTTGGTTTGAGAAATCTGTTATCAATTTTAATCTTGAGTATTTTAATAAATACGATTTTTTTTATAATCATAGTAAAATTATTTTTAACGTGATGTAATAAATATCTCGTATGATAACGAACAGGAAGGATCAAACTTGAGATATTTTCACATATTTTTTAAGAAAACAAGAACTTGTAAGAGGATTAAGAACACGTATCATAATTTGCGAAAATTTTAAATCTCAAAAAGGATATTTTTTCTAACGAATTTTACTACAAATTGTTATCGCAAAAATCATTCTAATAATAAAATAATAAATCTAATCAACAATATAGATTACCAAACGGAGAATTGTCAAAAAGTCTTTAATCAAAAACGGAACAATAATTGCTTAAATTATATAATAACTCGAAAAGTAATGGTTATCAAAAAAACAGTAACGTGAATATACTGCACAGAAAGTTTTTCCAAGACGAAAGAGAATAAAAACAAAAACAATGATTCAGCAGGACGCAGCAGGCACGGTATTAACAAACCAGTGCGAAATCCTAAACAGATGGCAAGAACACTTCCACGTACTCCTCAACTAGCACCAGATAGACTAAAATGAAGAAGAACCATAATGTAGCTCCGCTGAACCCCATATAGAAGAACCAACACTAGAAGTAGTTGTAGAGATCATCAACAATCTGAAGAATAACGAGTTTCGGGGAACAGATTCAATCACATCAATGCGGGCGGATTCCCTTTGTGGACACGCATACACAACATATTGATGATCTGGTACAGATAAACCATGCCGGAAGAATGGAAACGCGGGCTCATACACTCCATTCACAAAAAAATGTGATAAAAAGGACTGTGAAAATTATGGAGGAATAACACCCATAGTAGTCAAAGAATACTATCCAGTATGATATATATATATATATATATATATATATATATATATATATATATATATATATATATATATATATATATGTTGTATTTGAGGTTTTCGCGGATAGATACCTGTGTTGTATTGTTTTCTCGGGGATTCCGCGTTGATGCTGAGGGTTGGCTCTGAAAAGAACCGGATTCTCGACGTTTCGGCGAACTAACATTCGCCATTCTCAAGAGATATATGCGTCCGTGCGGGTCAACGCACGGACGTGCGTTGACCCGCACGAAACGGATCCTGTTGAAACCCCGTATCGTTGGTCTCCATATTATCCCATTCAGGCCAAAGGAAGTTTAATCATCGACCGATAGCGTTCGCCGTTGACGGTTTGGCTTGCCCAACGTAGTTCTCAAAGAAATATGGACCGATAATGCCGCTAGCCTAAAATCCAGAGCAAGCAGTGACTTTTTAAATACATTGGGCGCTCCATTCATGGGCATTGGGCTCTCCATCTCCGCCCATGGTGATTTGACAAAACAGACTGAATAAATGACAGCCAATTTGACAGGTTTAGCTTCTTCTTTAAGGCCGATACCAACTGTCAAATTTTGAAAGACCCTATTGGAAGGCCCCATATAAGAGAATATATATCTACGCAGAGGACATTTTAGGTGACTATGAATGTGGGTTTAGACGCAACCGCTCAACAGCAGACCAGATGCACTAAGCAAGGCTAAATGCTACGAATATGACATGGATATACACTATCTGTCCTTTGACTTTAAGCAGGCAGGATTCAGTTCAGGAATAGGTTCAGGCATAGGTTCCAATAACAAAACCAATAACAATGGGAATACCGAAGAAAGTAATTAATTCAGTGCAAATGACGTTAGATAGATCTAGAACGGAGGCAGTAATGCAAAATTCAAAAACCGAGCTATTTGACAACAAGATCGGTGTAAAGCACTTAAAGAAGATCAAATTAAATAGTTAGATCTGATAGGGAATATCCCCCTATCAGACCTAACTATTTAATTTCTTCTTTATGTGCCCGGTCCCCTTCAAACGTTGGTAATCATTAACTATCTGTGCTTTGTCGATCGATTTTCTAAAGAGATTTGTCGTAGTCTCACCATACCATTGTCACAAAATCTTTAGCCACGATATTCTTCGACGCCCGGGTCCTCTTCTGCCCTCTATCCTTCCTTCTATTATTAATTTGAGAAGTCTGTATTTTGCGTTTCTCAGAATGTGTCCAAAGTATTCCAGCTTTCGTCTTTTAAGTGTGCGCATGAATTCGAGATCTTTTGACATTTTTGTATAAAGCACATCCACATTGTGCACTCTGTCCATCCATAATATTCTCAACATCCGTCGATATGTCCACATTTCGAAAGCTTCCAGCTTTTTATACATGGCGTCTTAATTCAATAAAAGAGAATATTGAAGACGTAACAACGTAGTACTCGAGTGCGAACGGAGAGTGACAGACTTCGGCAACACAACACGGGCTTCATTTTTACAAATGGTGCTCTGCCTTGTTCAATTCGGGCAAGGACTTCCTGCATATTATCCCAGTTTTTGTTGACCTGGCATCCGAGATATTTGTATGACTGAACGCGTTCGATTTGTTGGTTCTGTACCTTTACAATACCTCCTCCAACCTGATTCTTATTAATTACAATCCATTTGTTTTTTTTTGTGTTTTTTATATTTAATCCAAATTCTGCACTATTGGTTACCACCTGGTCAAGAAAATCTGAAGACCCACCATATGTTTAAGCCATTAATCGAAATGCCTTCAGGGCAGTTTTCCAGGATCCGATCTGCACGTTGAAATATTTTGTTCGAGTAAATCTTAGAAAGTAATGGCGAAAGGATGCAACTCTGTCATCTGACATCTGTTGATTTGCCTAAATTTGTGCAGTTTGGTTCTAGTAAAGGTTTGCAATTATTTTGAGGTATCATCCAGGCCTACGCCTTTAAGGATTTTCATAAGCTTTTAATGCTGCACCCTGTCGAAAGCCTTTCCGTAGTCAATGAAACAGGCATAAACAGGAACAGAGACGTCCCTGCACCTCTGAACCAATACTTGGATAATAAACAGGGCCTTTCTTGTGCCGAATCCGTTACGAAAACCGAACTGAGATTCGCCCATAATGGACTCGCATTTTGCATATATTGTCTTATGGATGTTCTTTAGGAAAACCTTAAGAAAGTAACCTATCAAGCTGATAAGCCGATAATCGCTACATACTTTTTGGCGTGCTCTTCTTTGGAAGCGTTATAAATGTTGATTGAAGCCGGTCGGAAGGAATGACGCCCGATCGGTAGACCATATTAAAAAGCTTCATCACGTATCACGTTTAGTGACTCCTCATTGTTTAAGATTTTAATGACTTTTGAGTAAAATCCATCTGGACCTGCAGCTTTTCTATTTTTTTATAACGAGACTGTATGCTGGACTTCTCCCTTAGTTATATCAAGCCCTATAACGCGTGTATATTGTTTAGGAGTGTCCGATCTTTCATCATGAAATAGCTTTTTGATATAGCTATACCCCTGTTCTACTCTGTCGTTAACGTCAAGAATTATTTTATCTTCACTGTCCAAGAGAATGCCAGTTTGTCGAGGTTTGTATACACCAGCCGCTTTTTTTGTGCATATTAAAAGTGTCATATTTAGCCTGCATATGTTTGATTTCGCGACATTGCTCGTTAAGTCAATTTTCTTTTACCATTCTAATTTTGTTCTTTATTTCAGGATTCATCTGGTGATATTCCGGATGACCTTTTCTCAAGCGTCTCGCTTCTATTAAATAAAGAATTTCATCTATCATCCAAGCTTTCTTTTGATCTTAGTGTCGTTTGAAGATAATTTCAAGCTTGCGTTTGTGAAAGCTTCCTTGTTGGTCCAAACAGTCTCTGCTTCGAAATTCTCCACAACGTTTACTTTGCTTAGTCCACCATTTAGTTCGTTTCTGACCTCACGTAGCATTTCTAGCTAGCGTTATCTGTACATATTTTTAGAGATAGCTGAATATTTGCTACAAACGGATTGTAGTCGGAATTTATGTCTGCGCTGGGGTAAGTTTTTGCCCATTTATAATCGGTGGCCACGTTCATTTGCAATACCCAATCCATATCTACCAACTATGTCCTCTTTGGCACCGCTATAAAATCTTTGCATTAAAATCACCCATAATAATGGTGTTTCTGACTTTTTAGTGAGATTTAGGGCAGTTTATAGTTGTTCGTAAAAGGCTTCAACAGCTTCGTCTGAGTGATTCTTCGTTGCTGCATATATCTTGATGATGTTGACATTACATGGCTTGGAATTGAGCTGTGAAAATGCTACTCTATCAGAAACCGGGATAAGAGATTTTACCGCTTTTTGTACTTGTGTATTTACTATGAGCGCCACGCCATTGCTGTGATTGACCTCATTACCAGCATAGTAGATATGATGGTCGTCGATTTGACATTCTTCACAATTTGGCGATCTCATTTCGCTGATCTTTTAAATTTCGATGATCTGTTTAATTTAACGCTACAAATTGTAATAGAGGACTTAAATAGAGAAACTCAGAGCGCACACTAATAATGAAGTCTAGATAAATAGGAGCCTACGCCGACGACATAGCCATAATTATCAGAACAGAAGGAGCAGTAGTAGAGGCTTTTAACTGTTTGGAACCAGAAGCAAAGAAGTAGGGCCAACAATCAACGAAGACAAAACGAAGTATATGGTACCACCAAGGAGAAAAAAAGTCGCAATTATCTGACCGATTATAAATAAGTATGACTTTGAACGAGTATCGAACTTCATATACATAGATCATCCCTAAATGAGAACTACAAAGAGAAATACAGTCGGAGATGAGATATGGGAAAGAATTACTAGCGCAAGTAGAGCATACTATGCCAACAAAAACCTTATACGCTTCAAGATATTGTCGTATAAAATTAAACTAAGGAGATACTTACACCTGATAAGACCTATGTGACATATGGAGGCGAAACGTGGAGTTTAACACAAATTGAAGTAGAAAACTTTAGAGGATTTGAGCGATCCATACTCGCAAAAAATATATGGCCCGAAAAGAAAACAAGATGGATCCTACAAAATAAGAATGAACCATAATTTGGATACCCTAATAAATGACGCACATATAGTAATGTTCGTGAAACCCCAAAGAATACGATGGCTAGGCCACGTTTATACATATATGGATTATCATAAAAACAGGAAAAAGTTCATTATGTGGGAACCTACCGGAAATCGGTCAGTAGGAGGACTGAGAATCAAATGTCTAGTTGGCGTCGTAAAACACCTCAAAAGGCTAAATGTCAACAACTGGAAACTTCTAGCCGATAATGGAGGAAATTGTTGAGAAAGCCAAAACCCACCAAGGGTTGTAGAGCTATAGAAAGAAGAAGAATAATATAATAACTGATCCGATTAAACATTTTTTATTTTATTTATTTGTCTTGAAATCGTGACATAACCAAAAGGAGAATTGTCAAATATTGTTTTGTCAAACCAAGTAATAATTGGTAGTTTTCCAATTACAGCACCAGAGCGCACAATGCGGCACTGTGCGCAGCATCGAGTGTTCCAACATCAGCAATGCCTCGCACCGACGAGCACAAGGAAAAGCTCTGCTCTCGGGTGTAATGCGCAAGTGGTACCAATAAGTTAACATGAAATTTTAAGTGTTTTTTTCATTGAGTTGCCATACTTGATGTGTATTTCATTATTTTTGTCAACAAGAGTATAAATACTGAATTGTTAATAAATATTTATTGTGCAACCAATATATGAACCATTTATGAAGAATCAGGTATAACAGTTACTTTCAATGTATTTTCCTTTCTGTTATTTAATTATTGTAAAACTTTAGCGAATTAAAATTCTTTCTATTGTTTACTTATTAAAAGGTAAAATTATTTTTCAGATTTTTAATGCACTCTATTGTCGCATTTAAAAACTAATCTGTTCCAACAAAGCCTCTGCTAATGCGGCATTTTGCGGCACTGAGTCGCACTGTGCTCCCGTAATTGGAAAACAACCATTATTTGTAAAACAATTGAAACTGTTGCTAGAAATACACATGACAGATTTCAAAATATCAACCAAAAAGCAAATCTGTCGATCAAAGAAGAATTTTTATGTGTATTTGCCGAATTTGTTGTGGAATATTGAAAATGTTGTTGGAAATACATATGTCTAAAAAATTTGTCTAAATTTAATTGTCTAAAAGTAAAGATTTTCTTTACGACATGTTTTATGAAAATTCTATTTTCTATATTTAATTTTGAAAATTTGTAAAAACCATGTTTTTATTAAAATGCGTTTAGAAGGAGATAATAGGTCTATAAAGCTGGCACCCCCACCTCTTCAAAATTCAAATTTGATAACAGCAGAATTATGTGCTCTTTATGTGCTAATTATGTGCCACAATCGCGATTTTTGTGCTCGAAGCCTTCAATGAAAAAAATCATACTTTACTAGTGGGGGTGCTAGCTTAACAGTCAAGCTAGCACCCACCCATGCAAAAAATTGGGATACCGATACCAAATAAGCACTATATTTATGTGCTATTTATGTGCTTTTCAAATACATTGGAGCGAATTCCCTAACTCAACCCCTTGTGCGAAAAACTCACCCCGAACGGAATGAGCCATAAGAGGCGAAATCTATAATAATCGAGCAAACAAGTTTTAACCAACGCGATATTGTTGCAATAATTATGTGTTCTCCAGATATGATATTCCCGATTTTTGTGCTCCCACCCATGTACGAAAAATTCACCTCGAATTCTATTAGCCTTAAGAGGTAATATCTTTAATAATCGAGAACAGAAATTTTAAATAACGCAAAATTATTTCAATAATTATGTGCTCTTCAGATATGATATTTACGATTTTTATGCTCATACCCTTGTGCAAAAACTCACCCCGAACGGAATGAGCCATAAGAGATGAAATCTATAATAATCGAGCACACAAGTTTTAACCAACGCGATATTGTTGCAATGATTATGTGTTTTCCAGATATGATATTCGCGATTTTTGTGCTCGCACCTTTGTACGAAAAATTCACCCCGAACAGTATGAGTCTAAGAGGTGAAATCTTTAATAATCGAGAACAGAAATTTTAACCGGTGCAACATAGTTGCAATAATTATGTGCTCTCTAGATATGCTATTCGCGATTTTTGTGCTCGCACCCTTGTACGAAAAATTCACTCCGAACTCTATTAACCTTAAGAGGTAAAATCTTTAATAATCGAGAACAGACGATTTTTGTGCTCGCACCCTTGTACGAAAAAATCACACCGAACGGTGAGAGCCATAAGAGGTGAAGTCTTTTATACTCGAGAACAGAAATTTAAACCGACACGATATTGTTGCAACTATTATATGCTCTACAGGTATGATATTCACGCTTTTTGTCTTCGCACCCTTGTACGAAAAACTCATACTGAACTGTATTAGCCTTAAGAGGTAAAATCTTTAATAATCAAGAACATACATTTTAAATGACGTAAAATTGTTTCAATAATTATGTGCTCTCCAGATATGTTATTTACGATTTTTGTTCTCAAACCCTTGTACGAAAAAATCACCCCGAACTGCATGAGCCCTAAGAGGTGAAATCTATAATAATGGCGCACAAAAATTTTAATCGACACGATATTGTTGCAATAATTATGTGTTTTAGAGATATATAATTCGCAATTTTTGTGCTCGCACCCTTGTACGAGAAATTCACCCCGAAATATATGAGCCATAAGAGGTGAAATTTTTAATAAACAAGAACGTAAATTTTAAATGACAATTCAATTCTCAAACCCTTATACGAAAAATTCACCCCGAAATGCATGAGCCCTAAGAGGTGAAATCTATAACAATCGAGCACACTAATTTTAACCAACGCGATCTAGTTGCAATAATTAGGTGTTCTCCAGATATGATATTTGCAATTTTTGTGCCATCACCCTTGTAAAAAAAATTCACCCCGAACTGTATCAGCCTTAAGAGGTGAAATCTTTAATAATCGAGAACAGAAATTTTAAATAAGGCAAAATTATTTCAATAATTATGTGCTCTCCAGATATGCTATTTACGATTTTTGTGCTCAAACCCTTGTGCGAAAACTCACCCCGAACGGAATGATCCATAAGAGGTGAAATCTATAATAATCGAGCACACAAGTATTAACAAACGCGATATTGTTACAATGATTATCTGTTTTCCAGATATGATAGTCGTAATTTTTGTGCTCGCACCCTTGTACGAAAAATTTACCCCGAAATATATGAGCCATGGGCATGATAAATTTTCTGCAACTACCAATCAAAATTCGAATTTCTGGTGAAGAGACAGGTCATTACAGCACTCCGGAAAAACAAATTGTGGGTCGAGTGTGACGATTTGCAAAAGTAGGGAAACGAAGAAACGTAGACTTCAAGGTGACACCACATCTCATTGTGTACACCATTTGATTATATATAATATATATATATATATATATATATATATATATATATATATATATATATATATATATATATATATATATATATATATATATATATATATATATATCAAAATTAATGAAATAACGTTTTCAAATCTTTAGAAGCCGAATGTCCATAGGTATAGTAAATTTGCCTTGAAACAATAATAAATGTATACAATTTATGTTACAAAATAAAAATACAAATCAACTTATTTATTTTTTATTTTTTGTTAACTAATTTTTACATTTCAATTTATATTGTTTTATACTTTAAAATAACTATGGTGGTAAAAATATTACTTATATTTTTGGTTTGTAAGTGGTCTCATTTATTATATAGTGGTGCTAACTTATTGTTATTGTGGTTATTACTAAAGTTTTTCGGTCTTTCCCATTGCTGAGATAAATCCAGTGTTTTGAATGGAGCATCCTCGTTGTAGTTTTGTAAAATAACTTATATGGATCGCCTAGATTAGATTCCTAAAATCTAATCCAACATATTTTAGACCAATTTACTCTTTTACCATCAGTTTTTTTCCAGCCTTTCAAAAATCGCGTTCGCCTTAGTTCAAATGCACTCACATTTTACTACAGTTACAATGAACTTAATCTTCTGAATTTTTTTTATGACTTTTTATGGCTAACAATAAGAGTGTGAACCTGTGTAAGTTCTGTGAACCTCTGGGTATGATGGTTTCATCCCAGACAGACATGTGAACAGTTCGGAGTGAATTTTTCGTACAGGGGTGCGAGTACAAAAATCGCCAATATCATATCTGAAGGGCACGTAATTATTGCAATAATTTAGCGTTATTTCTGTTCTCGATTATTAAAGATTTCACCTCTTAAGGCTAATACAGTTCGGGGTGCAATTTTCGTACAAACGTGCGAGCACAAAAAATACGAATAGCATATCTCGAGAGGACATTATTATAGCAACAATTGTGATTCGGTTAAAATTTCTTTACTCTATTATTATAGATTTCACCTCTTAAGGCTAATACTGTTCGGGGTGAATTTTTCGTACAAGGGTGGGAGCACAAAAATCGCTAATACCATACCTAGAGAGCACATAATTATTGCAACTATTTCGCGCCGGTTAAAATTTATATTCTCGATTATTAAAGATTTCACTTCTTAAGGCTAATAGAATTGGGGTGAATGTCCCGTACAACGGGACGAACACAAAACTCTTAAATAGCATATCTGGAGAGCACACAAATATTGAAATAATTTTGCGTTATTTAAAATTTCTGTTCTCGATTATTAAAGATTTTACCTCTTAAGTGAATTGTTAAGGGGTGAATTGTAAGGGGTCAATTGTTCGTACAAGGGTGCGAGCACAAAAATCGCGAATATTATATCTGGAGAACACATAATTATTGCAACAATATCGCTTTGGTTAATACTAGTGTGCGCGATTATTATAGGTTTCACCTCTTATGGCTTATATATTTCGGGGTGAAATTGTTGTACATGGGTGCGAGCAAAAAAATCAAGAATTTCATATCTGGATAGAACATTCTTATTGCAACAATTTCGATTCCGTTAAAATTTCTGTGCTCTATTATTATAGATTTCACCCCTTAAGGCTCATTCCATTCGGGGTGTTTATCGCACAAGGGTTTAAGAACAAATATTGTAAATGGCATATCTGGAGAGCACATAATTATTGAAACAATTTTGCGTCATTTAAAATTTACGTTCTCGTTTATTAAAAATTTCACCTCTTATGGCTCATATATTTCGGGGTGAATTTCTCGTACAAGGGTGCGAGCACAAAAATCGCGAATTATATATCTCTAGAACACATAATTATTGCAACAATATCGCGTCGATTAAAATTTTTGTGCGCCATTATTAAAGATTTCACCTCTTAGGGCTCATGCAGTTCGGGGTGAATTTTTCGTACACGGGTTTGGGAACAAAATCGTAAATAACATATCTGGAGAGCACATAATTATTGAAACAATTTTGCGTCATTTAAAATATACGTTCTCGATTATTGAAGATTTTACCTCTTAATACAGTTCAGGGTGAGTTTTTCGTACAAGCGTGTGGAGACAAAAATCGCAATATCATGCCTGGAGAGCATATAATAGTTGTCACAATATCGTGTCGGGTTAAATTTCTTTGCTCGAGTATAAAAGATTTCACCTGTTATGGGCCTCGCCGTTCGGGGTGAATTTTTCGTACAAGGGCGCGAGCACAAAAATCGCAAATAGCATATCTAGAGAGCAGATAATTATTGCAACTATTTCGCACCGGTTAAAATTTTTACTCTCCATTATTAAAGATTTCACCTCTTATGGCTCATTCTGTTCGAGTTTTTCAGGCAAGGGTTTGAGCACAAAAATCGTAAATAGCATATCTGGAGAGCACATAATTATTGGAACAATTTTGCGTTATTTAAAAATTTGCGTTCTCGTTTATTAAAAATTTCACGTCTCATGGCTCAGACGTTTCGGGTTGAATTTCTCATACAAGGGTGAGAGCACAAAAATCACGAATTATATATCTGGAGAACACATAATTATTGGAACAATATCGCATTGATTAAAACTTTTGTGCGCCATTATTATAGATTTCGCCTCTTAGGGCTCATGCAGTTCGGGGTGAATTTTTGTACAAAGATTTGAGAACAAAAATCGTAAATAACATATCTGGAGAGCACATAATTATTGAAACAATTTTGCGTCATTTAAAATGTATGTTCTTGATTATTAAAGATTTTACCTCGTAAGGCTAATACAGTTCAGGATATGTTTTTCGTACAAGGGTGCGAAGACAAAAATCGCTAATATCATATCTGGAGAGCATATAATAGTTGCAACAATATCGTGTCGGTTTAAATTTCTGTGCTCGAGTATAAAAGATTTCACCTTTTATGGCTCTCACAGTTCGGGGTGAATTTTCGTACAAGGTCACGAGCACAAAAATCGCGAATAGCATATCTAGAGAGCACATAATTATGGCAACTATTTCGCATCGGTTAAAATTTCTGTTCTCGATTATTAAAGATTTCACCTCTTATGACTCATACCGTTCGGGGTGATTTTTTCACACAAGGGAGCGAGCACAAAAATCGCGAATATCATATCTGGAGAACACATAATCATTGCAATAATATTGCTTTGGTTAAAACTTGTGTGCTCGATTATTATAGATTTCACCTCTTATGGCTCATACCGTTCGGGGTGAGTTTTTCGTACAAAGGTTTGAGTAGAAAAATCGTCGATAGCATATCTGGAGAGCACATAATTAAAGAAATAATTTTGAGTTATTTAAAATTTCTGTTCACGATTATTAAAGATTTTACCTTACAAGGCTAATAGAGTTCGGGTTGAATTTATCGTACAAGGGTGCGAGCACAAAAATCGGGAATATCATATCTGGAGAAAACATAATTATTGCAACAATATCGCGTTGGTTAAAACTTGTTTGCTCGATTATTATAGATTTCGCCTCTTTTGGTTCATTCCGTTTGGGGTGATTTTTTCGCAAAAGGGGTTGAGTTAGCGAATTCGCTCTAGGGTACTTGAAAAGAACATAAATAGCACATAATTGTAGTCCTTATTTGGTATCGGTATCTCAATTTTTCGGATGGGTGGGTGCTAGCTTGACTGTTAAGTTAGCACCCCCACCAGTAAAGTTTGATTCTTTCATTGAAGGCTTCGAGCACAAAAATCGCGATTTCGGCACATAATTAGCACATAAAGAGCACATAATTCTGGTGTTATCAAATTTGAATTTTGGAGAGGTGGGGGTGCCAGCTTTATAGACCTGGAGATAATAATTGTTTTCCATGTTGACAATAATTAAAAGCGTGGAGTGCTAAACTATTTTGCCAATATCTTCATGGACGTTCAATGGTTTTATTTATATATTATTTAATTTATCTATTGTCAATCAACGAGACAACAATTGTTTTCCGTGTTCACTATAAATAAAGGCGTGGAGGTGAATTATTGACATGGGCACGACATTATCTTCATGGGCACGAAAAAAATTTCAACGAGAAAACAATTGTTTTCCGTGTCGACTATAAATAAAAGCGTGGAGCGGTAGATTATTGACATGGACGCTCCACGGTTTTATTTATAGTCAACACAGAAAAAATTCTCCTTTTTAGTGCATTTTAATATAAACGTTATTGTAGTTTTTTTTTATATATGAGAGTTTAGTTCTATAAAATTTATGTTTTTTAATTGTTTATAAACGGTGGCAAATTAAGAGTGTTCTGTTTTTACTTAATAAAAACAAAAAGAAGTAATGACTTATTTGCCATAATTTTAAATGTCTATATTCAGTTAACCTTCAAGTTTTATTGAAAAAGGAGCGGTGGTCCATTGAACAAATGATTTCTTGCGTAGAGCATTTTGGGGCAGAGAACATTTTCGGGGCACTCTGGGCAGAGAGGATAATTTTGTTAACGAAATAATTATTTTGTGACGAAGCAAATTTTCAATTGCATGGAAACAGGAACAAACAAAATTTACATTACTGGTCTGCCGAAAACCCTAAAGTTATATTAGAAGAAGAGTTGCATTCTCAAAAGGTAACTGTATGGTGGGGAATATGCGCAGCTGGAGTATTGGGACAGTATTTTTTTAAGGTGAAATAAGAAGCGCAGTAGTTGTCAATAGTGAAGGTTATGTGGAGATGCTACAAACCTTCTTTACGGATGCGATTGCTCAACTTCGATTACCAATAAACGATATTTGATATCAAAAAGATGGTACAAGGCCTCATGAATCCAACATGCTTATGGGAGTGTTACGAAAGTTCTTTCGTGGTCGTCTGATTTCCCATCGTGGGGACCTGTTGTAGCCTCCGGATTTGTCGGCTTTGAATTATTGCTTATGGGGGTCATGTTAAATCTAAAGTTACTCAAAAGCGATTTGAAACCTTGGAAGATTTAAAACGAAGCATTCGACAAGCTATTATTGAGATTGAGAAATGTGCCACAGTGCAATTCGTTCATTGTTGCATCGATCTCAGTCATGCATCAAAGTAAACGGAGATCTTATGAATATAATAATTGATGAAAGTATTAATTCTTAATACGGAATTAAGCATCGAACTTCTTTTTAAACTCTAGATTTTACTCTGCAATATTCAACAAAAAAATTGCTGTGCAACTTATTTCGTTTTTTGATATGTGCAGTTTAAAATCAGGACACTCTTAATTTGACACCATATATAAACAATTGTTAATAACGAAGGGAATTCAAGAAATGGTTGCTTAAAGAATATAATACATCTTAATCAAACAGACAGACCTTAATGTTCTAGATAAGTTCTAAATTAATGTCTATTATTTTGTTAAAAAAATAAATATATGAATTATAAGGCAATAAATTTGGTGAATGTGTTGCTTTTGGGGAGAACTGTTGGAATTTAACTGGCGATAGGAAGAAAATAGCAGGAAAAAAAGCTATTAGGCGCAGGAAATTCAAAATAAATCCCGGTTCTGCCCTCCCCGTTTTGTTCCTCTCATTTTTCCTTTATGTTTTTGTTTGAAAGGAAATCCTTTGAAGATAATCCGAATTGAAGGGCAAATCACCCCAACGAGAACAAGTCCACAGTCTTTAAAAATATCAATAAATATTTTGTATGGTTTTATCGTCATACCGTCCATTGACGGCCTCATTGATTTTTCTCCAGGAAAACATAAATTGATTTAAATTGCTTGAAATATTAAAAATAGAATTCTAATAGAATTAAAAATAGAAAACTATCATATACTATAAATATTTAAAATATCTTATTACAATGAAAAATTAACACAAGATTAGGATTTTGTTTTAGTTTTGGGACAAATCATTTTATCGATGTTTCGTGTAAATGCATAGATAGCACTTTGGATTTAATTTGGTAGATTAACATTATCTACATAGATACGAATTGTTCTTTGAATAAGTATAATAATAAATTAAATAAGTATATAAAATATAATAAATTAAAATAAGTAAAGTTAAATTATTTTTTTTTATAAATAACTAAAAAGTGAAAATATTTATTAGAAACGGTAACGGCGGAGAAAATATAAAGGAAATCCGAGCCTTTTTCGGCGTTTCCGAACTCAAAGCTGTTTGAATTTACTTTAAGCAACAATGTGAATAAAACATCAACGGAGTCAAGAAGAACACAAGATAACGCCGTCTTGTTTAAATTAGCAATATTTGTTGCAAATATTATTTCTCAAATAAAATATAGATCAGTCGATAGTTTATAAATTGCAACAGATAAGACTAAATACTTGAGACGGTTAAGAGTTGACATATATAGATTAAGTGGAATTATCAGACAACACAGGAGTTTTTAGAAAATATGAAATTACATTTAATTGATTAAAAATAGAACTAGATACACACAATTAAACAGAGAAAATGTATTTTAGTCCAGCTTACTTTAGTCCAGTCCTTTTTAGACAAAGCTCAATAGTTTAGACCATTTTGATTATATGGACAATTCTAAGTAAAGAGAAAAAGCTAGATATACCAAGTAGATTAAACAGATAAATGAATCAGATAGAATAAGCTCGATAATCAATTTCGGACAGAGAATATTAGATTAGATAGACAAAATATTAGATAGACAAAACTAGACAAACAAAAGTAAAGTCAAGAAGTCTACTGTAAATTTTTTTAAAAAAGATTTTGGAAATCAGCAATAAGGACAAAGCATAAGGACTAGATAGTAAACATTTTAGCGTGTTAAAAAGGATATAGATATTTGAATGGGACTTTACTCAACATGACGCTTCAAGGAAGCTGCAACTCAAACATTGGAAAATCTTGCACCAAATAAGAAAATGCTGTTATTTCTTAAAAGCAAGAAGACTTTTAAAACCATTTTTGTTCAAATCAGATTTTGCAATGCAACTAAAATGTTTTATTATTAAATTGAAATACTATTTGATATTATGAATAACAAACTCGTGAAGTTTAATTGCATTTTGTTGTTTTATTTAAGCATCAGGAATCTTAAGCCTTTCTATGCGTCAGGAACTGCGACTTTATGCGTATTATAAAAGTAAAGTAAATGAGACATTAATTATTATTTAGAAGTAAATGACGTAATATTGTTGTAGTGGTAATATCAATAAACTGATTAGTTGTTGCGGCATAACGATGAGTTTGAATAGTTGAAACAATTGCGCTGAAATCCATCAAACACATTTGTTTGCAAATTTAATAGTCGATTATTAAAACTTGATTTTTATCAATTAAACTGTATTATTAATGTAGTTATTAAAGAAAACAATAACGGGCTTTACGAAACGATATGAATGCTAAAAATCAATATTTCACAACAATGTATTTCAGCATGCAACTTACTAATTCAAAATATATTTTTTAATTTTAGATATTATTTCTTTTCAATATAAATTCAAAGCGTCTTGTTTTCATTCACTCTGAAATATAATTACGATGTAATCTAAATATAAAACAATTTATTGTTCGAGACAGTTTTGCATTAATTAAGTCTGGATTTTCTCCCTTTGAACATATTACATGGAGGGTAAATATTGTTCCGCTTATTATTTTATTATAATTAAATTAATTCTGTCTGGATAATAATTAATCATTTGTTTATTATTAAATTGTTTACTCTCAGCTTCTAGACAGAAAACTTAATAATACCAGTTAAATTAAATTAGAGAAGAACTAGTTTTTTTTTTACAAAAACCACTGCATAGATAGACTAAATAATCTGGATAAATGGGATTAAAGTTAAGATTTTGGTTTTTGTGAAATAAAATGATCTGTTATGTGCATTAAATTCCGATACGAAAAGATAAGTTTTCCATTTGGTAAAACAAAAATTCTAATAATAGAATGTTGATAAAATCAAAGTCAACAATTTATGAAAATAAAAATACTTATCTATCAATAGTATTATTAAATCGGGTTATTTATTTATATTTTTAAGATTTTTCCACCTAAAATTGGATTTCGCAAGACATCCAAAGAGAAATTTCCTCCCATTATTTTCTTTTCAAATTCCTGATTAAATTGGAGATGAAAATGTACTCAAGATTTCCGTGATGAGAAATTTCTATTTTTTGCTTGAATTAGTGGGGAATAAAATGACATTTATAATTATTTGAAATTATATATTTATAATTATTTAAAGTTTTTAAATCTTTCCTTTTGGGATTAAGTGGATTTTTTTAGAAACCCTTTATTAAATTACAATTCAAAAGACAGGGTTTTTTAAAGAATTTTTTGAGACGTTTTTTTCAAACTATTGTTGGCTGCAAACAATAACTCGTGAAAAAAAAATAAAACGTGAAAAAATGCATCTGTCATAGCTATAGGTGCTATATTTGAAGGTTCCTAGGTTTTAATTAGAAAGTAAAAAAACCCTTGACTTATACATTTCAAGTTACATTAAAATTAAGTTTTTTGAAGAAATGTATGAAAAATGCACTATTGGCTAATATAACTATATACACTGCTCAAAACAATTAGCGGGTCACTAATTTGTGCCGCCATAAATTTGAAACGGGAAATTACATGCAAATAAAATTAAGAACATCGCTCTGTTTAGCGAAAGCCGATCTATTTAATTGTTCTAATTGGCACATATTTAAGTGTCAGCATCACGTACTTTTAAAGTATTCGTAATAATTAACAACTGCCAAAACCAAAGTGCAAATATAGCATAAAGCACGAATAATGGCATTTACCCGTATTGACATGCTTCACAAAAGTCTTTGACGTCGTCTTGTAGTCTTTTCGTCTTTTGTATAGCGTCCCATTCTTCAATTAGAGCCGCCGTTAGCTGCTGGATTGTCCGAGGAGTATGCGGGCGACCACGCACACGTCTGTGGAGCATATCCCAAACATGCTCTATATAAAAGTGTGTGAAGAAGGGTTTTTTTCCATGAGTTGTGAAGTTTAAACCACGAGCCGAAGGCGAGCTTCTCACGTATAAGTTTGTGAGAAAAGGCATTAAAAAATGTATCACTTTTTCGCTTAAGCTTGGATACTCCTTTTGACAGTGCAACCAAAAATTAATAAGTTGAACAATTTTTGAACATAAGATTAATTAATTATCAACTTCTTGTTCACTAAGAATAATTAACATTTCTTCCTTCAATTTCCACAGAAAAAGGATCTTTAATCTTAAAAATTAAGGAAAAATGTTCTTGAATTGTTAAATGAATATCTCAATGAATTGTGATAGTGGTTTTAAATGTAAATCTTCTTCATCATAGTTTGCATCGGTTTTAATATTTTAATTTATGTAATGTTTCAAAAGATTTAAAATGTCCTTTTGAAAGTTTCCACAGGTTATTTTTTTATTATTGCAACGACTTTTTCCGATACTTAAAATATTTAAACCAAAACCTTGCAAATTTAAATTCAACTCATTAAATGTAGCAAATATGTCGCTTAAATAAGTTTCTTTTATTACCTAACTCGAAATCGTGGAATCTATCTATAAATGGAAAAAAGCATCATTTTTAGATGGGTGTTCATTCAGAAATACCAAAGCTTTGCCTTCTAGCTCAAGTAGATGTTTTAAAATTTTTCCTTTTGAAATCCATCGTGAATTGCAATACAATGATTGCAGAGGTGTTTATGATCACTCATCATTTGCTTGCTGTTAAAAGTCTGCTATTTAATGAACGAGATTTTGTGTAGATTATAAACTTGACTCATTCTGTCATGTCATGTTTAAATTTAGAGTCACGCGTATTTCCGCCAAAGCTTGTCTATGGGTACTACTGTGCACCCATGGGTACTACTGTGCACCAATTAATTCTTGAATTTGTTTAAACAAAAGTGTGTTGGCAGGCAATGACTGCCTGTAATTTCACGTGCCCCGTCGCTACTTAGACCAACACACTTCATCCAATCAATAAATTGGCGAGACGTTCTCCTGCGTCTGGGATATTTACAACGATCCTAAGGGCAACCCAATCAAAGACGTTCCGGTCCCTTGGTCCGCCATGAACCAACTTTCCTTCATCGCCGAAGAAGTCTCAAACCATCCACCAGTTTCGGCATTTTACGCGGAACACTGCAACAAGTGGATCACGGTCAACGCCTACATTTGCACCAAGTCAAAATTCTTTCGATCTGCGTGTACAACATCGGTCAGATGTGTGACGATCACCTGCCCGAAGACTATTACAGTTACAATGAGATCTATACGAAACCGTTCTACGGCAACAAGAAGCACAAAATCACCGCGGACGTGTTCGCATCCAGCGACTCAAGGAAGCCAAATGGAAAGATTAAGATGTTGATTAGTTTATTGACGTCAGAAGCTAAGGATTGTGAAGAAGCATGTGTGGTCGATAAGTCAGCAGAGTGAGAACGAATCGGGGCGGTTGTGGAAAGACGGGGCGGTAGGGTTGGATTATAACGACATAAAGAAGGCGACGCAGGCCAAAGCCGATTTGGAGCATTTGCAGAGGGAGAAGAGCAAGGATAGGAAATCTATTAATGTTAATTGGGAAACCAAATTATTTTCAAAAACTACTGATGAGAACTGGTTGTTCATAGAAGCACTGCAAGAAAGATTGACGAAATCATCCTCGAAAACCTGAACGAAGGTTGTTTTACCTGTGGATTCGGTATTTTTTTTGGAGCTGTAAAAGTTATCAATCCTATTGTCTCTTGTTAACAATTCTATTTTCAGAATCATAGCAAACTGTGATAATAATAAAAAAACAAACAAACAATACCCGTGACCAAACATTGTTCAGCTTAAAAACCTCATCTCAGGTCGTTCCTCTCGGTATTTTTTTACAAAACAAAACATTTTCTTGTCTTTAAGTAAATATATCTACTAAAACACATTACATTTGTATTATCCTCGATAT
Organism: Phosphuga atrata; assembly: GCA_944588485.1. Taxonomy (NCBI): domain Eukaryota; kingdom Metazoa; phylum Arthropoda; class Insecta; order Coleoptera; family Silphidae; genus Phosphuga; species Phosphuga atrata. The sequence goes on along the minus strand of OX155907.1, from coordinate 1,018,200 downwards.
CATTGCCTTCATCTACTTGCAAGGACACAAACATGTTTTTTTTTACTTTAGCAACTAGTTCTTCCTCTAAATGTTTCATGCAATCGTCAATTCTCCGTTTAACTGTATTATTTGATAATGGTATCGAATATAAACTGTTTTCCTTTATTCCGCATATCAGTCTCGCTCGACCCGTCGCAGCGAACAGACGTGTTCCAGTGCGCTACGCCAGTCTACAGGCCACGTCAAAACAAAACGTTACATACGCGAAAAAATATAAATACTATAAGCCATATAGCAACACCATGAGCCACATACCAACAAAAAATCTTGCGATGGATGGCAACCCCGTAATGGAGGAAGTGGAAAACAGTGACAAAACTCCTCCCGATAAAAGGGATGACATGCCCATAATGATATCACGTAACCAGCCTGGCCAGTCACCAGCGTGGCAAATCGTTAATCCTAGAAAGAGAGCAAGGAGGGCTAACAGCAATATAGACAGTGACAGCGAACTACCGCAAGGCAAATTTAATAATAACAGACCCCAAGCCATGCTGTAAATGGAAATATTGATCAAACAACAATAGAGCATGATAGAGAATCCAAACCACCATCTATATTTGTACCACGCGTTAAATCTATAGCTCATCTGTCAACAACAATTGAAGAAGTCATCGGGAAAGGTGACTACACTCACAAAACCATCAGCGGCGGTGGCCAACTGAAGATAATGGCTAAAACTGCAGAGGCATATCGAAAAATTGTCCTCAAGCTCGACGAAGTAAGTGCCTCCTTTCACACATATCAATTAAAACAGCAACGAGCATACATATTGGTTATCAGATCACTGCATCCATCTATCCCGCCTGAGGATATCAAGGTCGCAATAGAAGAGCTCGGACATGCTGTAAGAAGCGTGGCACAGACGTTCGACACAGAACCAAAGAACCTCTGCTATTATTTTTTGTTGATCTCGAACCAAACACAAACAATAAAGGAATTTACAAACACGACTTATTAATGAATGCGAAGATTCAAATTGAACCGCCAAGAAAGGTAACAACAATCGTCCAGTGTACCAGATGCCAGAGGTATGGTCACACCAAGACCTACTGCCGTAGACAATTTCGGTGTGTCAAATGCGGCGACGAACATAGTACCGCTAACTGTACGAAAAGTAAAGAAACCCCTGCCAAATGCGTGCTGGGTGGAGGAGTCCACCCAGCCAATTACAAGGGATGCAAAATATACCAAGAGATACGACTAAAAAGAAACACAACCCAAAAACCCCACTGGCACAGACCAACAACCTCAGGAGAACTCCCAGTTGAAGCACGGCCAGCTGATATAATTCCGTCTTCCAGTATGACACACTTAAGGGACAACGCCAGTTTTGCTCAAGCCACTAGAATGACCGAAAACTTCCAATCGGACCACAACGCAGATGGTATAATATCTAAACTCGCCAAATCATTTCAAGAATTCAAAACAGTCCTAATGCAACAGATTGAACTGCTGGACACAATGCTAAAACTACTCACGGCAGTATTAACCAAGTTCGCGGCAAAAATGAACCAATTTTATAGAATGCCAACTTCCTGGTGAAACACTCTCTCTCTCTCTGTAGCTCTTACAACCCATGGTGGGTCTTGGCTGACTCAACAACTCACCTCCATTGGACTCTGTCATTCATTAGATCCTCCTCTTCCATGATATACAGGGATCTAAGATCAGATGCTATGTTGACTCTCCACCGTAATCCACTAGTGAAACACTACCAAGAACTTACTTCATTTATACATACAAATAAACTGGATATTATCATGATCTCAGAAACACACTTCACAGACTATAGCTAGCTAGCTAGCTCAAAATACGAGGGTACAATATATACTCTACAAAACATACTAACGGCACTGCACTCGGAAGCACTGCAATCATAATAAAAAACTCAATCAAACACCATGAGCTTGCTGTATACGAAAAAGACTACTTGCAGGCCACTAGTATCATGGTGGAAGACTGGAAGTACGGTCCTCTAGTCCTGTCAGCAACATATTGTCCTCCAAGACACTCAATCAAAATCATGGAATATCTTGGTACACTAGGGCACCGCTTCATTGCTGGAGGCGATTTTAACGCGAAACATCCGTGGTGGGGATCCAGACTCACTACCACTAGAGGGAGACAACTCCAAAAAGCAATGACCGATATGTAGTGTAACCAGTTATCAGCAGGGCAACCTACGTACTGGCCTACAGACAACAACAAAACTCCAGTTGTACTAGACTTTTTTGTTACTAAAGGCATAAACAAAATATATACAAACGTGGAACCTTGCCTTGACCTCTCATCTGACCATACCCCGGTAATACTAACACTCAGCACTGGAATCATCACTAAAGAAAGAATCCCAACTTTGCACAACAAAAAAACTGACTGGAATGCCTTTCGAGATGAAATTAATCATGGAGACGCCAAGACGCCTCAGAACATATTATAAAACTGATACAAAACTCAGTTTGGGATTCCACTCCCCAATTCAGTGACAAAGGAATAATTCATTCAAACCATCCAAACACCGTTCAAACTATCCAAAACAAATAATAGACAACATCACTGAGAAAAGGAGACTACGTAGGGTATGGCAACTGAGTTGACATCCCGACGACAAAACTAGGCTAAACAGAGCTGCGCGAAAATTAAAAGAACTTATTTGTGACTATAATAACACCGCGCTGCAGCAAAGCTTGCTCAAGCTAACGAACTCATCAAACACAAACTACTCCTACTTTGGAAAGTAAAAAAACGAGTGAATCAACAACAAAACCAAAACCCCTCAATCCAAAAACCAAATGGCGAATGGGCTAAGTGCGATACCGAAAAAGCCGATGTCTTTGCAAATCATCTCGCTGAAGTGTTCACTCCTCTACAATCGAACTTAAGCAACGATCATCTTCTCAATTTCCATACAAGCCCCTTGCCAATGAATTTTCCCATAAGACACTTCTCTCCGAAAGAAGTTCATATAACAATTATGAAAAAACTAAATTGTAAAAAAACACCTGGCTATGACCTAATAACAGACAGAATACTTAAAGAACTACCAAGAAAAGGTATTGTATTTCTGACCATGCTACTCAACGCAGTTATTCGCACGTCAAAAATTCCGGATCAATGGAAATTAACCCAGATCATCATGATTCTAAAACCGCAAAAACCCCAGCGAAATAAAATCTTATCGGCCTATTACCTATCATAACAAAACTTTTTGAAAAACTGCTACTGGTGAGACTGAAGGAGTCAATAAGCCAAAAGAAACTTATACCGGATCACCAATTTGGCTTTATAAATAGCCAATCAACAGTAGAACAAGTTCACAGAGTTTTCAATGTCATCTCTACTGCCCTGGACGAAAAAAAATACTGCTCAGCTGTATTCCTTGATATACAACAAGCGTTTGATAAAGTATGGCACACCGGCGTACTTCACAAAATAAAAATGCACCTACCGCAATACTATCTGCTTTTAAAATCATACCTAGACAATAGGCAATTTCAAGTAAGGCATTGTCAAGAAGTATCCAAGCTCTATCCCATCAAGTCTGGGGTACCACAAGGAAGTGTCCTTGGTCCTGTACTGTATACGCTGTAAGAAACAACACGAATATAGCAACGTTTGCGGGCGATACGGCAATACTAGCTGTGTACGAGGACCCAGATGTGCCTTCGAAAATACTCCAAAAGGGACTCAAAGACATTGAAAATTGGCTCGACCAATGGCGAATAGAAGCAAGTGATACTAAGTCTGTGCACACAACATTCACCATGAGACGTGTGAACTGTCCAACTGTAAAGTTATACGGCCAGCCTTTGTTGACAACGTGAGGTTTGCAAACCTCGGATTGCACCTGGACATGAGGCTGACATGATCCAAGCACATTAAGACAAAAAGGAAAGAACTAGATCTTGAACTCCTCAAAATGTACTGGCCCATTGGCAGGCGGTCCAAACTCACTCTGCATAATAAAATTATTATCTACAAATCCATTATAAAACCTGCGTGGACATATGGTATACAGTTATGGGGAACTGCCAGCAACTCAAACCGGAATATCATACAAAGATTCCAGTCTAAAACTCTTAGACTCTTATTGGACACCCCATGGTATATCTCTAATACTGCGATACACAGAGATCTCAACATTCGCACCATTAAAGAAGAAATCCTTACTGAGCTTACAGGAACCAAGAGGTTGAAAAGGTTCAAGCCACTGGATCTACTGGAACGTTTCTGGAGTTTCACCACTATCCTACACTGAAGGACAAGAGAAAGAACCCGTCATAAATTCATTTATTGTTACCTGTGTAACAGATTATGATTATGCGTAAAAAAAAATTTGAAGCGGGAAGTATTAATTTAAATACTAAATTAATTAATAGATAATAAACACTAGCTATAAGTTTCACAAATTTATTTATTTATCACTTTGTGAAACTTATTCCTAGTGAAACACAATTTGTGAAACTTATACCTAGTGTTTATTATCTATTATTATTTTTATAATGTTTCACCTAGTGCCTACAGCTGAATCTTTAAAAAAGTTTATTAATATTTCTCCGCCACTATGAAGATACCCAAGCTATGAATTTTTATTTGGAGAGAAAAGCGTGCTTTGTCATTTTTTTAGCCGCAATCAATACCTTTTTCTTATCAGCAAAAAAGTTGTTGTGTTGTGTTTTCTTGTGTTTTTATATATTTTTTTCGCGACCCGGCAAAATTTTTCTGCAACCCGGTGCCGAGTCGCGACCCACACTTTGGGAATCGCTGCTCTATGGGATTTAAATCAGGACTTAATGCAGGCCACATCATTGTTTGAATTTCCACTTCTTGTAGAAAGTCAAAAGTGATACAATATATTAAAAATAAATTTTCACTTATTCCATAGGGACAACATGTTCTCCTAACACAATATCAACATAGAGATTTAAGTTGTTAAGATTTCCTGGAATTACGACAAGGTCGGTTCTACTGCTGATAAAAATCACACCCCAAACCATAACCGATTCACCTCCAAATCTTTCGACTTCCTGGAGAGTAGCAGTTGCGTAGCATTCTCCTGGGCGTCTATAAATACTTGTTTTGGTTTTATTTTGGAGGTAATGATATGTACAAGTAACTATTGTAACTGTTTTGGAAATTCCTTTTTTGCAAATGGCTATTTGTTATTGTGTTCTCTATTACTTTCCCTTATTAGAAACCAACAAAAATCACCCATTATTGCAGGGTCCCAGCGGCTTTGATATCCCTGTCACACTGTTAAAATATCTTGGTGAAACCTCTCTCCCTGCTCATCACTGACGGAACCTAAATTTTGTGGAAGAAAACTTAAGTGAGAAATTAAAAAATAATTTTTTAGTGACATTCTGCAACCCACTTCTTCGTAGTTTTTCAGAAAGTTTTCAATCAGTTTATCAAACGCATTACGACTTTTTGTTTCCCAAGAATTCTCTGACAATGCTTTCAAATGATCTTTTAAGATCAATTCTTTCGTTTCTCTTGAGAATTTTCCGGATTTGGAGTCCAATGAAAATGCCTTTTCCCTTTTAAATTCCTTTTAAACTTTAAGCTTTATTATAATAATTCCTTTTTAACTTTTAAGCGACGCCAAGCTTAAAGAAAATTTTCATTTCGGGAGAATTTCTTTAAGGTGTTTGGAAGCATCCCTATTCTTATGTAAAGCCTTATCAAAGTTTTTATCAGATCGAATTTTATATACAAACGAGGTATCAAAACCTTATGAGGGTCAAATAAAAGCATATTCTTGATATTAGATTTACCGGGCACAAAATCACCTCTTTCTGGTCATTCTTTTACTTTTTAATATTCTCCTGTTGCTCCACTGTCTGAAAGACACAAGAAACAACAGAACTTAATAAATCCTCCTTGAAGCCAAAGCAGTCGTTGAAGCCCAAGCTATGGTACGTGTTGTAGTTAAGACAATTCAAAATCAAGAACATACTTTCAAAAGTTTCCTTCATGTCAACAGCTTGAGCTAGCGGAATGAAGGTTTTGTGTTGTCATTCTTTAGCAAAGCGGCTTTTAAACTAATCCTCGATGGATCTATGAATAAACGCAACTCGTTGGAAGCTTAACCTGTCCAATTTTGTCTCGTTATGTAAAGAAAGAGGCCAGCTCTTCAATACGGTTTCTAAACGCGGTTACCTTTGTTCCTTTGGCCAGTAATTTCCATTCCCAGCTGTAACCTTGATGCCAATAGCTCTGCATGTTTAGATATATTAGGATCACGCACGAAATCATTAAGCTCAGGTTGGTCGATCAAATGTAGTATTTCTTTATAGGTATTCTTCTTCTTCTTTCGAATAGGCCTACTTTGAACCACGCTTGTTCAACTGTTGGGCTTTGACCTTTGCCCAGTATTGTCTCATCTTCTGCCGGTGTAACTCCTTTTTCTCTTCTGTCCAGTAGGTACCTTTCCTTCGAGGTTTTTCCTGAAATCCACGGACTTCCTTCAGTGTGCGTCTCACAGACTGTCTGTTTTTGAGATCTGTTATTCCCAGTTCTTTAATATCCTTCTCGGTCTCTGTCAACTAAGTGGTACAAAAGCTTCTTGTTTTGCCAGAAGGCGAACAGACGGTTGGTTAGTCGGTTTGGAGGCAATCTTGCAACGTGGCCATAGAAAGCTAACCTTCTTTTCCTTGCACAGTCAGAGAGCATCTCAATATGTTCGTAGAGCTCAGAGTTATGCCCCCTTCGGAATTCCCCATCTTCCTTTACCGGGCCTAAAATCTTCCTGAGGATTCTCCTCTCTCTGATTTCCAATTTCTCTATTAGTCCCCTTCGGCTCACGGAAAGACACTCCATGGCATACAGGGCTTCTGGTCGCAAGACTGATGTGTAGTGCTTTAGTTTCAGGTTGGGTGACAGGCATTTCTTATTGTAAGTGTTCTTAGTCAACCGACAGGCTAGTTCTAACTTGTTGACTCTCTTGGATAATGATGCTCTTTCTGATAAATTGGATTTAGTTAAATTTCTCAGTCCTCTTGATGTTTCCCAGTCCTAGTAACATCTCTCTGTTTGCTTCTCTGATGTTGGTGAAGAATTCTGTTTTCTCCAGCGACACTTGAAGACCCACTTTGGCAGCCTGTTTTCTGAGGCAGTTTATCTTTTTTAATGTTCGAAATTTAACCTTCTAATGGGTGTTGGTCAAAGTTTCTAGGATGAGTCTGCGGGTTTTGTTGTCTAGTGCTAGTTCCTGGAGTACTTTGTTAAGCGTTTCTCTATCAATGGAATCGTAGGCCTTCCTAAAATCAACAAAGGCGACGACCAACTTGCGGTTTCTCATCTTGGAGTATGCAAGTACAGTTTTAAGATTGAGAATCTGTTCAACACAGGATCGGGTCTTCCTGAAGCCCCCCTGGTATTGATGACTATCCCAGTTGACTATCCAACCGCAGCAGATTTCCAATCGGGTGGTAATTACTCTGTTTCCCAGATGTCCTGGATGATCTCGGTTAGCTTGCGCACGGCATTCTTGCCAGCACCTTTCCACAGTTCAGCAACGATAGAGTCCTCTCCAGCTGCCTTATTATTCTTAAGAAGTTGAATGATCTGACCAACTTCTTCCAATGAAGAGGGAAGCGAGTCTGGGTTTGGTGTGGTTTGTTTATAGTGGAAGTCTTCGCTGGGTGTGTCACAGTTGAGTAGTTTTTTAACGTACTGAGCCAATAGGTGGCAGTTATCCTTCTCGTTATAAGCCAGTTTGCCTTGTGAGTCTCTGAAGTGGAGGCTTGGCGGAGCGTATTTTCTGAGTGCCTGCTTAAAGGTTCCAAAGAAATCTCTGGATTTATTCTTAGCAAAGCTCCCTTCGATTTGGGTTAGTTGGTTTTGTGTGAAGGTTCGCTTGGTTCCTCGAATTATTTTGGCTGTAACCTTTCTTTGTTCCAAAAATTGATGTCAATTTTCTTTGGTCTTTTTAGAATTCCACTTCACCCAGGCTATTTGTCTTTGGGCTATTGCATTGTCACAGTCATCAGTCCACTACGGATGCTTCCTTTTTTCTAGCAAGAGGGGCGAGTTCATTGGCCGCCTTGACAAGAGTCTCCTTTAGTTGGTCCCAGTTGTTTAGGTCTTTTACTTTATAGGTATTATATATTTAGGTTCTTCTTCTTCGGGAAGATCATATATAGTAGCTCTCTGCTTCTTTTATGAGGTATAATCTACTGTTCTATAGTATCTTCAGCAGCATAATGTTTAAGATTTGTCGCTAAATCTCGTGGTAAAGGTATAGCCGGAATTGGTAAATTTTCGCTACAAGGAACAGGTAAACGACCTTAAGATATGTCGGGATATTGAATCTTGTGCTTGTTTTTTTCTTACAATCCAAATTCTTTTACCATAGAAAAGTAGCAATCGGTGGTATGGTTTTTTGGCTCGCAAGAAAAGTCGCTGAAGATCTATTTCCATAAAACCAGTAGATTATGTTTGAAATAAAAGTCAAAGCCCAATTCCGATCTTGGTTCACTATCGTAAAACCAAAATACTTGAGATATGCTAATTCAGTCACTTATGTTATTGTCCTGGTCTGTGAATTAGGTGTATACGAGCCCCAAACATAACAAAAAGAATCCGTTGATATATTACAAACACGTATTTTTGTTTTAGACATTTTTACGAAAAAATATCACTTTCTGTTATTCACATTTTTTTTAACTTCATTTTGATGTAACTCGAAATCTATACGTGATGGATTTTTTTACTTTCTAATTCAAAGCTAGGAACCTTCGAATCCACCGATGCAGACTACGATCCACCTATAGCCATGAGAGTTGCATTTTGTTGCTTTTTATTAGAGGAGTAGCGTAATTTAATCAACACGAGATGAATATGACAATTTTGTTATATCCAAACAATTTTGTTATATAAAATATTTGTAAAATCTCATTGAGTCTATATTTTTTATGATTATCTGAAATCTCTAATGTTTCGATCTAAATATTTCAAGCAAAAATTAGAAATTGCATTTTTATTCTATAACGCAGAATCAAAATAAATTTGAAAGATTTTAAACTTTTTGTCCGTTCTATTGTCCGTTCCCTTATCCGTTCTCTTGTACGTTCTCTTGTCTGTTATCGTATCCGTTCCCTTGCCCGTTCTCTTGTTCGTTTTTTTGTCCGTTTCTTGTCTGTTCCGAGGGATTTTGGCAATCGATTTTAAACTCACTTCCCGATGAGCTAGATTGATAGAGACATGAAACTTTAAACATAACTCAGAAATTGATTAATCGATGACTTTCTACATTAAAATTTTTTTGTAGCTGTTATCTGCCTGTTGGGCATAAGCCTCCCTCTTGCTCTTCCACGTACTTCTGTCCTGGGCCGCTAGGTACCAGTTAATGTTTTCCGTTCGTTTGAGGTCGTCGTGCCATCGCATCTGTGGTCATTCTACGCTTCTTCTGTTGTTCCTTGGTCTGCATCTTATGATTTTCCGCTCCTTTTGTCTCCATTTCTTGCGACTTGGCCGACCCAACTCCATTTCTGCTGTAGTATTACATTTGTTACATCCCTTACTTTTGTCTTCTCGCTGATCCAATAGTTTCTTTTCTTGTCTCTCGGTGAAATTCATAGTATGCGTCTTTCGATTGCTCTTTGATTGACGCTTAACTTTTCCATTATTGTTTCGGTAACTGCCAAGGTTTGCGATCTATAAGTGGTCACCGGTAGTATGCACTGATTGTATACGGCGCTTTTTAGCTCGAAGGGTATGTCCAGCGCCGCCCAGGTTTGTCCGATCCTCTCGTTTGCCTCTAGTTCTTCATTTGCCTTACCTATTGTTAGTGTTTGCCCAAGAAACTTATATGTTTGTACTTTCTCAATTAAGTTGCGTTCGATGGTAATTTGTTCATCTTCTCTATCTGACGTCATGACGTTATGTACTTGGTTTTTCCAAAGTTAATTTCCAATCCTATGCGTTTCGTGGATTTATAGATATCGTCGATAAGTGTGATGAGTTCTTCTTTGTTGCTGGCTATCAGTGCTATATCGACGGCAAACATTAGTCGGCTGAGTTTTTCCACCGTTATGTTAATATTTCGGTTACTGAAATCAATTGTTTTTAGTGCATCTTCCAAGATGGCTTCCTTGGTAAATAGTTTCGGCGATAAAGGATCTCCCTGTCGTACACTTCTCCTGATTCTCACTTTTTCGGATGGTTCGTGCAGTTGGATTTCTAGTGTCGCGTTGCGGTAGAGATTGTTGATCAAGTTTGCGTACCTATGGTCAATTCTGGTATTTTTTAGGGGTTGCTGGAGTGCCCAGATTTCCACTGTGTCAAAAGCTTTTCGGAAATCTATGAACGTTAGCCAGAGCGGCTCATTCTATTTTGTAGTCTTCTCAAGGAGAACTGTCATTGTTTGTAGGTGCTCGGTTATACTGAATCCCTTGCGAAATCCTGCCTGTTCGTTGGGTTGGTTATTTTTGTGGACGGTTTGTAAGTTTGGGACAGTAAGCTGATAGGTCTGTAGTTCTTCAGGTTCTCTATGTCTCCCTTTTTGTGAATCAGTACCGCTAACGCGTTTGTCCAGTCTTCAGGAATGTGCTCTTCTTCCAGACATTTGTTAAACAGCAATAGCAGTTGTGTGGTTAACGTGTCTCCCCTTTCTTTTACATTTACATTACATGTTTATATCTTAATACTTTAGACTAACGGTGGCGAGCCACAAAAAAATATTGGCACGCAAGACAAATATTATTAAATTATATTAATATTATTAAATTATATTTATTCAAATAAAATATATGTTTTTATCTTAAACAGTTATTATTGTTTTTACTATTATTGTATAATAATTCAGACGATTAATCGTGGAATTTACTAGAATAATGTGTTACTTTTTTCAATGAAATAAGATATTTCTAGAATAATGAAAATAAAATGGATGGAGAAAGTAGCAAATGTATAAAGGATTTTTAAACTAATATTCAGTTGTGGTTTTTGCATTATATAAATATAAAAAGTATGAATTAAATTGCATTGTTAACCACAGCTGTGGAATCAACAATATATGAATTTTCTATGCTATTTTCTTAATTTAAAAATTTCCCAGAACAAAGTTGATAAGATTCATTTTGAAATTTATTACAAATGTCTTGAATTATAAAATTTTGAAATGCAATTATTTTATTAAAAGTCTAAGTATTAAGTAGTCCATATTAAATACAGGGTGTAAAAGTTGGTAAACATGCTGCAAAAGTTCAACGTGTTATTCCTGGGCCGATTTTAATAATATTTTTTGGTATGATGATTTCTGAAAAACCATCTGTTTCGGACACACAGGGTGAACAAAAGTTGCGACAGTAACAACATTTTATCACCAAAAAGTACATTTAAATATGCTCAATCTACAATAAATGTTCGAAATGACTTCCTCCAGTCTAGAAACAAACATTCAATCTTCTTGTCATTGTCTGCCGAACTCTTTTAAACACACCAGGGTTATTTCTAATTGAGTTACACCCAGCAATTATCCGATTTCGCAATCCGTCGAAATTCTCCATTGAAGTAGCGCACATATACGCTTCGTATAGCCCAATAAGAAATAATCCAGGGAGGCCCTGGCCAGGCCCCCCAGGTGTGGCCCTCTTCGACCAATCCAGCAATCTCCGTATGTTGTTGTTAAAAAATCACGAGCATTCAAACTGAAATGTGGTGGTGCACCATCGTGCATAAACCAAATTGCAATTCATGTCGCCAATGGTACATCCTGAAGAAACTCGGGCAGTGTTTTTTCCAAAAAGTTGCGATACATCTCGCCACTCGGTCTTGCGGATAGAAATACCCGTCCAATTAGATAGTCACCCACAATTCCAACCCAAAAATTTAAGGAGAAAAAGTTGAAATCGATCTTAACATGCTTCATGCGGATTTTCATCTGCCCATACATGGTTGTTATGAAAATTCCTTATTGCATTTCTTGAGAAATTGGCTTCATCGGTGTAAAGGATCTGTGTCAGGAATTGAGGTATTAAAACTAATTTGCAAAAGCCATTGACATACGCAATACGTGGACGATAATCAGCAGGTAGTAGTGTCTGAACACGTTGAATGTGGTGTATGAATACAAAAAATTGCCCTTAAGAATTTTCCAAACTGTCCAATGACTTACAAGGTATTGGAATTTGTCGCGTAGAAGTACTTTGATTTTCCTCTGTCATCTCCGGTACATTCTGTACTATCGTACTTACTGTCATTAATCTTATTGGCCCTCCATTTCGTTTTCAACGTGCCTGTTGTTTCAATGTTTTCGAAAATTGAATTGCTTTTTTGTTTGAATTGCTTTTCAATGTTTTCGAAAATGATGGCAGATCACGAATTGAATTACCATCAGCAAGTTCATACATGAAATGCATGTCAGTCATCTCTGCGTTTGTATACATGGTATAGGATTTCACTAAAAACTATTAAACAACAATGTAAACAACTGCGACTGCGGCCGATACAGGTGATGATAACTGACGGTGCGTGTTCAAATGAAATCCACTTGCACGTTAGTACATAAAACAGCCGTTCCAACTTATCGTCAGCATTTTTTTCTACTTAATAAACTCATTAATTTTTTGTACTTAATAAACTTTTTCGTATGCCATACTTTTATTTACATTAATTATTTCAACAAATATAGAATATGGTTGTCGCTAATTTTGTTCACTTTGTATCTTCGAAACAAAGGGGTTTTTCAGAAATCAGCATACGACAAAATATTCTCAGAATAGGCCAAGGATTAATTCCTTGATTTTTTTCCGCATGTTTACCTAACACCCTGTATATGCCGGTGGCCGTATATTTTTTATAAACATCCGGACTAGTAAAGCACAGTACGGGTAGAATGCATGGTAAGAAGAATCGAGGCCAGCTGAACAAACAATGTTTAAAATCGACAATAAAATATATAAAGACAATAAAATATGTATAAATAAAAAAAAAACAAGAAGTGTCCATTGAGATATAAAATATTAAATTGAAATTTTAAAATAGTTTTTTACACAAGATTATAAATAATATTAATAATTATTATTATTATAAATACTTTTTATACTTTTAAAATAGTTTAGCGCTCCACGTATTTATTTATAGTCAACACGGAAAAAAGTAAAAAAGTTCTTTTTATATATTTTTTATTAATCAACTTATGAAATTTCTATTTTCTTGTCCTTGATATTAATACTCTGGAATTTATTTGGACTAATAACTTAAAAAAAGCTTTTATTAATTTCAAAGATTAATAGTTTTGTTTTTTAAAATATATATTTTTTTATTGATAACAAAATGCTTGGAAGCTTAAAAGTAATTAGTTAAAAATGCCGCGTGGATCGGTAGTAAATATTAATGAATTAGTTTTGGATGATCGATTGGCCATCATCAAATCTGACGTAGTTAAGTACGTCTCACCAAACTTCCCAATACGCCACCCCTATAAATCAATAACAAATTATAATTTCCCCCCATTTTTTTAACTCAATTTACATAAAAATTATTAATACAAAAAATAATCATCTCTTTTTCTGAATATTTTATCAAAGGAATTTATAAGCAACTCAAATTAGAAACAAGTTTTGTTATTACCTTTAATAATTTTCGTTTCCTTTACGTTTTACAAATTGTATTATTTAACTTACTAATTATAAAACTTACAATATTAAATTTTATTACAATGATATAAAGACTAGTTTTGTATAAGAAAAAGGTAGAGAATAAAATAAACAGGAAACAAGAAAAAACAACGTGAGAAATACAAAGAAAACTAATACTCAATATGCATACTAACTAATAAGCGTATATGTCTGTTTCTTAGTTTCGGTTATTACAGGTGTTTTTAATGACTTTTTAATAATACGTTTTTGTGATTAAATTTTGATTCATTCGATTTTTTCACTTGTTTTTATGATTAAATTCTGTGAGTTAAGAAAATACTAAAGAACTTGAAGTATGAAGAACATAAAAGTTGAAACTTTTATTACTTATGGTTTGCCATTTTATATGGAATTAGGTGTTAACGTGTAACCGATATGGCTTGACTTCAGAAAATAACAAAATATATTTATATGACATAATATTTTATATGGAGATTTGATGAAATCTGCTTGGAAATAAATTTAAAAAATCTTTGTAATTAAAAAAATAAAGAAATAGATACGTAATAAATGTAAAATTGACCACATAGCAAGTACTTTTTTTTGTCATAACACTAGACTAGACGATATTAAGTGTCTAGACAAAATATGTTAAATGTCTCATAATATAAAATATTTGTTTCAGCAAAGATTCTTTTGTCTTGGAAGAATTTTTTGGATCCATTTTACCATTTCATTTATTTCACCATTTTTTGTATCGTCTATAAGGGTTGTCATCCTTTATAGTGAGCGTTGCAGTGAAAATGATTTTTTTTCTTGATTTTGTAATAAGCTAATTTGTTTTTCTTATAGCTAGTGCTGGTCGCTCAGCAAAATATCTTGGTAGTTACGGTACACCATTAATCACCCCTGGAGGGTTTTCATTTGATTTCGTGCTGAAAAAAATGGAATGCGTTGACGAGTTTTTCATGGTAATAAATTCTGGTATGGTAGACTATTTGTCGTTCGCCGAATTTGTTTATTTAGTTATGATAAAGTAAGTTATTTTTTTGCAACGGGGAAGTTTGTTAATTTTTTTTATATCCATTGAGGCTTTTTTAGGTATAACTGGCGTAAATCCGTCTTTATGTACGAAAAATACGATCAAAATGAGGTTGCCGGGTCACAAGGCTGTCAACTTCTTATGAAAACTGTGGTGGAACAATTCAAACAGTTTGATAGTTTTGAGTTTGACGACGGAGACATTCAACTTATTCAAACCTCTTACGAGGATTACTTGAAAGGGAGAGTCGGGGTGAAATATGGAAGTAGGTAAAAACTTTCTGCTTTAATCGAGTGGTGGTTTTGATTTTTGTTCACACTCTTTTTTAGTTATCGCTTTGTGCACTAGTCATGAACACACGAGGGAAATTTTATTAGAGGCCGAAAAACTTAAAATGACCGCAGGTGGTGAATACATTGTCCTAAATTTTGAATTATATAATAAGTAAGTATTAATTTTATTTCTATAATATACAAATGGAGCACAACACAAATTATATTAATTTTAATTTAATAATATTAAAGTAAGTGCCAAAATAAATAAGGGATGTTTCCAAAATAAATTCTCCGACAATCGGTAAATTAATAAAAAAAGCTGTATTTATACTGTATTATTTTATCCCAAAAAGGGTTTTCCTGTGGAGATTGATTTTCTTTTATTTTTGTGAATCCCTGCACCTATATTCATGTCATTTAGAACTCCAGCGGCGGAGATATTTTAAATTGATCTTAATTCGTCACCATTCTTTCTTAATATGATAGAACTTTCCGAATCATTGGTCAATTTTCCAATGTTCCATTTGTCAATTTTCACGACCAACGTCGATAAATGTTTTTACTGTACTATCATTTTAATATATACCTTACCTTTTTCTTAATGAGATACCATTTTCATAGTCAATTATTCTCAACCCGCCACTGATGACAATAACTGACGTCTCATTTTGGCAAAAATATATATTTTTTAATGTGATAGCAATTTTTGAGTCGTTGGTATATATTCAAGTTGTTAAAAGAGAGAGAGAGAGCGGGTTTAAGTCTGTAGGAACAATCCTTGTATAAGGTGTTTATCAAATGTTATAACACTTTTTGAATAAATGATAATAATTGATAAATATATGAATAGTGCCGGTGAAATTTGTGGTTTTTATAAAGGTATGAAGGTATAGGTTTTATAAAGGTATATATATATATATATATATATATATATATATATATATATATATATAAATATATTTATGTATGTATATATATATATATATGTATATCTAGATACAATATAGATATATTTTTCTACTCTCATCTAGAATTGTAGAAGTTTAAAACAATAATATAATTTTATTCAGTTTTCTCTAATATTATTCAATTTTGAAATATCTGGTATTAATTCTAGACCAGATTTAAACTAGATAGAAGTAATTATATCTAGATTATGATAAAAATTGTATTTTCTCCAAAGTGTAACAAAATAAAGTAAAATTCCTTAAATTCCAAACCGAGCTATTTACAGATCTCGCAAATAACAACAGACAAAGAGTATCATAGACATTGAGTAACAACAAACTAGACCGATCTCAAATAACTGTATTTGCATTTAGACAGAAAAGACAAGACTGACAAGACCAGACAGACAAGATTAGACAAAGTGTACTAGACAAACAGAACTAGACAGACAGAGCTAGACAGACAGGCCTATATATATATATATATATATATATATATATATATATATATATATATATATATATATATATATATGTGTTGTATTGTTTTTTCGGGGATTCCGCGTTGATGCTGAGGGTTGGCTCTGAAAAGAACCGGATTCTCGACGTTTCGGCGAACTAACATTCGCCATTCTCAAGAGATATATGCGTCCGTACGGGTCAACCGTTCGACGCATACTCAGTAGACAGGACTTGACAGACAGTAATAGGCTGACAGGACCAGGCACACAGTACTAGACAGACTGGACTAGGCAGCTAGGACTAGACAGACAGGACAAGAAAGACAGAACTACACAGACTGGACTAGATAGAGAGTATATGATAGTCAGGACTAGACAGACAGGGCCAGAAAGACAGGAGTAGACAGACAAGACAGACAGGACCAGACAGATAGGACTAGAAAGACTGTACTAGGCAGACAGGAGTAGACAGATAGATCTAGACAGGCAGGAGTAGACAAACCGTACTAGATAAACAGGACTAGACAGACAGGACTAAGCAGACAGGACTAGACGGACAGGACTAGTCTAGATAGGCAGGACTTAACATACAGGATTAGACAGACAGTACTACACAAACTGGACTGGACAGATATGACTAGACTAGAAGGACTAGACGGACAGGACTAGACGGATGGGACTAGAAAGACAGGAGTAGACATACAAGACGAGACAGGCAGGACTAGACAGTCGGGATAGACCGTGACTAGACAGAGGGCTGGATAGTCAGGGCTGGACAAACAGGAGTTGAGAGACAGGATTAGACAGACAGGATTAGGCAGACAGGACTAAACAGACTGGACTCAACAGACAGGACTGTCATACGTGTCAGTCCTGTCATACTCAAGTCATACGTGACTTGACAGACAGGACTAGACAGGAAGGACAAGACAGACATTTTTGGATAGACGGGACTAGACAGGCATGACTATGTAGACAAGATTAGACAGACAGGACTAGACAGGCAGGACTAGGCAGACAAGACTAGTCAGATAGGACTAGATAGACAGGACTAGACAGACAGGAGTAGAGAGACAGGACTAGACAGACAGGATTAGAAAGACAGAACTAGGCAGAAAGGACTAGACAGATAGGACTAGACAGAGGGTACTAGATAGACAGGACTAGACAGACAAGACTAGACAGACAGGGCTAGACAGACTGTACTAGGCAGACAGGAGTAGACAGATAGATCTAGACAGGCAGGAGTAGACAAACCGTACTAGGTAAACAGGACTAGACAGACAGGACTAAGCAGACAGGACTAGACAGACAGGACTAGGCAGATAGGTCTAGATGGGCAGGACTTATCAGGATTAGACAGACAGAACTAGAAAGACAGGACTAGACAGACAGGACTTAAACAGACTAAACAGGACAGGACTAGATAGATAGGACTAGAGAGACAGTACTATACAGAAAAGATTTGACAGACAGAACTAGACAGACAGTACTAAACAAACTGGACTAGACAGATAGGACTAGACTAAAAGGACTAGACAGACAGGGCTAGACGGACTGGACTAGGAAGATAGGTGTAGACAGGCAAGACTAGACAAGCAGGACTAGACTGTCAGGATTATATAGACCATGACTAGACCGAGGGCTGGACAGACAGGGCTGGACAAACAGGAGTAGACAGACTGGATTAGACAGACAGGACTAAAGAGACAGGACTAAACAGACAAGACTAAGCAGACAGGACCAGAAAGATAGGAGTAGACATACAAGACGAGACAGACAGGACTAGACGGACAGGACTAGTCAGATAAGACTAGATATACAGGAGTAGACAACAAGGATTAAAAAGATAGGACTAGGCAGAGAGGACTAGACAGAGAGAATTAAATAGACAGTAGTAGACAGACAAGACTAGACAGACAGGACCAGATAGTCAGAACTGCACAGATAGGACTTGATAGATAGGACGAGATAGACAGGACTAGACAGACAGGACTTGACAGACAGTACTAGGCAGACAGGACCAGACAGACAGTACTAGACAGACTGGACTAGGCAGATAGTACTAGACAGACAGGACTAGACATACAGAACAAGAAAGACAGGACTATACAAACTAGATAGAGAGGATATGACAGTCAGTACTAGACAGACAGGGCCAGTAAGACAGGAGTGGACAAATAAGACAGACAGGACTAGACATACAGTACTAGGCAGACAAGCGTAGATAGATAGGTCTAAACAGGCAGGATTAGACAAACCGTACTAAACAGACAGAACTAGACAGACAGGACTAGGCAGACAGGACTAGACAGACAGGACTGGACAGACAGGACAAGACAAACAAGACTTGACAGACAGGACTAGAGAGATAAGACTGGACAGACTGTAAATTAAAAAAAAAGTGTGGGTATGTTAATATTTATAAGTCGCAATAGTAAATTTAATTAATTTTTTTTTATTTTGCGTCTATAATGAAGTCATTAAAGCACTCATATGGGTTCGTTAATGGCCGCAATTTGTACTATTTTTATTGAATTTTATATTACTTATAGTACTATATTACCTATATTGCTCAACTAAAACGAAATTAAGGTTTTGTAAATGTTCGATAGTTGTTTTTTAATTATAAATATTTTTAAGTCACTTTAGGAAGGAAAGTTTAAAATCCTTGTTCAAGAATGTGATATATTAGTAATTGTTGTTTATCTGCTTTGTCGAAATCTGTGAAATAAGCCAACAAAATTGCAGCAATTATATTCAGGTCAAAATTGTGGCTTTATATTAAATATAACAGAAGGAGTTAATCATAATATATTATTGACAATAATTTTTCGAAGACAAAAACGATACGTTGTTGTTGAACGAAATGGCGAGAAAAATCAGACGGGGAAAAAAGATTATTGCTTAATGAGGCATGCCACATGTATTCTTGCTTTTGCACGACGATAAATTATTCAGTATACATCCATGATTTATTACTGCAGTGCATCAGATGCCTCGAAGCCTTGGTACAATCACAGTGACACCTCCGAAAATAACGAAAGGGCGCGACAAGCCTACAGATCTGTCTTCACATTCACCCCTTTAACAGAAGCAGAATTCGCCGAGAATGAAGTAAGCCCACCTGAACCCCGAGGAAGCGTCTATATGGACGGTATTTATGACGGTTTCCTCTTGTATTCTCACGCACTCAACGAAACACTCCAAACGTTTTACGACAAAACCTCTGAGAAAAACATTAGCATCAGGGGTGTTGATATCGTCAGCAAAATGTACGGATACCAATACACAGGTAAATATAATTTTACATAAAACAGAATTTCCCATATATTTCTATTGCATCAATGTTATTTAATATTATGATCTTGTAAGGTATACATGTGGGGCTACGTAATTAATAAAGTTTTATTTTTGTTTGGAAATTCCTGGATATGGAAGCCTTAACTTTTGAGTTATACTAGATATGAGTTAACTAATTGTAAACTAATATTGAGTTTATTATTTATTTTAATTCATTAATTGTCTAAATCCAAAACAATTCTGAAATACTTAAATTCTTGCTTCTTAGGTTTTTAGTTTTCGAGTTGATATATATTTATTTGTAGTTGAAAACAAATTTATTAATTGAATAAATTTTACTAATTAATACATAATGAGTTACAAAATTAAAATTATTGGTGTATAATAAACTAGATAGCCATTTGCATGACAAGGCGAAATAATATTTGAAAAAGGTTTTCTGTCATGCAATTTTTTCATTTTTATTTATAAATTAACTTGCTACAAAAACCTTTAGAAAGAAAATATTACTTACTAGAAAGAAAATATTAATTCGTTTTATACACAGCATTTTTATGCAAAGATCCGTTTTAATTGTTAAACTATTTCTAATCACGAACTAATTCGTACTTGTCTCAATCTGTTGATTCTGCGTATTGTGTTCTTGTAATCAAGTTCTTGTTAGTATGATGTCTATTCAAGTCTTTAAGGCTCGTGCTTTTATCTTTTAGGCTCTTTAATCTATTGTTTAATTTATTTCAGTTTAATGATTATTAGTTTATTTATTTGGTGTATTTTATCTTTTATCTTTAATACGTACAACAGGATTAAAAGTTATCACTAATTTCTTAGAATATCCTAAAAAACATTTTTATTTAAATTTAATAAACGGAATACAGTCCACCTTTGTGGCACTCAATCATTTAAACCAATTTAAAATTTGTATTTACTTTTTGCATTTGTTTTTATAAATTTTGCCATATAAATACTGCCATATCCTAAAACAATGCTCAATGCAGCGCTTAGGTTAAAACATGTTCCTAATATCTGGAAAATAGCAGAAGTGGTCATGATACCAAAACCTGGCAAGCCACCACATGAAGTCAGATCATATAGGCCCATATCCTTACTAACGATAATCTCTAAACTGTTTGAAAAACTGCTCTTAGAGAAATTAAAACCAATCATTGAGAAGAAAAACCTAATTCCCTACTATCAATTTGGATTTAGATCTAAGCATTCTACAATAGATCAGGTACATCGAATTACAGACATTATCGAAAAGGCTTTAGAAGAAAAGAAAGTCTGCTCAACGATTTTCTTAGATCTTGCGCAGGCATCCGACAAGGTTTGGCAGCAGGGACTTGTTCACAAATTAAACCAACTTCTTCCAAAATAGTATGCTGAACTGCTAAAGTCATACATTACAGATAGAATGTTTCGCATAAAACGCATAAAACTTTCACATAAAACAGGAAAATGATTACACTGAGCTAAAAGAAATACAAGCAGGTGCCCCGCAAGGTAGTGTGCTGGGACCTATACTTTATATTCTCTACACGTGCGATCTACCAGAAATTGAAAACATCTTCACAACAACATTTGCAGATGATACAGCACTTATGGCAGTTGCAAAGAATGCAACTGAAGCTACAGAAAAACTTCAACAAGCTACAAATAAGATATCCAGATGGATGCAAAATTGGAAGATAAAGCTGAATGAAACCAAATTTATTCATACCAACTTTACCAACAAGAATATCATGTTCCATACACCTTTAACCATTAACAATAACATTATACCATACTCAGACACAGCAAAGTACCTAGGTATAACCCTAGATACAAAAGGCTTGGATTTTTTGCTTACAATAAATAGATGTTTTTTTTACAAAAAATAGGTGGAGAAATACAAAATTCGGTTTATTCATATAAAAAGCGATTACTTCATCCAAAAAAGGTTGCTTAGTTCAAAATAAAATATAAACACCCAATAATCGATTTATTCTTACAAATAATAATGGTTTAGTACATTAATTGATGGAATTGTACAAAATAAAATAAATTCACCCAAAAAAGGTTTAACTGTACAAAAAAGGTTGATCCATCCAAAATTTGATTGCTCTTTACAAATAATTTTTTTTATACAAAATACAATTATTTCTTCCAATAAACGAATAAGATTTCCAAAAAAGCCTATCATTGGGTTAAGTCATCACCAACCGTTGTGAAAGAAGAATTGAATGGTCAATCAATTTTTTTGCATCGTTCCAAAAAATCAAACGATATCAGAAATCAATATTTTAGAGTACCAAACAAAGAAAACCTGAAAAACTGGAATAGTTTTGAAGAGTGAAAATCAGTGGCGGCTCGTGGATGATGTTTGTGGGAGGGCTGGAAAAAATTATAATAAAAAATCACTACGCGTTGAAAAACCCGCATTTTTATTGACACATACAGAAACATATTGAATTTTTTAATTCAGTGTAATACCAGTAACAATTATTTTTATTTAAATTCCATTCCACGTTCCTCTAGATTAACAAAACCAACAATAAATAACCTTTTCATTAAAATTTGATATATTTGAGATTATGTTTTTTTATGCTAATCATAGCTAATACTGTTAGTCTTCTTGGTTCCATTGTATTTCTTAAAAATGTTATCTTTATTCTCTTAAGAGCGGAAAAACATCTTTCAGGTTCTGCTGTTGTCATAGGTGTGGTAATTATTATTTCAGGTAAAGTAAAAACTTCTACAAAGGATTCATGAATTCCTGAGTTATACATTAGATCATAAATATTTTTGTGTCCTTTTAAATTTTGAAATTCTAGTCGATCATATAAAACAAGTAATTCTGTGTTAAGTTTTCAAATTCTGTGTTTATCTACAATTCAAAAAATAAATATACTACGAACGGAAAAATATGTTTTTGTAAAATAATTGTATACTAATGTAATAGTTTATAATAATTAAAAAAATGTTTTCATTTTGGCGGGAGGGCTGCAGCACGCAGCCCTTATGGGCGAGCCGCCACTGGCGCAAATCATATCAAATTTCAATGTGGAAAGTGACTCTACACATTAATAAATGGGAAGAAGCTTCCTGTTCATATATGTGGTTTATGAAGAATTACATATGTAAGCACAGTATTTAAATCGGAATTCTCTTGAAACTGTACAAAGTTCCATTGACACTGAAATAAATTCCTTTGGGACAGATGCGAAAACGTGGACGACCTTCAAAAACTAAGCCAGCATTAGTTCGTCAATGAAGTTAAAGCATAAAATATATACAAAATTAACCAACACATAATAAATTACACATATTATATATTTAATGAATTTATAAATAAGTAGTTTATTAAGAAGTAGTTTTTAGGAATTAATATTGTTATATACTTGCATTGGCCGCCGTATCGATTCGTCTCATCAACCTCTCAACTGCCTGTCTCAAACGACACGGTCTCAAGTGTCCTCTTCAGCACTCTAGTTTGGATATAAGCTTCGATGTTTGGTGTTTTTCCAATCTGCTGGTTATATCTGATGTGGCTTTTGTAACCACCCAGTCCCAAGTCATCACAGACGGGATAATCTTGGTTTTACACTTGTGAAGTATTGACATTTCACTCGCTAGCATGTCGTACTTATTCAGTTCCGTGGTCTCATTAGTTTGCAGCTGATCATGTCTTGTTATTCCAATTTCAATGATAACAGCTTCATTTCGTTTCTTAACAATCACTACAATATCTGGCCGGTCATGTGATACTCTTATTACATATTATAAATAAAAGAAAATATATTACATACAATAGATTATAGATAATAGTTATTTGATTCTAGTTCAAATTTTATTTCAAACAATTTGTTTTTGTGTAAAGAGCAAATGGATGGATTGTATGAAACTACCTTTTTATGATCACGTAAACCTTTTTTGGGTGAATTGATTTTACGTTGTACGATTATTTTATGCAAAAATCATAGTTTGAACCAAAAAACCAATTATTGGATAATTGACATTTTATTTTGTATGATTTAATCTTTTTTTGGATGAAGTAATTTATTTTGTACGAAGTAACCGAATTTTGGATAGATTAATTTATTTTGTATTTATGCAACCATTTTTTCTAGATTAGCATTAGGTATAAAATATCGTAAAATGAATTTATTATTATTAGTATTTACCTTTATTGGCATATTTACATACTTAAAACACTTAGTTATAACAATACAACAAATGTATTGGCTAATAGGTCGCTACTCAAAATTGCCAATATACAAGAAAGTGTTACTATATAACCAGACTTTAAAACCACTGTGGACTTATGGCATTCAACTCTGGGGGTGTGCCAATTCATGTCACATAAACAAAATTCAGCGATTCCAAAACAAGCTTCTACGAAAGATTGTTAATGCACCGTGGTATGTACGAAATAGCGACATTCAACGGGACCGTGGCATCGAAGATGTTGCCAGTGCGATTAAAAGACTTGCTGCTAGCCACGAACAAAGGCTTTGTTAGAAACGACAAATTTTCTCCAAAATATTCTGTGAAAAATTCACACGTCCTATCTGAACTCCTTAAATAAAAAAGAACCACAATAAACATAAAGATTGTATCCTTTGATATTAGTATAGGGTCTTTCATTAAACACTTTCTACCCTTAAAGTGAAATAAAACGAAAGTGTGTGCGAGAGAGAGAGAATATATTTATTGTATACTTTATACAAAGGGCTATCGACCAACAAGGTTCTTCTGCCCGGAAATAAATTGATTTAAAATGGAAGAAAAAAAAAAACGTATGTACATATTAAGGATAACAATAGTGTAATGGGAATGAAATGAGATGAGATGATGAGTTTAGTCGTCGTAGATTGATTCGTAAAGCGTCTTAGTTGGGTGTCTGCGTGAAGTGGTTTTTATCTCATTTTATGCATAGTGGGTCTACTATGTTCCAGTGGTTATTGCTGACTTTAAATTTTGTCCGTAGTTGTTGATGTCTGTCTAGGAGTTTTGGAGACTGTATAGAAGATCTTTGGGCGGATTATGAAGGATGTTGTTTGGGTGTCTTAACTTGGAGATCAGTCGTAATGAAGTTCGTTCTGCCACTTCCAATATATTTAGTGTTCTGTCGTTAGCGTTTGAAAATAATATCTGTCTATAGTCAAGGAGGGGGCGGCAGATGGCTATATAGATTCTAGCGGCCGTTTTGATGGAAATCTCAATAGTTTGCAGCTGATCTGCCATGAACTTCCATGCGTTAGGCTACGGAAATATTTGCTTCTTGTTATAGTCCTTGTCTTTAGTTGTTTCGCGTCATTGGTGAATTTTGTTATCGAAGATCATGCCTAAGTATTTGATTTGCGGAGTGGGTGTTACGTCGCTGGTGCCTAAGTGTATGTGTGGAGAGCTGGGGGAGATTCTGTGGTTCGGAATGAGGAGTTGGCATTAAGATGGATTGGCGGAGAATCTCCAGCGATTGAGCCATAATATCGTTTTGTCAGTAAGGGCTAGTAGCTCGTGAATGGTTTTTTTGAGATTTTTTTAGGAGGAGAGGTTGATTTGGAGTTTGTCGTCGGTGTGATAATTATATATGTCGTGGCAGTATAGGTTATAAAGTAGTGGGGAGATGTGTAGGAGATATCATAGATATTTTTTATTTGTTTGAAACACCTATGGATCCCAATATAACATCTTGCAAATATCCGCCGAGGCGGAGACTTCGCTGGCATGTTGGCGCGCATCCGAAATGTCCAATTTCCCATGACTCTGGCGCATAAGGCCTAGGATGCACTATGGCTAAACCGCTGCGGTTTTTAATCGCGTTATTTGTTGACTACAGCAAGCTAATACAAGCGGCCTCACTTGCGGTTTTTTTCCTCGACTGATTTTTCCCATAGCGTACTGTGTGTATCTCGGTGTCCATATTATCCAATTCAGTAGAGAAGAAGTTGTTGATCATCAACTTATAGCGCTCGCCGTTAACAGTGATGGCCTTGGCAACGTCGTTCTCAAAGAAATATGGACCGTCTCATGTGGATTGGTATTGTCCTAAATTCAATAATTTTGTTTATTGACGTAGGTACCCATTCACCCAGAAATGGGCCAGAATTATTCGTCCATGGTGATTTGGCAAAACAGACTGATAAAATGACAGCTAATTCGAAAGGTGTAACTTAAACATTATAGCAGTTATGAAATAAGTCCGGAAGTTCCTATGTATGTTTGGACCCTATGTATGTACCCTATAGTATGTTTTCTAATGTAAATAGTAAAGATTTCCTTCAACAAGAATTATCAACAAACTTATAAAAACAGAGCTTTGTGAGTGTCAACCAAATGAAAAAACCAAATGAAACCTATGTGAACCAAAATTTCTTTAAATGTAATAACAAATTCTACCAACAAACAACTGGTCTAGCAATGGGATCTACTTTGAGCCCACTTCTTGCTGAATTATTTATGTCAAATATTGTTTCTATATTATAAACACATTTTCAAATGGGATTTTTAAAAGAAAACATATTTTATTTTGGTACAGATATTTTGGTCGCGTGTTTCATTGGTCCGGCACATCAACTGAATCAATTTCTAAATTTAATCAATAACATTCATCCCAAAATTAAATTAACTCTCGAGTTAGAAAACATCAACAAATGAACCATGTAGAGAATCATGAGAAGTTCAAGACAGGGAGGAATGGGCAGAAATGAGGGAAGCCAATGTTCAGTAGTATGATGACGCTGATAATGATGATGATAAATCTATTCGGAAGGTGGATGATATCAAGAGAACAGAGAGAACCTGCATGCGAGAGTTCCAAGACAGGAAGAAATGGGCAGAAATTAGGGAGGCTTATGGTCAGCAGTGGACGCACAGGGCTATATGATGACGACAATAATGATGATGATGGATCTATTTGGAAGGTGGATGATATTAAGAGAACAGAGGGAGCCTGGACGCCAGAGGTTCAAGACAGGAAGAAATCGGCAGAAATATTGAAGGCTTATGTCCAGCAATGGACGCACAGCGCTGTATGATGACGATTATAATGATGATGGATCACGAATGAACAAAATGTACTTTTTGGACCTAACTTTGATTCATATAAACAACAAAATTGAATTTTATATATATATATATATATATATATATATATATATATATATATATATATATATATATATCGAAATCCGGTTAGTGTCAACTGGACAATCCCCTTAACATCAAATCACCCAATATCACATAAAATAGCTGCATATCATTCTATGATACATGGTACCTTTTCCATCCCTCTTACCACGGACAGAAGAACTAAAGAATTAAAAAACTATCATATCAATTGCAACAGAGAATAGTTTCCCAATATGCTCATCCAAAATTTAAGAAATAAAAAACGGAAAAACGGAATCGTCTTCATGTTCCATCTTCATTCAGTACGTTGGCATTATTGTTATTTTGATTTTGGAATCTGCGGCCTTAGATAGATCAGATGAAGTGACATTAAACTATTTCCACAGATTTCTAAGACACGACATTCTTCTCGCTCCAATAGATCTTTTTCCGACGATTTTTCATTGGATTATGCGTGTCAGAATCTTATATTTCGAACCTCTCATTAAGTGGCCAGGATATTGCAATTTTTTTTCACAACCAGTAGGATCCCTTTGCCTTTCTCCATTCTTCTTAGAACCTCCACCTTGGTCGCATGTTCTGTCCAGGATACTCTCAACATCCTACGGTAGGCCCACATCTTGATGGCTTTAAGTTTCCTCTCGCAATACACGATGAGGATCCAAGCTTCTACACCATACAAAAGAACTAGGAATACGTAACATCCGAGTTCTCAGATCCAGGCTCAAGTCGCGGATACAGAGCAGGTTTTTTATCTTTACAAAGGATGGGTCTTACTCAAAGCTTTTTTTACTAAAGGTTTTCTCAATGCGGATATTTATTTCTGAACATTAAACCACAGAGCTGTCGACGCTTGTACCTAGGTAGTCATACCTCTCTATTTATTACTCTTTCACCTTCCACATACGTATGTTCTTTCGGCACATCAGTTTTGGTGACAATCATGTATTTGGTCGTCTTAACATTGAGTGTCAGCCCATATTCCCGACTAGCTGTGACGACATTATTTAACATATTCTGAAGGTCTTGCAAGGTTTGGGCGAAAAGTACTGTGTCGTTCGCGTAACGCAATTTGTTCAATGGAGTGCCGTTAATTCGTATTCCATCGGCATCCGTTTCGAGGGCTTCGGTGAAGATTTCTTCAGAATAGATGTTAAAGAGGAGTGGTGAGAGAATACACTGATCTCCACTGCTTTCGGCAGTTAAGTTTGGACTCGAACGCACGCACTTTGTTTTAGGTACAGTTTTGTTATTATTTGTTTCTAGTATTATCTCTTGTCTCGAGGTTTTTTCGTTCCATTGCAACTATTAGTTTGTGTTTCACTTTATCAAATGCTTTATTATGAGCAATAAAACAGGCGTATACCTTTTGGTTAACATCCAGACACCGCTTCATCAAGACGTTGTAGACAAACAAGGCTTCCATTGTCGCCAACTCCCTTTCTAAAGCCAAACTGGGTATCCGCTATATCTTCTTCCAGTTTCTTGTAAATTCTACGGTAGATAACAAAGAGAACCAAATCACCATGACCCAAATATACCCGAAATCTCCAAATTTAGATAACACTTCAACATATTTTGGCAAAACAAGGGAACAAATAGCAAATGTTTTGCGAAGACCAAATCTAAAAGTAGCATTTAAAGTTTCTTCAAAATTATGTCATATATTATTTAATGCTAAAGCCAAAATCGATCCTCTCAAAAAATCCGGAGTATATGTTTGTATTCTGACGAAATATTATATTCTGACGAAATATTTCAACTCGTCTTTCAGAACATTTTCAGAACGAAGGCGCAAAGAATAAAGAAGAAGGATGAAGAAAACCGAACAAAGGCAGAACAGAATAAAGGCACTTTCGTCTTAAAAAATACACATATTCATTTTCTAACTACTAACTAATTTTCTAACTACGGAATGCAATAGCTTGTACGTAGGTCAGCCAGGACGAAGTATTTCAACTCGTCTTTCAGAACATTTTCAGAACAAAGCCGCAAAGAATAAAGAAGAAGAATGAAGAAAACATAACAAAGGCAGAACAGAATAGAGGCACTTTCGTCTTAAAAAAGACACAAGTTCATTTTCTAACTACTAGTCTAGAATATAATCATAGCTTCCCCGGATTAGTTAATCTAAAAATCTTGCATAATTGCAACCAAGGCCCGAAGTTCTCCTGGTATCATTAGAAATTTTTAAACAAAGCCCTAATCCATCAGTAAATTTCCTTAACGAGCAAATCGTCCTAATTTTTTCACATTTTTTTAGTCTAACGCAATCGTCTCCAGATAAGTCCTCAACTATACACCGACATCTCCGCTTCCCACCAAAACTCTTAGTATAAATTCAATTTCATCAATTTGTAATCTGAAAATGACCTTCAACAGTCGAAACTCAAGTCTTGTAAAGTGTGTAGATTTATATAACTTCACAAGCTATATCATATTTTCAGAAAAATTAATAGTAAAAACGTAGTGAATTTTGAAATCAGAGTAATAATGACAATAATATATATTTATTACGTTACTTATAATACATATAAATATAAAAATTGGCCATCGATATTCCAATTAATTTCCCAAAAACAAAACAATATAATTATTTACAACAAGGCGTTTTTATTTGAAACAAAACGTTTTAAAATGATTTTTGTTGAAATAAAATCAATTTTTCTTTTCCAACATTAAAAATTATTTTTTTAAAAGAATAAATCTTTATTTTCTACATTACATTTTTATCTTTCCAACTATTTTTTTTGTTTTATTGTAAGTATCCTTTATCCGTCGCAAATAATTTATGCCTAGAGATAAGTTTTTTGTATGTGTAAAAAGGGGAAATTTATTTATTGGAAAATATTTCAACCCTTTAGGTAGACACAATAGAAGTGTAACAATAAATTGCAATGGCCAGAGGGTAGCTGAGTACGCGATGATGCAAATGAACAGCGAAGATAAGTTTCACATCGTAGCCAAATACAATACCCTGGATAAGCAAATGACCATGGTAAGGGATGTGACTTGGGTCAGTGGCAGCAATCCCGGAGATACGCCACTGTGTGGCTATGACAATTCCAAATGCCCTAGTAAGAAAAATTGTTTCAAATTTTAAATAAGTTTTCTAATTATCTTTATCTTCTTCTTTCTAGGCGAGATCAATGTTTATTTGATTGTTGCTTGTGTGGTATTTGCAACAGTTTTTATAATTTTATCAACTTTAGTTTATAGGTAAGTTTAAAATAGTCACATTTATGAATAAATGTACAAAATTTAATGTACGAGCACAAACCTTGATAGACAAAACTAAATAGACAAAATTGAGTTGCACAAATTTTGATAGACAAAATAAATTTCCATGTAAACCATATGTTAAGGATTTCATATTAGAGATTGCTGTTAGCACTTTTAATGTTTGTAGGACTAACATTTTTGTAGGTTTACTTATAACTACATAGACAGAAACTACTTCAGTAAAGGAATTTAAATGGCGCTAGCAGAATAATCCTTATTATATGTAAATGTAACTGTTTATTCTGTCTAACTGTCTAAATTCGACTGTCTAAATGAAAGGTTCGAATATAAGACGACGCGAATATAAGATATTCCGGTCAATTCGGTCACTTTTTCTGTGTGTGTTTTCTGTTTTTTAGTGTGAATTTTGTACAATACAGAGTATTGTAATTGCTAAATAATAAATGCAATTTATAAATTCTCTATAAATTTTACTAATGCAAATCTATTCATTTGGTAAAATATAATGCTTCAAAATTTATAATATATTTCTTGTAAAATAGTTTATTTGTCTGTTGTCAAGAAATTTTTACAAAAACATTAAAAATAAAAATTCATTTGCGAAATTGTGTAAAATTGAGGTTGGAACTATTACATTTTATGATGTTTATATTGTTACATATTTTATAAATAATGTATATAAACTTGCGTGCATATAAATCGGTCCCCTGTAAACTTTTGACTTTTTTTTGATTTTTTTTTGAAACTATTTATGACATGAAATAGATGGATAGATAAGATATTGTAGGTTTCGGTGGGCTTTTGTAGGTCTCTAATCGTTGGTATAGTTAACCATTTAGAGTTCCTCCTCTAGTCCTGATGCCTTTAGGTTTAGGTTAACCTCAGGATCTGAGAGGGATTCAAGGATTGTAACTCCAGTGTGTTCAAGCAATGGG
The DNA here is from genome assembly GCA_944588485.1 of Phosphuga atrata. Lineage (NCBI taxonomy): Eukaryota > Metazoa > Arthropoda > Insecta > Coleoptera > Silphidae > Phosphuga > Phosphuga atrata. The sequence goes on along the minus strand of OX155907.1, from coordinate 987,250 downwards.
CCCCAAGGTACATTTGTCTCTTGCGGAGCAGTGCTCCGCAATCTTTGAGCAGATGTATGGAGGTTTCCTCTGCCGAGCCACAGAATCTGCATCTGTCATCTTCCTCTAGGCCTAGGGCCTTGAAGTCTTTTCTAAGTTTCAGTGTCCAGTCAGGACTCCTGTCAGAATTATATGCTTGTTTCTGTTTAGTTTCAGGCAAACTTTTGTTCTTTTCTGGTTAGAAGATCCCAGCATTACTTTGGATTTTCTACTTTTGGAAGTTCTTTCCAGGTTTTCATCCATCGTTGTCTTATTTATTCATCTAAGATGCTACGTGATCGGCTGCTTCGTTTCCATCCAAATCAGTGCGTCCTGGTACCCAGGGTAGAGATACTTTTATTTTCCCTACCGAGCTTGTTTAGCTAGTACAGTCCCATATCAGTTTGGATCTGATGGTGTATCAGCTAATGGCCTTGGTTGCTCCTGGGCTCCTGGGCTCCTGGGCTCCGATAGGATAGCAATTTTTTGCAAAGTTTTTTGCGATAGTTCCTGTATAGGTTTTATTGTGCATATCTTTCGATTGCATGTAACTCTGTTCCAACAGCTCATGCGAGGTGTTGTTAAAGTCTCCTTCAAGGTCTAAGAAGGCACATATCGCTACTTCCTTTCTAACTAGTGCTGCATCTATTTCATTAGTCAGCTGATAAAGGGCGGTCTCTGTTGATTTTCCTGCTCTGTATGCGTGCAACAGTTGTGCACCTACTAGCACTGTTGTCTTAAGGTGATTGCCAATTACCGTCTCTTGTAGTCTCCTTTTGTAGTAAGGCGGGAACTAATCCACACCTGGGGCCTTGATTGGTTGTAAAGTGCCAATAGCCCATTTGATTCAGTTTTCCGTACAGATGGACGTGGCCCTCCGCCAGTCAGCCCGACTTGGTCTCTGTAGTTGCAAGCCCTAGGTCTCTTTGAATTTGCTACATCCAGCAAAATGGGTTTCTTGATGGAGGATAGCTCTTTGCTCTTCTTTTTCCGTATAGCTCCCATAGGCTCTGTTGAGAGTGGCTGTCATTTCCACTCTATCCTTCGCATAGTCTATCCATCTCTATCCTAGTGCTTATGCAATCCAACTATTACCGGGGTAGATTCTATATTTTCACAGGACCTAAAGCTGTTCCTTTTTGCCCTTCTTTTTGCCCATTTTGTGGATGGTGAGCACATTGGAGCATTCTAGCCAATTTCCAAATTGTTTGGCTATATTAAAAAGCCTACGTACTTCTGCTCTTAATGTAGCCAAATTTGTATTCTACCATTTTTCATCCTTATGCTATTTCACAGTTTTTACCGGGCAGCTGGATTCAAATGCTGTGGTGATTGCTACATTTATTTCTCCTACAGCTTGCTTTAGTACGGTGTAGTGTTTGATGCTACGAGCACTGTACTCTTTTAGTCTAGATCTATACATAGGCCACAGCGTCCGTCGGGGGTTTCGGATGGGGGTGTTTTCCTCACTTGGGTGTCTCATGGTGTCAAATAAAGAAATATGCGAGAGAGATATGAAAGACAATTTAATATGCTTCAATAGTAGTTTAAATTTAACAAGAATGCATGTCGTTTAGAGCCGTAGCAAACGGTAAACAAAAACGAACGTATTTATGTGGTGGTGATAACGAAAATAACAAAGTTGTGAAAGATTGCAATTATTGCCTTTGCAATTGAAATTTGCACATTAATCGTTTTTCATAATTTGATCAGTATTCAAGAGTGTTAGTTTAATGCAAACTACACCGCAAAAAGTTGCCCAAGTTTTTGTTCTCATCGAAAATGGACATAGCCAGCGAGTTATTGCTTAACAACTGGATATGACACGCTCCGCGGTTTGAAGTGTGTTCCAATGTTATGAGCAAACTGGATCCTTTTATAGACGACCTGTAAGGCAGAAGGAGATTTATAACGGATAGGGATGACTTTATTGTGTCAACATCATTAAGAAATTGTCACTGATTGGACTGTATTGAGCAATTACAAATTTAAAAATATGCGGCAAAAAATCGCGGTTGTTTTTCACTTACCTTCTAGTTATTAAATTTCTAATTTAAGGGAGGAAACTGGAAGGAATAAAGACAAGAAGGATATTCGGCTTCTCCCCTTTAGGGTTCTCCCCTTGCAACGCAGATCTTCTATAATGGGCAGAATTCCCAAAAAGTTCCCTTCAATAAAATGAGCGTGGTGGCATGCCGGCCGAGACAAAAAGTGCAAAACTCCTAACAATGGCTGTGTTTCTCTCGTTGCGACTGTAATCACACTAACTAAAATTTAACCGCGGCGCGGTTTTTTACCTAATTCTTTTCTAAATCGCTACGCGATTTTTAATTCTATGCGCTATTGACAATCGCCCTCTTTTAATGCTGTTTAACTGGAACAACAGCTTCGTAAAGTACGAAGAGTGGCTATTAGTTAAACAAATATTTTAGCTTTCAGTGTCTTTGGATTTGAAAGTTTTTCTTTAGTCTTCAAGAAAGATATGAATGGATTTTTTACATGCCTTCCTTTAAAATGCATTACTCTAATGAGTAGTTTCTCGGTTTGCTCTTGATAAGAATCGGTTTCCACATAAGAATTTGGAAATATTCTAGACAATATTTCTACACTAGATTTCTTTGCTAAACTGGAAATGTTTAGTGGATTTTACAAATGCACCAAAGGAGTTGCTAATTCTGATTGTCTTCTTTCTTGAATTCGTTCTTCTAAAGCACATACAAATTTCAAACTTGTTTCAGTATTTAAATTTTTTAGTTCATTTAACAGAAACTCAAATATACCTCACTTGTTAATATGCACAATGCACCTAAACATACCCAACTCGTTGCATATAATGAATAGCAAACCTTATAAGATAAAAACTAATTTGTACCTAATAATTTAATTTATTTGAAACCGGTTTTCTTAATTTAAAAACCGGTTTCCAAATGTGACAAAGTTTCTTTCAAAACCGGTTTTTGATACCGGGTTTGAAAAACCGTCAAACCCTACTACCCCAGATGGGATGACTACCCTATCCGTTTTAAATCGTCTTCTGCCTGTACAGGTCGTCTATAAAAGGATCCAGTTTCCCCAGAACGTTGGAACATTCTTCCAACCGCGGCTCGTGTCATATCCAGTTGTCGAGCATTAGCTCGCTGGTTAGGTCCATTTTCGATGAGAACAAAAACTTGGACGACTTTTTGCGGAGTAGTTTGCATTAACGGGTGCTAAGTACATAAAGGAGATTATAGCAGTTCTTATGGTACCTTACATCGACATTTAGATCGGAGAAGAATTTAGCTTTATGTAAGACAATTCGAAGCTGCAAGAATCGTGCAAGATTACACTACAGAAATCGGTTTTCGGGTTATGGAGTGACCAGTATGCAATCCCAACCTAAATCCGACAGAACATTCAGGGTATGAGCTTAAACGAAGAATTCGAGCTGGATTTGTGCTCCAACCTAGACCCCAGAGCTTATTGTTGCAGTAGAAGAAGAGTGGCTTAACATCCCACAATAAACAAAAGCGAACGTGATTAGATCTATGTCTAATCGTATGATTGATGTTATTAAGGCAATAGGGGTATACCCATTATTAATAATTTATTGTTAATTTAAATAATTGTCAATAACCATATTTCTTTTATAAATAAAAATGCTAATTTGTCTCAGGAGTTAATTTCACTAAAGAAAAGTTAAACACAAGCAACCGAAATAAATTAAAAAAAGTTCGTATTAATAGTATAGTAAAGAACGAGTTCAATAAGCGCTATTTTTCAGCACCCGTACATGTTTAGACGTACATGGAATAACAAGTGCCACCTTTTATGCCATTTCTAAATAAAAAAATTGTCGATAAATATTGAGAAAATTGTATCGCACTCGTCGAGGCATTACCGAACCCATATGAGTGCTTTAATCTCTTCATTATAGACATAAAATAGAAAAAGCATATTAAATTGTCTTTCAAACGGCATATTTCTTTATTTCATCTCATAAATAGTTTCTAAAAAAATAATAGTTTAAATCAAAAGTTTATGGTGGGCAAAAGGCTATGCACGCAAGTTTATTTATAAAAACAATATATTAAATTCTTAATCAAAATAAATTTTGGAATTCTTCGCGAATAAATTTAATCATGAGAGAATGATGAATATGATTTAGTTGAATTAATATATTTATAATTTAATTTAAGTGAATTATTTGTTGTTATAGACATTTTAAATTAGAAGAAGAAATATCCTCAATGACATGGAAAGTAAATTATTTAGACATAAATTTAATAGACAAGCCACATAGTATATATTCATCAACGGGATCGATAGCAAAACGAGGTAGTCAAACGGTAAGAGTAAAAATTATTGGAGTAAGATAATCGACTCTAGATAAAAGTTTCTTTATATCATTTATCTATATATAGACGTTGGCATCTGAAATGGAAGGGTTTAGTCTGGCAGGCGACAGACAAATTTACACTACAGTGGGTTACTATAAAGCTATACGAGTCGCTGTTAAGAGATTAAAAGATACGAAAATCGAATTGAATCGTGAACAATTAAGGGAGATGAAAGTGATGAAGGATTTGTCAAATGATCATCTGGTTAAATTTTATGGGGCTTGTCTGGAGAGCCCTCACTGTTGCATATTAACTGAGTATTGTCCGAAAGGATCGTTGCAGGACGTTTTAGAGAATGCCGAAGTGAAATTGGATTGGGTCTTCCGGCTCTCGCTGATACACGACATTGCCAGAGGAATGCAGTATTTACATAATAGTGATATTAAATCTCATGGAGCATTGAAATCGTCTAATTGTGTGGTCGATAGTAGATTTGTTCTGAAAATCACTGACTTTGGAATGAGTTTTCTCAGATGTTATTCTGTCGAAGACAATATTGATCTAGGTTCCACAGCCGGAAATGAAATACATTCCTATTGGCAAAGTAAATTTACATCTTCCCAATACAAATTAACACAAAATAATCTATCCAATGTTTTTAGAACAATTATGGACTGCACCTGAATTATTGCGGATGGAAAATCCGCCGATAAAAGGGACGCAGAAGGGCGATGTTTATTCTTTTTCTATAATTGTGCATGAAATTGTCACTAGGCAAGGCGTTTTCTATCTAGGAAACAACAATGATATTTCCAAGAAAGGTATTTATAACTTAATTATATTTATAAAAAACTGCATTTTTTTCTCCTATATATATGAACAAATACCATATTGTTATTTTTATATCATAGGAAATAATAAATTTGTATGAAACTGCAAAATTAGAATGTTTAGAGAGTTGCTGGAAATATGTAGGAGAAAATTCGGAAAAATGTTAAAACATAAGTGTAAGTATGTATAAATTGTAATATTGAAAATTCCCTAGAAACTCCGAAAGAAAATTTATATCTTTTTCTTTATAAGTTGACATATGCTGTTCGTTTCTGGTAAATAATAATTTTCCAGTGGAGAAATTCCATTGTATCTTAATATTTTCCAGTATTTGTGACAAGAAATATTTTCGCAATTTATACATTATTTTATTATACAAAACCCTTGTTAACGTATCAAACGTTTGACATAAAGCGCGTCTTTATTTCATGGAAATTTCTTTACAGATTTGGGCTAATTTGAACCGACTTCTATAATAGCTGAAAATTTTCTCTTAACGTCATATAATTAGAAATTTCCACAATGTTTGATACTATCAACAATAAGTTTTTGTTTCATCTTGAATTTAGCGCTCTGCTTTCTTACAAGTTCTGAATCAATAACTTCAAACGAGAATAAAACAATATATAAGAAAATTGAAAGAAAATTTAATATATCAACTATTAAGTTTTTTTGTGTAACTTTTTTAACGGTTTTTATATTTGATAAGTTTCTTGACGCAGATATAAAATGTTGGTTTCCAAAGTTGTGTGGCAAGTTTTCCTTTTGTTCTGCCTCGTATTGTCCTAGAAGTTTACATAGCACATAGTAAATACAAGTAATAATTCATTTACGTTGGGGGGTATTCTGGAATGAGCCCAAAATTTCGAAATTCTCTGTTTGATTTTACCCCCTTGACATTTACAACGACATATTTTAATAATAAAACAATTCGTCTCATGTAATATTCCATATAACTTAACAAGACCTTCTTTTATTATTAGTCCTTGTTACTAATAACAAAATGTGTTTTTTGTTGTGTCGGAAGAGTGAATAGAATATTTATCGGGTTTAATACTTTCTGAAAGTACTAGAAAGTACTATAACTCCCATTATCCACTTTAAAATGATGAAGATATTTCGAGGAGGAAAAAAAGTTTCTTCTTCTTTTCGTTTGTCTCTGCGAAAAAGTTTGCTGAAGGGAAAAGTTTCCGTTCTGGGTCACATAATTTAGCTCACAATGCGTGCAATTTTAATAGCGGGAATTCATCCTTATCCCGATATTTAATTCACCCCTCACAAACAAACAAAAAACTATTCAAGGAAGTCAACTTCTTCGTTTATTGTTTAATTAAAGAATCGATAAAATTATTAACACAAACCCTTAATTAAAATTATTTACACAAATACAAATTAATAAACAAAATGAAGTCCTTAAAAAATAAGCCATTAATAAAATAGATTAGTATTTGGTATTTAATTAAAAAGAAATTACAACAAACATGATGAAATAACAAACAAAGCTCGTACTATATATACAATTTATTAAACTTTTTTCTTCTTCTTCTTCCCGTGGTACTACAGTTCTACTGGACTTTGACCTCCTTCAATTTCTATCTCCAGAACAATCAATTTCAACTCGCCACCTGCCAATTCCTCAGCCCTCTTTCTCCTCTCTTTTATTCCCCTTCCATCTGGTGCTGGCCCCAGGCTACCCTTTTTGGTACTCGTACGATCAACGATTCCCTCCATGTGACCCGCCCATCGGATTCTTTGGATTTTAATATGTTCAACTCGTGTCTGTGTAGAGTTGTTTCAATTGAAAGTTGAACTATATCCTTCCCCCTTCTTCTTCTTGGTCTGGTCGGCATATTTTTATCAGTACCTTACTCTCGAATACATTTAGCCACTTTTCAGCTCTCCTTGTTAGGGTCCAGGTTTCGCAACCCTAAGTTATAATGGGTCATATTAGGGTTTTGTATATAATTATTTTCGTATGTCTCCCAACCAGGTAGGACTTGCGTGTATTGTGCAGTGCGTATAGTGCTTTACTTCCTTTCTTCTTCTTGTTTCGAATAGACCTACTTTGGACCACGCTTGTTCAACTGTTGGGCTTTGATCTTTGCCCAGTATTATCGCATCTTCTGCCGGTGTAACCCCTTTATGTCTTCTATCCAGGGGGTACCTTTCCTTCGGGGCTTTCTCAAAAAATCCACGGACTTTCTTCAGGGTGCGTCTCACAGACTATCTGTTTTGGAGATCTGTTATTCCCAGTTCTTTATTATCCTTCTCGGAGTCTATCAAACCAAGTGGTATGAACCTTCTTGTTTTGCCAGAAGGTTTGCCAGAAACAGACGGTTGGTTAGTCGGTTTGGAAGCAAACTTGCAACGTGGCCATAAAAAGCTACCCTTCTTTTCCTTGCACACTCAGAGAGCCTATCAATATGTTCGTAGAGCTCAGAGTTATGTCGCCTTGAGAATTCCCCATCTTCCCTTACTTGGCCTAGGATCTTCCTGAGGATTCTCTCCGACTTCCAATTTCTCGACCAGACCTCTTCGATTAAAGGAATGACACTCCATGGCATAGAGGGCTTCTGGTCGTAAGACTGATGTGTAGTGCTTAAGTTTCAGGTTGCGTGACAGGCATTTCTTGTTGTAAGTGTTCTTACTCAGTCGATAGGCTAGTTCTAACTTGTTGACCCTCATGGATAATAATGCTTTTTCTGATAGGTTGGGTTCAATCCATTCGCCGAGATACTTAAATATTTCAGTCCACTTGATGTTTCCCTGCTCTAGTAACATCTCTCTGTTTGCTTCTTTGATGTTGGTGAAGAATTCTGTTTTCTCTAGCGGCACTTGAAGAGCCACTTTGGCAGCCTGTTTTCTGAGGCAATTTACCTGCATTGTTGCCATCTCAAGAGAATTAGCAATCAGTGCCATGTCATCTGCAAAGGCCAGGGAATCTACAACCAATTCATCGTTCTTACGTCCCAGGTAGATACCACTCTGAACACCCAAGCTGATCAGTTCCTTGCGCCATTCTCTCATAACCTTTTCAAGAACACAGTTGAAGAGTAGTGGGCAAAGTCCATCTCCTTATTTCACACCAGTTTTTATTTCGAAGCTTTCTGAGATCTCACCTCTAAATTTAACATTGGAATGGGTGTTGGTTAAGGTTTTTAGGATGAGTCTGCGGGTTTTGTTATCTAGCACTAGTTCCTGTAGTACTTTGTTAAGCGTTACCATAACCACCTTGCGGTTTCTCATCTTGGAGTATGCAAGTACAGCTTTAAGATTGACGATCTGTTTATCTGATTGTTTTTATCTGAGTTTCTTTCCTTCCTTTCGTTATACTAAATTTATTTTCTTGGTTTATGTTCATTGTTTTGTTGATCTTGCTTCCAAGATAGGTACATTTTGATACTAATTTTGTTGTGTCTTATCCGATGGTCCAGTTTGGGCTGAGTTTTGGGTCTAGCATCGTTCAGTCCATTGCTTTTGTTTTTACCGTGTTTATTTCTAGTCCTACTTCTCGTGCTTTCTGTATCAGTTTTACATACTTCTCTTTCACTACGTTCTCTGATCTTCCTACTATATTTATTATTATTCCTTTGGTTATTATTGTTCCGATCGTGTCCTGCGAGGTCCTATTCTGAACTGCTCTGTCAGGTCTGCTGTATTTCCTCCTTACCCTTTGCGTTTTTATTGTCATTTTAGGCAGATTTGTCAATTTTTTGGATTCCTAGATCTTCCATTACCTTATACATGTCATACATTGTCGTATGCTTGTTTGAAATCCACGAATATTTGTGGCATGCATGCATTCATTTCCGATGGCTTCTCCATTATTTGCCTGATGATGAATAATTGATCGGTATCGGTCGTTGATCTGCCTTTCCTGAACCCTGCTTAGTATTCCCCGATCTACTCTTCGACGTATGGCGCTATTCGCTGTCGTAGTATGTCGGTAAAGATCTTGTATGCCGTGCATACGGGCGAGATGCCCCTATATTAAACTTATTTAATTAAACTATTAACACAAACACGAATTAGAGAAATGAGCTATTTGTAAAATGTGTCCTTATTTGGCATTTAATTAAAAAAAAATTAGAACAATGTGAACATTATGAAATTACAAAAAAAGCTGGTACTAAATACACATTTTATTAAACTTGGTAACGCGCCCTTAAATTTTATATAATTTGTTTCTTAATATCGAAGAGAGTTTCTTGAGATACAACTCGTGCTGTATATCACCCTTGTTTTCCGTTATAATTCTCGTTTAATATTCGCTTAAAAGAAATAAAAATATAACATCCCGTGGAAACGGTGCAAAATCCCGGCCCTCGAAATTCGTAAATTCACTTTTCCACGACATATTTAGTGTTTTTCATCTCTAAATATTCCTGCTCCCACATTGAATCAACCACAAGATTGATTAAAACGTCAAATTTAAAATATTTCAAAAAATAATCTTATTACATAGACAAGTCCAGATTACACTAGACAAACATATTATTTAATAATTATCATAGATAAAATGTTAGTGAATATATAAGCTAACATTATTATAAATAAAATGTTATTGAAAATATAAACTAATTATAAACTAATCAAATTACAATATTGAACAATTTGTAATATTCGATAATAAAATTGTTAGTAAAGTTTCGGTGGGATATGGGTTGTGTCGGTCGGTATTTATTGGGCACAAAACCCATGAAGTTTTCAATTTAATTAGAACCGCTCTCGGCTGGCAAACATTGATTTCACACGGTATTTGTCTGATGATGTAAAAGCCAACATGTGTGCAATTAGCGTACTACTTGATGACAATATTCTACAACAACACCCACTATCTCAATCGATATATCAGCATTCCTCAGAAATTCTAACCAAATTAATCGGCACAATAATTAATCAACAATAAAACATGAAACCCGGCGAATTTTTTTTTTCTATCTTCTTCTTCTACATCTCTTCTGAAATCCAATTAGAGTGTACTAATAAAATTTACCTTAGAAAGCCATTTTATAGCTATAGCTTCAGAATCATTCGCGTTTGCCATCTCTTCTGATGTGTTTTATTCTTTGTTATCAATCCTATTCTTGTCACTAATTTATGAAGAGCTTTCTATACATGAATAGAATTGCGGAAAGAAAAAAGGAAAGTGGATTATGCCTTTAGATTTGCCTTTTAGATAATTTGTAAAATTACAACAATATTTTGGAAATGATTAAAAATTTTATGGAACGATCCGACTTTTTACACTCTCGGCGAAGGGAAAAAAATTATGATATGCTGAACGCTTGTCCGTCTACGCATTACCACCTTTTTTAATTACTTACCCACTGTGTAATTTTCATTTAACTCATAATTAAGTAATTTTTTGTGGGTCTCTAAATACGCTATCATTTACAAAGTTTAATTAACTTAATATTGATTTTTTTCGAAATGGCAAAAAATTACTAAATTTCATATTGTCTATACCAGGGGTCATATTGTTATGACCGCGTGCGAATTTTTTAAAATTCCCACATTTCTAAATGCTGTTGTGCCAGGTAACTTCAATCAATTACCTCTTTAGCCTGAATATAAGACGTCTCATATTTTACTATTAATACACCACTATTTGTAAGAAAAGAATTAAAGAAACTATGTTTTTTAATTCACAAATTGACTAATAACATAAATAAAATTCATAATTATTTTCATTTATCAAGTTATGGCTTTTTTCTGGTTGACCTCGTGGCATCCCTTAGCAGTAAAATGCAGGAGCCACACTGTACTAATAATTATATTTTATTTATGTTATTAGTTAATTTGTGAATTAAATAACATAGTTTCCTTAATTCTTTTCTTATAATGAAAATTCAAGTAGTAATTTTTTCCTATATTTTTTATTTTACACCACTATTTATTTAAATAAATATAATATTATATTATTAATTTTGATTTATTGATTCATTATTAATTCTTTATTACATACTATATTACATATTATTATTTCATTCTATTTTTTTACATGTCAACTGTAACACGTGTTCCATAGGGTCGCCATCGCTAAACTTAACTAAACAAGAATAATTTGGAGTTTATTTGGCTTATTGTTAGTCAGAGAAGAGTTATTTTGGCGATATTAGACATATACACAGTGGTTCGCATAGGACTTTTAAGCTAGACAAAATTGTTTTCGTTCGTTTTGAGATCAAAATCCTATTAATATGCATCGCACTGACCGATACAAGGTTTAAAAACCGTAAGTTGCATTAAAATAGGGTAGGTAGGTTCTTATAGGGTAGGTAGTAAACAGGTAGGTTCTTATAAAAACACTTACAAATACTTATAAAATTATTTATTTAAATTTTACATTAACAATAATTAAACAAATTATATAGAGACTACAGTATAATCTCGGTAATTCGGCCGTTCGTTAGTCGGACGACACGTTCAGTAATCCGGCGGTCTGGAGACCGTTCGCGCTTTTCCCTCCCGCCACTCTTTCTGATAATCCGGCGGTTGTCTAGTCGCATATGTGTCGGATTATCGAGATTGTACTTTTTAAAAAAATACAAACATAATAATCTTTCTAGATGTTGGGTTAGGTTTTACTTTTTTCAAATGCATCTGCTGTTGAGTAGTCATGATCAGGATCATGATGATCAGTAATTACTGATAATCATCAAGTATATTTTCTTCTGAAGTCCTAGATTTATTATTTCCCCCTAATATTCTGGGAAAGACAGTGTAAACGAAAATTTGATTTTGACCAAGGGAATTATTGAATCTATAACTTCAGAAGAGAATTCGGAAGCCTTTTTTTCGCGGAACATCTCTTTAGCTTGATATTACAGGAACATCTGTTATCACTAACATATTAAGTAAATCTCTATTCGTGGCATTACGTGACTGTTGTATTGTGTTGCCCAAACCTTCTACAGTGCTTGTTTCGGGCTTCCTCGAAAAGCTGCCCGATAGGCAACAAAGCAGAAGCGAACTTCTGAACTGTGAACAAGGATTTTGTGAACATTAGCAGGCATGTAATACCGGATAAAGAGTTGCGGACAGTTTCCTTGTTTCAGCGGCAAGAGCTTGAAATTTGTCAATGTTAATATCACATTTTGAAGATAAAGCCCGAAGTAAAATTTCAATTATTATTAATGTAATATCCAATCCTGTAATATCAGCACATAACTCTGGTGTTTCAAAAAACGGTATTTGCATCATTTGTATTGCCATACCCTGATTTTGGCTTATCTACAATTAGCCATATTTCGGTCTTACAACGGATTTTAATTTCAGCTTTTTCATATTCCGATCTAATCTGTCATTTCTTAATATCATGACGATAGCTAATATCAAGCAAGCACCTAATCCGCACATTCAATGTAGATAAACCAAAACCAAAATTATAATATCATTTTTGATTACAAATTCGTCATTCATTACTTTTTGGGTTGTCCCAAAAATGAAGCACTTCCGTGATGAAGAAGTTTCGGTCTACGCATTACATCAGTTATGTTATGTCAGAAGCATTTGGTACATGACTGAATTACCTAGCATATAGTCGGCAATAAATTATTTATTTCTTCTAAAACTTGGTTAGTTTCTTCCACTGTCTTTAGTTTCATTTGAAAAGATAAACTTTATTGGACATTGCATTGTAGGAGATGGTCGAGGATTCTTGCAGACTATAATACACTACATCCTTAAATTGAAGGGGAACGAATGAAAAAATAAACAAAAATTCACCTCAGTGTCCAACAATGTCACTGTTCGTAAATTTTTGTTTGTATTTGCTGTGACCGGAACTTCCATCACAGCCTCGCTTACTAATCAGAGTAAATGACGAGCAAGGATACAGTTTCAAGGATTACAGTTTTATCTAAACCGGCTTGAACTTTGTTATCGTTTGCGTTTAAGTCACACAAAATTTGTTTGTCTCCAGGATAAGAGGTAACTTTAGCTTTCCTAAGAGTATGCAGTGACGCAAATACCTTATGTCCAAATTTAATATTTCACTTCTGAGTCTGCTTATAGGCAAGGCTTGTTAATTTACTCAAAATTCAAAATTATTGATTTCATTATTTAAGTAAGTATAGTAAGTGGGTTTAATACATTACAAATACATTCTAAATGAAATGTGTCGCAGTTAGTAATAGGAGATATAACTCAATTGCATAATATTATACCTTCGAGAAGAACTCTTCTACTTCGTATGGTTCAATGATACTTAGGAGTTGGAATAGGTTTATTGACACAATTATTACAAGCATGAGTTTATAACTATTAAATTTATTTTATTTACTATAAATACCGCATTTTCCGGTGAATAAGACACACCCTAAAATGTAACTTACTTTTTGTGCGCCTATAACGCGGACCTACGTTTTAAAGACAATTTTTTTGCAGCTCTTTATATTTTCAATATGTTCAGAGCATTGAATAATTTTATTCTACTATACGGAGGATTTCTTTCGGCCAACGTGAGAACATGCTTGGATAGCTGATACAGCTCTTTGTTAAATCGTGTTAGCCGTTCAGTGGGTTTATCAAAATCTATAAAGAGGTGTTTGTGTTTCTTAAGGAACACATTGTTCTCAAAAATATACGTGGCTGTGGTTGTTAAAATGTTCGCCTTGCGGAAACGTCCTCTGCAAGATTCACTGTAGTTTAAATTTAAGTATTCGCAGTGCTTTTTGCTGTATCTTAAAGACACAGCATCCAAATGCTGTTTCAATTTCCTTTCTCAAAACTCTTCGCTTGTTGTCTTTTAATGACCTAATAAAATTTCTGCGTAGGTTATTATAAGGATTCTTGAATGATGAATTATATTATATTTGACAAAAAGGCAGAAAGCAACTTGGAATATAGTCAGACCTTTAATGACCTAATAACATTTCTGCGTAGAATATTATAAGGATTCTTGAATGATGAATTATATTTTGACAAAGTTTGTAGCAGTTTAAGGTACATTTCCATTTTCTTCAAATACAGGTTACTAAAGACGCATTTAGATGTTTCATTGGTGTGTACGATAACTTTAGGAAAGGCCGCGTTGAAATTTATCAGAAAAATGTCCATGAAAACGATCTGTCAATATCGTAATTCCCAATTTTAAAAACCTCATCCATGGTACCTTTTCCATTAGTTGCCTATGGTACTCCATATTTTCTTTATTAAATAATCTTGTCCATCTGGTATTCAAGATTGACTGCCCAGTTTTGCCCTCTAATAACTGAATTTGAGCAGAGTGGTCCGATATGTGATGATCTTTGGTTTTAGAGCTATACTCAATGCAGAGATTGACTATTATATTATCAATACAAGTTCCAGACCCGGGGTGGCTTATTTCAGGTGATACGAGGACCTTTACTCTTAACATAGTACGCCAAAGCTTCGTCACTGCTCGTAGCTCTTGGCTCAAGTTTCTCACACTGCATATAATCGTTCGTAACACATGTTAATTTTTATGTCTCTAATACCTGATAATCGCCTTGACATATCAGCAGTGTAGGTTAGCTTACTAGCATATCGGAACTTGATAATATCTTTAACACGTCTTCCTTTTGCTTTAAGGGTTGATTCCGAGAACTCTTTCATAGGCTTCCAAGGTCTTCCCTGGTAAGTTCGTTAGAAGTAATTGGCACCAGGTTGATAATATAAATTTTGAAAAATATATTTCAACCCATTGGCCACTCTGAGTTCTTCTGTGCAAACAGCTCTTTGTTCCTTGTTCAGCTCGCCAACTTTTCCGCAATTTTGGATGAAATCGCGAAATGATGACCTTCGCGTTTCTTAAAGAATCTTCATTTGCAGCCCTAACATCCTCTCTTGAACTAATAAATCGTAACATTTCCTCTTACCTTTCCATGTTTCAGTCATTCTTCAAAAAAATCTATTGTCGATATGGCGAGTTGTGCAAATTAACAAAAAATGTATTAGTTGTGTTTCATATCATTATAAAGTAGATAAATGCAAGTATATTATATATTAATCCTAGAGGAGGCACATGAGGGGACATTCGTGCAATGTTGAAAAATAGGTAAAATGCTAAGTACTTTATATTACATTAAATGAATAATGTAGTAGTTTATGATACAAGTGTGCGAGAAGGCTATTGTGCATGAGTTACGAGGTTTCTAAATTTAAAACTTAGATAACAGGTAATCTAAAAAAAATTGTTTCTTCCCGATAATATTGAAAAATAGTAATTTTGACAGACAAAATACTTCATATCACTGACAAAATAAGGTTAGAACGTTCAGCGTGTCTGTGGCAAAAATTGCTACCTATTAAAAACCCACAGCGACGGGACACTATTTATAGGTTAAGTTATATTAGAGCCAGATAAGTCCATACTGAGAGGCTGAGACTTCCTGGTTCAAAATAAAAAAAAAAATAATTAAATTTTAATTTACGTAAGAAAATTTATTTTCACTGCGTCAATGTTTTTTGTTTAGTGACGCGAGTTGTCACCATTATAACAATAAACAGAAATCCTTTAATAAAGCCTACCTATTAAAAACCCACAGCGACGGGAACACTATTTGGTCGTTGTTGATGCAATCTAGCTTAACCCAGATTCAATCTAGATTAGGTTATGGTTAGGTTAAGTTATACTAGATCCAGATAAGTCCAGATTGAGAGGCCGAGAATCTTGATTCAAAATAAGAAAAATTAATTAAATTTTAATTTACGAAAGAAAATTTATTTTCACTGCGTCAATGATTTTTGTTTAGTGACGCGAGTTGTCGCCATTATACCAACAAGCAGAAATCGCTTAATAAAGAAACTTCATATGTTTTACATTGGACTTTTACGCATGATTTACACACTCTTAATAATGCAATCCTTCATATAAAATAATTTACTTACTAATATATTCATTTTGGTGTGCGAATAGATAAATATCGTTAAAAAAATGTCCTTATATTCTACTCCAATCTTCATAATGCACAAATAGCACAGAAATTTTGGAACACAAACTGTAATCAAATGGTAAGACGCACAAATGTTACCGAATATGTGAAAAAATTGCATTTCCTTATATAACCATATTTTTTATGGCTTGCCATTAAAGAGTCATTAGGAAACAAATCTGGAATAGTTGTTACCTAAGAGTTTTTTGTGAACTATGATAATTATATTCCACGAACGAAAGGGTTGTTTTGTCTACAAATTCATTGAACAATAAACCTGCATGAATACTACTATTATTTCACAAAACCGTGCACACTAGATAAACTATTAAATAATAAATAACATATACTGACAAATTATAGATAAGTTAATTCTAAGTAAAACCTAATCAGTTGTTTAATATTTCAATAATCCTGGGTTAATAGAATGCGTAAAGAAAAGCGGTTTTTGTACATATTATTGCGTAATACATAACGCTAGGTGTTTATTAAAAACAACAAAAACAAATTAAATAACAACAAAATGAATTTTTATTAAGAAATTATTAAGAGATACATTTTCGACTGTATAGTAGTATGAACTAGTATGTAGTATACTAAACTATGTACTGTACTAGTATGTACTATACTAAAATAGTGCAACATTATTTTATAGTTTAATTTGTTTAATTACAATATTTGGTAATTTTCAATTGGTAATCATAATATAAAATAAAAAAAGAATTAGGGAAACTATGTTCTTTAATTCACAAATTGACTAATAACCTAAATAAAATATAATTATTAGTACGGTGTGGCTCCTGCATTTTACTGCTAAGAGACACCACGACGTCACCAGAGAATGACATAACTTTAAATTAAATAGTTAAATGAAAATAATTATGAACATCCATAGACGCGTTTCTGCGTTTTGGCTTCATTAGTATGGACTTATCATATAAATGCAGCAACCACACCGTACTAATAATTCTAGGAGTAGTAGACACAGGAGGAGATAGGAGAAGTAATAGACAGACAGGAGGAGTTACGTGTAATAGACCGAGAGGAGGAGATAGATGTAGTAGACAGACAAGAACAAATGTACATATTTAAACAGAAAAAGTATGGCTGGTGAAAATTTAATTAAACTAATAATTGTAAAATATTTTGTGTGAATGAGTGAGTGTGTCTAAACGTGCATTAATTTCAAAAATTCCTAGCTAAGTTGATGGTGTAATTACGCAGAGTAGCGAGTACTTTATATTCTATGGTGCGCCAACAAATTAAACTCAGCTTTGCATCTAAATTCCGTGGGGATTAAGAACCCAATGAAATTACTTCATTCATACCCGATTGATTTCGGAAACTTATAACTAGCCCGCAACAATTTTATCAAAAACCCACATTTGGGACATTGCGTTTTGCCGTCGACGTCGTTTTACAAAGAAAAAAATTCGGTTGCATTTATAAAACGGATATTAATAGAAACGACATCCCATATTTTTAATGGCAAAATCAATATTGACAGGTCTTTCCACATTGTTTTACCAATATTATTTCAGCAATTTTTAATTTATTTTTCCAATAATTAATTAACATAAACATGTAAACTCTAATTACATTTTGATATAGAAATGATAAAAGAAAACAAAATATATATTTTTAGTTGTTTTAATTTAGTTTTAACAGGATATTATTTATAGATATACAGTTTAAAATGGACTATTTGAATTAAATGAATTCGATTTATGGGATTACATAAAAGCTGAGTACTACTAGATTACTTCAAAGTGTCTCATGACTAAATTACAGTAGATACTCGATTAACCGGCCCCTAGTTATACGGATTCGTGATTATCCGGACTATCAACCGCGATCAAATAACCTTATACAAGCTATCCGTTACTAGCTACTAACGATTCATCGCCAACTATTTTTCTATTTAACTATAATGCATTTTCACAGAGCAAAGGACCAGATATCGGTTTCCCAGTTGATCGTTTTTTGTAAAAACCAACAACACATAGTTTCTTCTAAAAGTTCATTTTTCGGTTTCTTCATCACTTTTCGATGTTTACTCCCGTCTTTACTAACTAATTTGCAGGTGTACTTCAAAATTGATCCGTATTCTTCATAATATCACTTATTGTGGATGCACCTACACCATAAATATCAGCTAACTTACGACCGGTTTCTCCTTTTTTTAATAAATCAATAACATTTATTTTATCTTTAAGCGATAACACCACTCTCTTACGCTTTGACATTTTTAAGTACAGATGGGACACAACACAGCGGAGTAACAATTGGTAACTAACTAAAACAATAACAAAACGCGTTAGGTAGTGATCGCGCGGGGCGTGGGCGGTTTATGTCAGTTTCGACACGTCCATTCTTGCATAGTCGCATGGATTCGGCTTTTATAAGGTTATTTGATGGCGGTTGATAGTCCGGATAATCACGAATCCGTATAACTAGGGGCCGGTTAATCGAGTATCTACTGTAATTTAGTCATGAGACACTTTGAAGTAATCTAGTAGTACTCAGCTTTTATGTAATCCCATAAATCGAATTCATTTAATTCAAATATTCCATTTTAAACTATATATATATATATATATATATATATATATATATATATATATATATATATATATATATATATATATATATAAAGGGTCCGCCAATAAGCGCGCTCGATCTTTAAAATAAAATAAAGCAAGTTGTGTGAGAGGTATAAATGAAATTTATTTTTTGTTTGAAAGAGTATTCGAAGGCATTATGTATGGAAAATAATATCGTTCAAATGGCCACCTCGGCTTTGCTTGGTGGCGCGCATACGAGAAGTCCAATTTCCAATGACTCTGGCGCACAAATCGGGCTGTATTTCATCGATGGCGTGGCGTATGTTGACTTTGAGGTCATCAGTGTTTTGTGGTTGGTTTGCGTAGACCTGTGATTTAAGAAAACCCCACAAGAAATAGTCTAGTGGGGTTAAATCGCACGATCTCGGTGGCCAGTTGATGTCGCCTCCGCGCGAGATAACCATTCCTCCGAAGCGCTCGTGCAGAAGATCCATTGTGGCGCGCGCTGTGTGGCTCGTAGCGCCGTCCTGCTGAAACCACATATCCTCGACATCCATATTGTCGATTTCATGCCAGAAAAAGTTCGTTATCATGGATCTGTATCGTTCGCCGTTTACCGTGATGGCCACACCATCGTCGTTCTCGAAGAAATACGATGATGCCTCCGGCCCAAAATCCACACCAAACAGTTACCTTTGCTGGGTGCATTGCGACCTGGTGGACCTCCTGTGGATTGTTCTCGGCCCAATAACGGCAATTCTGCTTGTTGGCATTCCCATTTATCCAAAAATGTGCCTCATCGCTGAAGATGATTTTGCGACCAAACTCGGGGTCGACTGCTCTAAAGCCCAATCAGCGAAGATACGGCGCTGTCTATAGTCGTTTATTTTGAGCTCTTGTGTCAGCTGGATCTTGTACGGATGCATGCCCAAATCCAGATGCAAGATTCGGCGAAGTGATGTTTCCGAAAGGCTGAGTTCCTGTGCGCGACGTGAAATTGACTGTCGCGGATTTTCACGCACACTATCGCGCACAGCGGCGACATTCGCGGCAGATCGGACGTTTCGACGACGCGTCGGTGTTGGCTTATTGTTCACCGAACCGGTTGCCTCGAATTTGTTTATCAAACGACGGATAGTCGACTCAGCAGGACGACCAATTGCACCGTAAAATTGGCGGTGCGCGCGGAACGTTGCCCGAACCGATGAATGATTTTCGTAATACATTTTAATGATTTGCACATGTTGCTCGCGGCTGAATTGGTTCATGGTAATTTGTGAAGATACACTGAATAATAACAACTAGGTTTGACAACTCTACCACAAACAACATGGCCGCCATCAGCTGTTAAAGATCGAGCGCGCTAATTGGCGGACCCTTTATATATACATATATATATATATATATATATATATATATATATATATATATATATATATATATATATATGTATATATAATAACCTTTATTGGCAATAAAGAAAGCCTATCGTCTTACAATACCAAAAAACAACAAAAAGAAAAACAAAGATAACAAAAGAAAAAAGAAAACAAAATCAATAATCGCACACCATAAAAAAATAAAGTCCAAGTTAAAAGAGAGAAAAAAAAACTACACTGGGCTATTCCTCTGTTTCCGTCCCCTGTGCCTTCCATTCTTTTATCCTTTCCATCATTACCAAAACACTATCATCAGCATTCATGCACTGCCTCCATTTCCTCCCTAACACTCTCTCTCTCTTTCGGTCCACTCTCCTTTTTTGCACTCCTCAAACTAATGCACCCACACGTCCTACCCTACCCCACATACACCACAACTCTTATACTTGTCATTCATCCAATACTTTCAAAAAATCTTTTTAAGAGCGAGTAACAATATTAGTTTGCGCTAACGCTACCGGGACCCATAATATACCTTTGCTTCTCATCTGAAAATAAAAAACCCAGATTTTTCAAAAACATCAGGGTAGGGCAATTGAGCTTAAGATGACATACTTTTTGTTTGGAGGCCAATATTTGGTTATTCAAAGGCGATACAAAATAAATCTAAGAATACACATTAAAAACGTTTATTTTTTCGTATTTACGAAGCACACAAAATTATTTTGACGCTATAAAAAATTACAGAATTGAAATTAAATAACGAAAACATCAATCATGCCCAAGTGGGTAAGTTGACATACGTCAGTCTAAGTTGACATACCTAATTATCGGTGCACAATTCACATTTGAATAGCTTAGTTCTTGCTGCAACTCCAGTACATAGAGTGTGGCATCATCTCTAACATAACTGGCAACATAACCAATGGTCTCCCAGCTTTGATTTGCTATATAATTCGTTGCAATAAAGGCATGCATCATCGAAGTCATCCCAAAAGATAACACGCTTTACTTGCTTTCGAGTTCTAATGCTTTGGCAATGTTCTTTCTCTTTTTTATTTTGGACTTGGGATTTAATTTCGTCCATAAAAGGAGTGTCTGTCAGTTCCTGTGAGCCAGTGATTTTCCTCTTTCGGTTTCTTGTATGCCCCGTAGACACTGATTTCAGAAATGGTGAAATCTCATTTAGTATCTCCTTTGTTGTGGACGATACTGAGCTGGAGCTACTGGAACAGGGTTCGTGGTGCTCTTTGAGAATGAGGATCCACTATTGACTTGGCTAGGATACTGAACTGGATCGACTGTTCCAGGATCAATAATATGCTGGCCTGTGCTCGACGAAAAAGGTGCAAAGACATTATCAAGATTGGGCAAGAAATGGATCTGCTGGTGCAAGATCATCTTGAAAAAGTTGTGTGGAACCAGTTGGCAGTGATGGAAGTGATGGATGGCAATTTCCTGGACCAACTCCAGGAAATTGCCTTCCATCATCCGTCTCAATAATATTTTCGGTGACTTCGCTGCGCAAAAATAAGTGAATCGGAAAAACATGTTGATCGCACATATTCCGGATAGATTCCAGTTTTTTGAAAACTCCGTTGTATTTCCGACCGAGGCAGCACTTCCGTATGTTCTTCCAAAAATACCGGCGACTTGGTGAAGCCTTATAGTTCTACCAGGGTGCATTTTTAGCCAGTTGCTCAAGTCTCGGTTGCAATATGAATCTAGTGGTCCAAAAAATGAGACGTCGAAGTGGCTGAATTCGATGAGTGCAATGCGGTGGTAGACACAGTAATAGGACTCCATTGGCCTTAGCGAATTCCATCCTCTCTAGTTTTTAGCTTTTTGGCTACTGTGACCATCGAGGATCAAAATAAATTTGCTTTCAGGGTTGCATCCAAATAAGTCAAGTTCCTGGAGCTGCTCCATCAAATTATTTAAATTTATGGTTTTTTTCCCCTTCTGTGCAAATATTTTTGGTGGCTTTTGGACAGTGATGAGACCAGATTCATCAATGTTATAAATTTTTGACGGTAGAAAATATCATTATCGGTCACTAGCTTCTCTAAGAGCTCAAAGAACTTTACTTGCGGTTTATTAAAAACTCTCGCCCTTGCTGCAGAAGTGGCTTCAGGAGTCCTCAACGCGATGGAGGGGTTGCGCTCGCTAAACCATTTTAACTAATCCCAACCTGCCATTTGTGTATCATCATCGAATCTATTACACAGTCCTGCTTTTTTTGCAAATTCATATGCTAATTTTCTGACATCAGTGGTGTTAAACCCAAAGAATCTGTGTTAAAAATGAAGTATATGCTCCACTAACAGCTGCTCTATGGCAGATTCAAAAGTGGGCTTGAAACGATCATGATTTACAGGAACATTTACAGGTAGTGTGGCCTGGGGCACGTTGAATGTTTTCGAGGCCTTAAGCCACCCCATTTTGTTTCCTTTGACACATTCAATGATTTTCGCCATATCTTCCTTTGACCACGAATGACGTGCAGACTTTCTTTGATAATTGCCGGGCCTCCTGAAAGTCAATAGAACAGGATTTTAAAGTATTATTTCACGTCTCCAGAGTAAGTTGACATACTAGGACAACTTAAGTCGACGCCGACGGTCGCTATGTCATCTTACCCTACGAGGTAAACAATATTTGCCGCCTTTTGTGACACTATCAATACAAACATATTTTTGGGTGACGAATTCAAAATATTGCACACCACATCCAAAACAAATATTCATTGACTGGTATGACACTTTCATCCCCTGAAGTGAAAAAAAAACAAAACGAAATTTGCAAACAGGGAAATGTCTTACTTTCACTGGATAATGCTCTAACCCATCCTTCCGCTGAACTATTAGAGAGAGAAAATGGAAAATTTAAAGTAAATCATCATTGCTACAACCCATGGATCAATGTGTTATTGAAGCATTCAAACGACTTTATAGAAAACTTTTACGTAGATTGTTATCTTTTGAACAAGATAACGTAGAAGTCGTTCTGTCATTTTTCAAGCATAAAATCATAAAAGCATTCCAATATGCCTGGAATGTGATGTTGATGATTTGAACGAGTGATTCACTTGTGACAGTAATGATCAAGGTTTTCAGATTATGTCAGATGACGAAATTGACGAAAACATATTGCCGGTAAATGAACAGCAGGAAATGCAATAAGATGCAACAGAAGAAAACGTAGATGTGGAAAATGATCATCTAATAATGAAGCACTTGGAATGGCAGGCTCTGGAAACGGCTCTCAAATGGTTCGAAAAACCAACAGATTGTGATACTGTGAGTTGACTACAGCCAAAACGATTTCGTGATGTAGCAGCAATGAAGAGAAAAAGGTTTACCTCAAATGACAATTAACAAATATTTTAAGCCAAATTATTCTAAATATTTTATATTATAAAAAATAGGAAAAAAATTACTTAAATAGAAAAAATTACTGTGAAGTTTCATATTATAAGAAAAGAATTAAGGAAACTATGTTCTTTAATTCACAAATTGACTAATAACAGAAATAAAATGTAATTATTAGTACGGTGTGGCTCCTGCATTTTGTAGATTGTAGATTCTCGGTAAGCGGAGCTGATTTCCTCGTGCTCGGCAATTGTGGCTTCAACAGAGGGAGTGGTCGCTGTTGCTGTCTGTTCAACCAAGGAACTGGCCGCTATTGAGAGCGTAACTTCAGAGGGGAAGACCGCTGTAGCTGCCGTATTTTCTTTCTGATTTTGGAGCTCACGCTCCATCTGATCCACTAGTCTGTGGCGGTGAGATCCCGCACACTAGGGTTCATTATCGTGTTTCTGCGCATATGAATGCCACGAATGGCAAGGAAACTAAAGGTCTGCCAAGTCAGAGCCCCGCTTGACATGGTAAGGCTCCATACTCTCTGAGGTCGCCAAGTATCAGGGAGGCTCCGTTAGCGATGGCCGGTTGCCCTTGGCCACCAACCAGTTCCTTCGGCACGGGTCGCAAGATACCTTGGATTAAGGGTTTGGAAGTTCTTGGTTGTTCGCTCTCCGTTGACCGCTCCGATCGAAGTTGGACTCCAGTCGGTAAAGTCCAACTGTTTGTTGCAAAACTAAGCCCTCACACCGCGACAAGGTGACTTACAGAGTGAGGGGAGAATGACATAACTTAATAAATGGAAATAATTAAGAACATCCATAGACGCGTTTCTGCCTTTTGGCTTCATCAGTATGAACTTATGATATAATCTCAAATTGAATCAAAATTAAAACTAACAACTTACTCCGTATGTCGTGTTCTTAAATGAAATTATTTTATTTATGTGACCAAGATCTGCAGTCTTCTCGGACCTGTGCTTTGCTGTACGAGCGAGTAATATAAAAAATAGGAAAAATTACTATGCGCATTTTCTTATTATAAGAAAAGAATTAATGAATGTTCAATGTGCTTTGATTCAAAAATTGGCTAATAACATAAATAAATAGTATATTACGTAACGAGAGTTGTAAGAAGCATATTACGTACGAGCGGAACAGTTAATAAATTAACAGTTTTATTTAAAAATAAATTAACAGTTAAGTAATTCCGCGAGTGCGTTTTGTGAATTGCCTTACAACTCGAGTTATGTACTATACTTTATCTACGACCACACTGCTTTGTTTCTGATTAATAAGAAAAATATGTTTGATGTAACAAATTTAATTCTTATTTTTTGTATTTTTATATATAACTGTTACGCGACATTATTTATCTTGATAGGAGTGAAAAAAAATACATTCTTAATGGTTACATACCTTATTATTTAGTACTTATTTGGGTTAAACTGGAATAAGAGTGCTCATAGATATAGGCAACCCAATATACGCAATGTCAATTTCCGTTAGTTTGAATTGTGGCACGGGGGGCGCTGAACGTATGAGCACGTAGTAGCAGCTGATATGTTAGTGACCGCTAAATCCGCAGGAGAAATGAAGGAGTTGATTGAAAGGCTGAGAGGTTATTTTGGAAAGAGAGACCTAAATGTAAACGTGGGAAAAACAAAATGGATGCGTTTTAAAAGGGGGGGGGGGGGGGGGTAAATATAGGAAAGAGCGTTTTCAATGGCAAGGAAAGGAAATTGGGGAGGTGCAAAAGTTTAGATATTTAGGATATGTGTTTGAAACTGGGTGTAGTAATAGGGAGCATGTGGATTATGTGTCAAATAAAGCGTGGTTGGCTGCAGCACGTATGTGGAATGGATGGAAATCTAGATTTGAAGGGAACTTTAGGGCGGCTGATGTAATATGGAAAATATGTGTGAGAAGTGTTTCAGCGTATGGTTTAGAAGTATGGGGGACTAGAGAGGAAGAGAATATAGAGAGGGTTTAACAAAACTTCTACAAGAAATTCCTAAAGTTGGACAAGTGGACACCAGACTACATAGTCCTGCAAGAGGTGAATGCCTACAAGGTGGTCGTTTTTGAGGCAAAAAGGGTGATTAGGTGTGAATGCAAGGTGAGTGAAATGGGGGATGAAAGAATAATAAAAAAGGTATTTAGAACGGCGAATCGGGAGGGTGAAAGAGGGAAGAAAGGGAATGCGTGGGGAATGAATAATAGGAAATTATATGAAAGAGGAGGGATAACTGGCGAGGGACTAGAAAAACTTAAGAGGGAAGGGGCAAACTGGTTGGAAATGATAGGTGAGGGACTAGTAGAGGTCGAATTGCAGGAACGCCAAGGCCAAATTGACAATAGTAGATTTTTCAAAGAATATGCAAAGATTCAGGTGCTTGGTCGTTTACCTACCTATTTAAACTCAGCTAAAGAGTCAGACGCGCAGGTCATACTGGCAAGGTGTAGGTGTGGAAGTGAAGAGCGTGGTAGGAAATATTGGATGACGGAAGAATATCACAGTATGTGCACAGTATGTGGGACAGGAGAGGATAGATGGAAACATTGGATGGAAGAATGTACAAGGAATGAATGGAAGGAACAGGAGAAATAGCTAGGACAAGAATGGAAGGAGTGTATGGATGAAAGGGGAAATGGTTTGGAATTGTTAAGGAGGGTGAAAAAGTTGAAAGAGCAAATAGGTACCAAGGAAGAACCTATTCCTTTAGTATTTAACTTGTAATATATAATGTTGCATGCTAATGTATTTACGTAAAATATTTTGTATATATGCCATAAAAGGTTATAATAATAATTATAAAAAATAGTAGCAGCTCTCAACCAATCAACGAATCGTAAACCAAACGCACGTGTGTGTTACCAATCATAACTTACCATTAATCGTGAACTGTTACATACGTGTGTGTTATGATGTATTTACATAGTCCACGAACTGTACAATAATGCGCATTTACAATAGTGATCATAGATAAATACAGATTTAGTACGATGTGGCTCCTGCATTTATATAAGTCCATACTGCCAAAAGGCAGAAACGCGTCTATAGATGTTCATAATTATTTTCATTTATCAAGTTATGTCATTCTCTGGTGACCTCGTGGTCTCTCTTAGCAGTAAAATGCTGGAGCCACACCGTACTAATAATAGTATTTTATTTAAGTTATTAGTCAATTTGTGAATTAAAGAACATAGTTTCCTTCATTCTTTTCTTATTTTATATTATGATTACCTAATGAAAATTACCAACTATTGTATTTAAACAAATTAAACTATAAACGTTCCTATCTGCATATATTATTTCATGATTAATGTTGCAGTATTTTAGTATAGTAAATAATAGCAAAGTACATAGTTGAGTATAGTACATACCAGTACATACTACTATACAGTCGAAAATGTATCTCTTTATAAACATTGATTTTTGTTGATAAGTTTAATTTGTTTTTGTTGTTTTTAAAACACCTATCATTATGTATTATGCAATAATATGTACAAAAACCGCTTTTCTTCATACATTCGATTAACTCAGGCTTATAGAAATATTTAAAAACTGATAAAGTTATGGATTAACTTATGTATAATTTGTGAGAATATGTTGTTTATTATTTAACAGTTTATCTACTGTGCAAGGTTTTGTGAAATAATAGTAGTCTTCATACAGGTTTATTGTTCAATGTGTTACATTCATGTATTGCAGGAGCAATTTGCAATTATAAATACGTGCATTGATGCACAGTTTCTATCCAAAATGGGCGCTAAATTGTATCTATTCACGCTCAGATTCATACGCGTAACTCAAGCTTAAACTCGTATCTTCCTCTTGAATTCTTTTTAAGTCTTCTTTATTTACTATCCTAGTGTTAGTACACAATGTAATCTAAATTGAACATAAAAATCAGTTACACAATGTATACATTTCATTTTAAATGAACCATTGATACATTTTAGTGAACTATTATTCAAAAATATGTTAACACAATTTGGTTCATTTAGTAAGCGCTGTTTATTTAAATAGGATTTGCACAATTTTTCAATTATTGCTTCAACATAAATCTAGCTTCAAAGTCAAAGGAATTTCGTTGACCCGATTTGCATAATACAATTATCGCGTGCACGTTTTTTATAAGTTTTTCTTAATTGCACACGATTTTTCTATTGTGCACTGCAATGCAGTAAAACATTATTTTAAGACTTTCTCACAATATAGTCCTAACCTGAATAATTCACTAAAACTATAATAAACGTAATTTAATTGCTTTGTTTAATTTATATTGGTGCGTTTGGTGAATAAATTATACACAATAAATGCATTTTTTATATTCAATTTTTTCGCTAAAAGGATAATTAACTTGCACGAAATAATTATGACTCTGCACAGTTTATTTTTAGCTTTATGCATAGCTTGTTAATTTGTGGAACAGTTTCAGGGGAAATCCTGTGAAGGATAATAGGACGAGTATTTATAAAAAGCGAGGATTTAAAATCCTGACGAGAGATAATAAAATTCCAATATTATACATTACTTAATTAAGGATTACAATTTATTGTTGAAAAGTTGAAAATCCGGAACATATTGACCGAATATTTTTACCTTCATTTTATGACAATATTTGAATGCCTATTTATGTTTGCTTTAAGGGAAATAATACAGGAGAGGATAATAAAAAAGGTTTTTGTAGAATAATAATGAAGTCATTGCACCCATGAATTGTTTAATAATTTTATATTATTGTAGTATATTGCAAAAACATTTATTTTAGTGGGAAATTGGTGGAAAGTATTTTGGTTCTTGATGGTTTTGATTTAAGTATTTCTTTCGATGTTTGATGGTATGATTAGTAATTTATATTTGAGAATGTTAAGTAAAGTTTGCCGGACTGAGACGTAGTTTGATAATTAATTTATCAACGCAATTTACTTAGATTTTACTATTGTTTGAACCATTTGATTATTACGCCTGCCGTGATTTATACTATTTATTAATTAAACATTGACTTTATTAAACAAATGATTAGTTAATTAACTTAATAAAACTTTTGTTGAAATGAAAAGACTCTTAATTGCAAAGTATTTATATTTATTTATTTATTTATAATTTACTAGAATAGAAATCTAGTTTATTTCTTAGCAATTATTTTAGTAGTAAACTAAATCTTGTTCAATTTTATCATTAGTTCCTATTGCATCAGTTCCTATCTAGATGTATTATTTTAAGTTATAGATTATTATGTAGATTGTTGTTGAAATAGGTAAATGAATGTATTTTTTTTATCATGGGTAGAGAATACATGTTTAAATTATATGATAACGTGTAATCTATACCTTGGTCGAGATTTAACAAAATTGGATGGGCAATTAGATTAGACAAATTGTGGCAATTCATATTACATTGAGCCCGATGCCAAATATCTAGTTGACTAATTTGCGTTGGGGAGTATTTTAGAATCTCCCACAAATAAATTCTAATATTCTTCTCGACCAAATAAATATGTGAGGAATATTGCCTAATGCCGCGATGCAATTATTCAAATCGCCTCCGCAACTGCCAACTCTGCGTAATTTAAATTCGAAAATTCCCAACTGTAAATATATGCCCTTGGGCTTTATCATTAAAAACAACAAAAAGAGCCTTCCTTTTCGGCAATTACTTTCGACTGACTTTTTTTAAGAATTCCTTCCTCAAAATTATTTAAACCTACTTTAAATATTCTTTTATTTCAGCAACAGAACAACAAAAGAATATTTAAAACAAAACTGTTACTCAAATAATTACACATTCTGCAATATTAATTACGTACATAAATATTTGCATAAGTAAATTATAATAACATTTAACCGTTTTTTTCTCATAATTATTGTTGCTCAAGTTTTATTAAATAACAATTATACATATTTACACAATATATTGTAAATTTTCCATAATACTGCATAGAATAAGTTACACTGTGTACACATTAGTATTGTGTATGGATTCAATTAATAATAAAACTGTGTTAAAAACCGTAGCAGTATAATAAAATCACAATTACTATAAGTTTGAAAATTGTGCACATTGAAATTAAGAAAAAACCATATACACATTAAATGCAGATTCTTACAACATTTTATTCAAACATAATCTATAAATTTATATAGAATTACTTCTGAAAAACTGTTCACTTAACTATTTCTTGAACTATTTCTTGTATATAATATTGATAATATAATTATTTATTATCAAAAAGTACATGTAAAGTTGCTCAATATACAATACATTTTTGAAATGACTTCCTCCAGGTTGGATACAAGCATTCAATCTTCACGTCATTGAGTGTGGAACACTTTCCAACAGACCAGGGTTGTTTCTAATTGAGTTACACCTAGCAATTATCCGATTTAGCAATTCGTTCAAATTCTCCACTGGAGTAGCGTAAACTAATGACTTCAGATAGCCACATAAGAAATAATTCAGGGGGTTTGAGTCTGGCGATCGACCAATCCAGCTATCTCCGTAAGTTGCTTTTAAAAAATCACACGCAACCAAATTGGAATGTGGTGGTGCATCGTCGTTCATAAATCACATTGCAATTCTTCAAAAAGGTGATAGTCATCTACAATTCCAAGCCAAACATTCAAGGATAACAGATGCTGAAATCGATAATCGATAATCGATAAAAATCGATATTCATATACCTCATGCGGATTTCATCTGCCCACACATGGCTGTTATGAAAATCCCTTATTGCATTTCTTGAGAAACTGGCTTCATCTGTGAAACCAATCTATGTCAGGAATTGAGGGATTAGAACTAATGTTTGCAAAAGCCATTGCCAAAACACAATACGTGGAAGATAATCAGCAGGTAGTAGTGCCTGAACATGTAGAATGTGGTATAGATACAACAAAATGCCCTTAAGAATTTTCCAATCTCTCCAATGACTTACATTGAAAGTATTTGGTCTTCCTCTATCATATCCAGCACATTCTATACCAGTTGTACCGTTCTTACTGTCATTAATCTTCCTGGCCCTCCATTTTGTTTCAATGTGCCTGTTACAAGAAGAGGTCGATGAATGTTTTCGAAGATTTTTCAGTCGGGGATATTATGACCGTTCAATGTACAGGGTGAGCAAAACTCGATGTCTCAGCTCTATTATAAGAAAACGAAAAACGATAGAAAATATCAGAAAAGAGGTTCATAAATGGGATTGAGTAAGACCCATTTTAAGCCAAATTTACAGATTTTTCCATATTTGGAAACTGGAGTGATGACGTCATAGAATTTTTTCCCAGAACCTTACCTATATTTTTGCATATTTGAATTTGAAAATTTATAAGCAAATTTGTAAAAATAAAGTATTATCAAAAATCCCGCATTAACCCCCTATTATCCCTAATTCCATTAGAAATACATTAGATCCTCTCAATTTTCTTTTCTTTTTTTTCTTCTTAGTAAGTTTACCATCTTTTGGGTAACATAATTTATTATGTTAATGTTGATCTGACAGTCGTTCGTTGTTGATGTTGATGTTGATGATGTTGATCTGACGTGTTCTGGGTTGTTAAGTTTATAATCCTGATAACAATTTTCTTTCAAAAAGTTTCGTACCGAACTATATTTTAAAATCAACTCACGACAGGCTTGCCGAATCGAGTTCATTGGATCGTCTTCAAAATTCAGCAAAATAGTGGCAACAATATGGTCAGAATTGACCCTTTTAACAATATTCATTCCCTTTCGGGAAGAAAATGCCTAGTTATTTGCACGTAAACTGCGTTCCAATCTTGCAAATATTTTTAAGCTTGGAATAACACGTTCGGGATATCTCTGGGCGTACAACTGAACTGCTCTTCTAGGTATCTTTTGAGATTCCCCATAAACTAATAACATTTGTTGTGCATGAACATTTTAATAACCTCGCAACTAGTGCCTTTCGGAACCGGCGATAAACTGCTAGGTCCCGTAAATTAGTGGATGATGCTTTCCATTAGTAAGCGCGAGAGGTTGCCTAGGCCCGCGGCACCTTAAGAAGATAGCTAATTTTATA
Source organism: Phosphuga atrata (assembly GCA_944588485.1). Taxonomy (NCBI): domain Eukaryota; kingdom Metazoa; phylum Arthropoda; class Insecta; order Coleoptera; family Silphidae; genus Phosphuga; species Phosphuga atrata. Next base: position 955,835 of record OX155907.1, on the reverse strand, counting down.
AATGAAAACTGAAGATTATATATACTAACGTAATTGATAATCTGTGGTTAAATGCGTTTTTTTGATTTTTTTAGTCGGGAATACCGGTAATTGAGAGGATCTAATGTATTTCTAATGGAATTAGGGATAATAGGGATAATGCGGGAATTTTTGTAATACTTTATTTTTCCAATTTTTTTTTATAATTTGTTAACGGGAAAAGATAGAAATTTTTTTCTTTGCAAAAATTGTTCAGAAAGATTTGCTTTTATCAAATATGCAAAAATATAGGTACGGTTCTGGGAAAACAAAATTCGATGACGTCATTACTCCTGTTTCCAAATATGGAAAAATATGTAAATTTGGCTTAACATGATCCTTACTCAATCCCATTTAAGAACCTCTTTTCAGATTTTTTCCATCGTTTTTCGTTTTCTTATAATAGAGCTGAGACATAGAGGGAGTTTTGCTCACTTTGTACAATCGTCTAACTTCTAATGAATTACCATCAGCAAGTCCATGCATGAAATGCATGTTAGTCCTCTCGACATTCGTAGATATGGTAGAGGACTCACTTACTATTAAAGACATGTCAAACAGCCAAACGTCACTCAATGAAAACAACTGCGAGCCATACATGTGATCATCACTGAGGAGACGTATTCAACTGAAATCCAAGTGGATTTCATTTGAATCCATGTTAGTGGATAAAACAGCCGTTCCAAGTTATCGTCAACAATTTTTTATACTTGATAACTCCGTTAATTTTTTGTACTTGTTAAACTCATTGGCGTACACTATACTTTTATTTACATAATGATTTCAACAAATATCGAATATGGTTGTCGCACATTTTATTCATCCTATATATTCGAAACAAAGGGGTTTTTGAGAAATCATCATATAACAAAATATTTTTAGAATAGGCCAAGGAATAACCTTTTCAATTTTTGCCGCATAGTTACCTAACACCCTGTATAAGTTACAAATTACATACAGAACTGTGTAAGCATATCGCGATTTTATATTAATGAGGACGTAAAGTGAGCATTTAATTTTATATTGGATTATATACCGTAGTATGTAGTATTTTGCAAGCTATTTCTATATAAAAATCTGAAAATTATTCATACAATTCGTTTTTATTAACGTTTGTGTATGGTATTGCTTATTATATCCAACAAATATGTTAGCAGTTTACTGTCTATAAAGTTTTTAGTTCCCAACGGGATTATGATCTCATATAAAGCAGCAATAGTTAAAAATATTTGAATAATATTTTGTATGAATTAAAAATATTTAGCATATCTTTTATTACTCTTATTAAAATTTTCTAAAGGTAGACTTTCGAGCAATGCGGCTCTGGCGTCACTAACGCAGCGTCAAAGCCGCCGCGACATAGCGAGTCATATTATTATATATTAGTATTATGCACTATGGTAATGTAATATGCGTTTCATACATCTTCATAGTGCATAATACTATCGCTTTGTCGCTGCGTCAATATCGCAGCGTTAGTGACGCCAGAGCCATTTTGCTCGGATATCTACCTTAAGGGCGAATCCAATTTCAAAATGTTATAAAATATCATTAAAAATATTTAAATAATCTTTTATTACAACCAAAGCATCCATAAATTAACAAAGAAGTTTTTAGAACTATTAAACGATTATAGACATTTTCCAATATAAATTATGTACATAAATATTTGCAGAAGTAAATTATAATGAAATTAATCCGTTTTTTTGTTTTATAGTTATTGTTGCTCAAATTTTCTAAATAACAATTATACACATTTATTAAATCATTTATTTACACAAAGCAATATATAATCTGATTTACACATTAAATACAAATGGAAGCGAATGGAGAACAATCTTCCATAAGCCCTTTAGGTAAAGCTTATACTGACTAACATAGGAAAAATAAAGAGACGAATATTAAAGTCCATTTTGCTAAATGCTCACTCTATTCTGAACAATGTATTTATTGTATTTAAACATAATTTTTATACTGTTCAACGCTTGCTTGTCTTAACTCCATCGGTAGATTATTAATTATGGACGTTTTTTGGAAAGTGTATCAAGATTTAAATTTTAAGGTATGGTGTATAGGTGGAGTTAGCAAGTGCTTATTACGAATATTATTTGTATGGAAGTCCGTTCTGTTGGTTGTTTTGTTATACAGATACCTGGGTAATTTGCAGTACAGGATTTATTTAAAAAGACATGCAAGATGATATTTTCGAAGTTTTTCCAAATTAATCAATTGGCATCGAATTTCCGTGGATATTTTTTGGGTGGTCTTAGGCCATGTACAAATCTGATAACCTTTTTGTACTCGCTGTACTCTGCAATCTGTCTCGTTAATGAAACTAGTATACACCGATTCAGGGTAACTACTCAGAGACAAAACATACGCAGTATGCTGATTTTTTGACATTGCTGATTGTCAAAAAAACAGTTGATTATTTGACATTGGCTTTATATTTTAGGGTTATGTTTTGCAAGTTATACTCTCGGCTATTTAAAGCCATCATTTTAGGCTCGTAGAAGTATTAAAACCTTTCACAAAAATTATTTTCGGTAAAAATGAAGATTTCGGAAATTCGGAGTATTATCAAATATGAGTTCTTACGTGGAACTACATCATCGCAGACCTCGCGAAACAATAATGTTGTCTTTGACTCTAGTGTAACTACACAGCAGACAGTGTCAAATTGGTTCGCCAAATTTAGTAATGAAAATTTTGACATCACAAATGAGCCCCCGCAGCCGCCCAGCATCAAAGGTCAATAAATGATGAATGAAATGCCAATGTTGAATCTCAGAGTGCCTACGAATTATCTTTGAAGTTTGGTGTTAGAAAACTTAAAGAAAAACAGCCTAGATTGATTAACAGATCGTGTCCTATCTTGTTGAATGATAACGCTAGACCTCACACTGCACATATGACTGGCAAAATTACAGCAATTGGAATTGGAGCTTTTCCATCATCTTCCATACTCACCAGACCTAGTCACCACTCACTACCACTTGTTCCGCAATCTGGACAATTTTTTAATTGGAAAACAATTTAACTCCGACAATGCTGTAAAACTGGCTTGCCAAGAATTCGATGACTCTCGTTCGCCAGGGTTTTATACCGCTTAAATCGCAGAAGTGTGTAGATAGTATGGGCGCATAATTCGATGAATAAAATAATTCCTGCTATTTGTAAGCTATCAAACAACTTTGACTTTTTTTCTACAAATTTAATACTTGACGACCCAATACCATGATTTTAGTCTTGCTCGGGTTGATCGTGAGGAAATGTCCAGTGGTGAAATTAGCTATACTTATCAGGTCACCATCTTTAATTCGTTCTTGCGTATGGAAAGTATATAATAACTGTGTGTCGTCAGTATATTGATGATGAAGAACATTATTTATTTATGCTCCTATATTTATAGTTTGTAGATTAAACAGTAATGGTCCCAATACAGAACCGTGCGGCAGACCATCATTTACAACTATACTTTCAGAGATAGAATTGTGTATAGGAACCCTTTGGCTCCTGCCCCACAAGAAACTAGTAAAAGACTTTATAGTGTTTTTGGACATTCCTATGCAGTGTAGAATACTAAGAAGCATACGATGATTGACCAAATGCATTGATGCAGATTGATCAAAGGCTTTATTGAAGTCCAATAGTACTAGTACGGCTACATTGGGGCTATCAAGCGCCCTGTTTCATTATAATATGTCGATTATTACTGTAGTGCAGTCATGATTTTTTCTAAAACCGGCTTGAGTGGACGGAAAGAATTTATTTCCTTAAAGAAACTTCCTAACTTGCAAGTCCACAACTTTCTCACGGATTTTGGAAATGGTTGGAAAAACAGAAATGGGCCTTAGATCGGTAATTAAAGGCGTGCATTTTTGGCAAATGGGCATTTACATAATATATTGTAAATTTTCCTTGTAATTTTTTTTGTAAATAATACTGCAATACAATTAATTAATTTATACACAATATACGAACGCACAGAAAAACTTACACTATGTACACATTAGTATTATGTATGGATTCAATTATAACATGTGCACATACTCATTGCCGGCACGTGCGCCTGGTCGGACGGGCGATCGGCTTACGACGCCATATTTTTTGGGCGGCAGATTATAAGCCCAAATATGATTTTATCAGAATGTGTAAAAATATGAAATAACGTAAATTTGTTTCTGATGGAATTTCGTATAAATAGTTTTGAGCAAATAATTTGTAAAAGTAAAGAAATAGCTAATGAAATGAAAATAAATGCAGATTTTGAAAGCAGCAGTCTTTCAACTAGAATTAGACGTAAAAGCAAATTATTTATTTACGAAGGAACAGATAAACTAATAGAAAATCTGTCTAAAAAAATTGAAGTTGAAGTTTGAAAGTTGTATTCGCCTTAGACGGCATATTTTGACGCGCCGGGCCTGCAAATACTATACAGGGTGTTAGGTAAATATGCGGAAAAAAATCATGGGGCTCTTCCTTGGTCTGTTCTAAGAAAGTTTTGTCCTATGGAGATTTCTGGAAAACTTTTTGTTTCGAAGATACAGTTTGAACAAAATTTGCGATAAGCATATTCGATATTTGTTGAAATCATTAATGTAAATAAAAGTATGGCGTACTCCAATGAGTTTATCAAGTACAAAAATTTAATGAGTTTGTCGAGTACAAAAAATTGTTCGATCACTTGGAACGGCTGTTTTATCCACTAACGTACAAGTAGATTTCATTTGAAGACGTCTATGATCACCTGTATCATTCGCAGTTGTTTACATTGAGTGACGTTTGGCAGTTTGGCGAGCGTTTAATAGTTTGTGAAGTCCTCTACCATATATACGAACGCCTAGAACTTATAGATAACTGACATGCATTTCATGTTGGAACTTGCTGATAGCCGTAATATCACCGACCGAAAAATCATCGAAAACATTCAACGACGTCTTCCTGAAACTAGCACATTAAAACGAAATGGAGGGCTAGGAAGATTAATGTCAGTAAAAACGGTACAACTGGAACACACTGTTATGGACATGACAGTGGAAGATCAAAGTAATTCTAAGCGACAAATTGGGTGATGCTTTGTATGTAAGTCATTGCACAGTTTGGAAAATTATTAAGGTACTACTACCTGCTGATTATCGTCCACGTATTTTGTTATGTCAATCTCTTTTGCAAACATTAGTCCTAATCCCTCAATTCCTGAGGCTCCACAGATTCTTTTCACGGATGAAGCCGTCAGGAATTGTCAGGAATTCTCATAATTTGTCAGGAATTGTCAGGAATTTTCATAACAACCATGTGTGGGCAGATGACATCCGCATGAGGTATGTGAAGATCGATTGCAGCATTTGTTCTCCTTGAATGTTTGGGTTGGAATTGTGGATGAGTATCTAATTGCACTGGTATTTCTACCAGAAAGACTTACCAGCGAGATGTATTGCAACTTTGGAAGAAACACTTTCTGCTGTATGTACCATTGGCGACAAGAATTGCAATGTGGTTTAAGTTGGATGGTGCACCGCCACATTTCAGTTTGATTGCTCGTGAGTTTTTACAGCAGCATACGGAGATCGCTGGATTGGTCGAGGTGAGCCTCACAGATATAAACCCCCTGGATTATTTGTTATGGGGCTAGATTGTAGATTGTAGATATGATGGTGACGACTTGTACTGCGACTTTAATACATCTATTGTACCCCACGCTCCTCCTCCAAGCGTTGGTGTACTTACCCATTTAGAGCCTCCTCTAAAAACCTCCTCTAATCCTGATTCCTTTAGGAATTTTAGGATCTGAGTGAGATTCAGGGCCTGCAGCTCCTCCGTGTTCAAGCAGTGAGCCCCGAGGTACATCTGTCTGTTGCGGAGTAATGCTCCGCAGTCTTTGAGCAGATGTATGGGGTTTCCTCTGTTGAACCACAGAATCTGCATCCGCCACCTTCCTCTAGGCCTAGGGCCTTGAGATGTTTCCTCTAAGTCTGCAGTGTTCCCTCAGGACTCCTGTCAGAATTCTAAGCTTGTTCCTACTTAATTTCAGGCAAGCTTTAGTTCTTTTCTGGTAGTTCCCGACGAATCCCTAGGATCTCTGGAAGTTCTTTCCAGGTTTTCATCCATTGTTCTCTTGTTTCTTGATCTAAACTTTTGTGGATGGAGTTCACACTCATGCCGCAAAAGGGTTCCATATCTATAAAAGGACCACTGGGTCCCTTGTTTGCTAGGTGATCGGCTTCTTCGTTTCCGTCTATACCAGAGTGTCCTGGTACCCAGTATAGCGTAACTTTATTATCTTTGCCCAGCTTGTTTAGATTCCCCACACAGTCCCATACCAGTTTGGATCTGATGGTGTATGAGCTAATGCCCTTAATGGCTGCTTGGCTGTCTGACAAGATAGCAATTCGTTTTTTGCGATAATCCCTGTCGAGGTTAAACAGTGCACATCTTTCGATTGCGTGCACCTCTGCTTGGAAGATACTTGGGGATATTCCCATGGATTCTAAGTATTTGGTACGAGGTCCAAACACTCCTGCAGCAGTACCTTCCTTTGTCTTCGAATCATCTGTATACCACTTGATAGCATTTTGTGGTATCTATCTATGTGGTATGCTGAGGATTCGTCGCTCCAATCGACTTTACTACTACACATTTGTGTGTAGTTTCTCTCGAAGTGGTATTTGCATACCATGTCTTTTGGTGCTTCCAGCCAGGGGATCTTGGCAGCGGGGCTGTTTCGGTCTCTGATCCAGATTATTTTACTACTGCCTATTCCTTCCTTGCTGAACCTTACAATCGCCGATCTGGCGGCCCTTTCCACCACAAGATGCAGCGGAGTCAGATCGAGCAGCAGCTCCATTGCTGCTGTCATGCAGACACACGCCAGTCTATGAATCTTCTCAAGCTGTTTCCTCATAGAGGCCAGCTTGGTTCTACTTCCTCACGCAACTGCACCATAAGTGTTTATAGGTTTCACTTTCATGATGTAAATCCATCTCAGGATTGTGGGGTTACAACCCCACGTTTTTCCTGCCAGATTTTTGCACACCATTAGGGCGCGTTTGGCTTTACCTACCGCTGCCTCAGTGTGTCTATTCTATAGGAGTTTGCTATCTAGTGTGACACCCAGATACCTTATCTCCTGTTTGTATTCTACTGCCCTCCCATCTAAGAGTATGGGCTATAGGCTGTTTAGTTTTCTCCTTCTAGTAAATGGTATCACCGTGGTTTTGCTCGGGTTGAGTCTCAGTCCCGCTATTTGACACCATCTATTAGTTACTTTGAGGCCTTTCTGAACAATTTCACAGAGCGTTCCGTCAAACTTCTCTCTGGCCATTATGACTATGTCATCGGCGTAACCTTGATATTTGATGTCTACGTCGTTCAGCCCAACCAGTAATTCATCAACTACCAGGCTCCACATTAGCGGTAATAGTGCACCTCCCTGTGGGCACCCTCAAGTTGTGGAGATCTTAATGGTGTCTCTTCCCACTTGTGTCTCCGCTGTTATGGTTCTCAGCATTTATTTCTCCCATCCACATTAAAATAGTGCTGTCGATAATCCTTCTTTCGAGGGCCGCCTTGACAGCCGCGTGTGAGGTGTTGTCAAAAGCTCCCTCTATATCCAAGAAGGCACATATCGCTACTTTCTTTGTCTCTAGTGCTGCTTCTATTTCATTTGTCAGCTGATACAGGACGGTTTCTGTGGATTTCCCTGCTCTGCATGCATGCTGACTGCTGTGTAGTGGTGTACCTACCAGCACTATTGTAATAAGGTAATTATCAATTACCTTCTCCATTCTCTTTAACATGAAAGATGTTAGACTAATGGGTCTAAATGACTTCGGTTGAGTGGTGTCTTTCTTTCCCACCTTCGGTATGAATACCACCTTAGCCCTTCTCCATAACTCCGGTATATATCCGAGCGCTAAACGGCTTCTAAAGATATTTAGAAGATACGGCATTAGTTCTCTCCCTCCCTTTTGTAGGAAGGCAGGAACTAGTCCGTCCACACATGGGGCCTTAAAAGGCTGAAAAATGATTCGGTTTTCCGTACATATGGACGCTGCCCTCCTCCAGTCAGCCCGACTTGCTTTCCGTGGTTGCATCAAGCCCTAGGTCTCCTTGTTTCCTCTACATCCCGGAAAATGGGTTTCTAGTAGGAGGAGAGCTCTCTGCTCTGCATCCTCCGTGAAGGTCCCATCCGGTCTCTTGAGAGTGGTTGTCATTTCCACTCTATCCTACGCTAGTGCTTTGTGCAGTTTAGCTGCCACCGGGGTGGATTCTATGTTTTCACAGAAGGTCCTGTTATGGGGCTATCTGAAGTCATTAGTTTACGCTACTCTAGAGAATTTGGACGAATTGCGAAATCGAATAATTGCTGGGTGTAATGCAATAGACCTTTTCATAGTTGAAATTTTTTTGTGCGCGTGTGTCAATTTTCGCCTTGTTTTTCGGGCTGTTTTTAGCGTATAACCAGTAAAAATAACAATTAGTTTACGTCAATAGTTTACGCTACTTTAGCGGAGAATTTGGACTAATTGCGAAATCGGATGTTTTTCGGACACTTTTTGGCGTATAACCAGCGAAAATAACATGTGCCCGAAACATTCTTATTCCCGTCTTTGAAACATGGCGGACGCGCACGCGCTTAACTAACCGTAGAAAGGTCTATTAGAAACAACCCTGGTGTGTTTGAAAGCGTTCGGTACTCAAGGACGATAAGATTGAATGCATGTATCCAGGCTGGAGGAAGTCATTTCGAACATTTATTATAGATTAAGCAGCTTGACATGTACTTTTTGATAATAAAATGTTACTGTTGCTAATTTTGCCCACCCTGTATCTTCGAAACAAAGGGTTTTTCAGAAATCATCATACGACAAAATATTCTTAGAATAGGCAAAGGAATAGCCCCTTGAATATATATATATATATATATATATATATATATATATATATATATATATATATATATATATAAGTTTTGTTTCGAACAGGATCCTATATAAATTAGCAATAATTAAAAATATTTAAATAATATTTTGTATGATTTCAATATAGTATAATTTTTATTCAAATTTTCTAAAGACAAATCCAATTTAAAAATCTTAGGAAATATCCCCAATTTCTTATAAAAGATTTTTTTTTGCTGCAGTCTAATTTTGAGAAGGGCAAATTAATTTAAATAGGGATTTGCATATGACGTGAAACAAGGATGATTTAAAATTGAATTACGTTAGAAAGGAAGATATTACGATTTGCATTCTAAATTTTATGGTTTTTAATCCTATATACAGTTTTTTTTTATACCAGCTATAATATACAATTTGCTACAGACATTTCAACAAAAATACAATCTAAGACAGTACCATATTTAGTATGAAATATGAAAAATTTCAAATGATTTGTTGTACGACATTATTTTTAATAGCCCAAATTAATTTAAACAAGATTTTACACAAAACTTTCTAAAACATAATTAAGTAAGGGAAGATTTATGAATATTGCTTTATTTTTAGAGTTTATTGAATTACTTTGCTTTACACGATTCTTTTGCAAATTCTTAGCCTGGATGTAATATGCAGTATCCAACGTGTTAAGAGAATATGCAAAACCTGCAAATTTTAATTTGCGGCTAATTAAAAAGTTTCAGTTATTCTTATTGAAGTTCTCTAAAAAGTTCCGCAAGAACAATATTTACATATCCAATTTAAGATTCTTAAGAAAGCAAGAAAAATATTATAAATTCCTTATTAAAAAGTTCTGATGTATTTTTTGCGGCTTGTTTTTATTAGGTCAAATTAATTTTGATAAGGATTTGCATAAAACCTGAAACAATAAAAGATTTATAAATATGAAACTTAATTAAGGAAGGGAAGAAGATTTGTTGTTTAAATGTTTGCTGTAGGTACCCATAAATCCTCAATCTTTTTTTCAATTATTAAATTAAAAGTCAATTATTAAATCTTTGACTTTATATTGTAAAGCAAATTATAGATTTAGTTTCTGGATAAATGAATTCTATTATCCCTTAGTTAAAGTTCCCTTAATTTAAATATGCAATCTACCATGCCATACCTTGAGGCGAAAATAAAGCAAATTGACTGAGAACTTGCTAAATTATGCTATAGGATTGTTATTTGTTCAAGACTGTTTGACATTTTTTAATGATTTTTTAGTTCTTAAAAATTATTTCATCATATGCATTCTATATAAATAAGCAAATAATATAAATTTCAAATATTCTGTTGTGTTATCATTTTTAATCAACGAATTTAATTTTGTATTTGCTCAACTCTTGATTATTAAGGGTTGAAGGTAAATGAATTTGTATTTTGGGATAGTTCTTTGGGTTTGAAATAATTAGGGTATGCTTTTGGAGAAAAATGTTACGAGTAATGTTATGAGTTGTAATTCCGGGCTCCGGTGGATAGTGAATCCTTTGCTCCGGGGTGGCGCTAGAGTCGGCGCAGACATCGATTTCTCCATTTCTGTACTAAACTCACAAATCGACAATCAGTGTGCTTGTGGTGGTTGTACCATGTGAAAGCATTTTCACCCGGTCCACGAACACGACACGTACGCGCTCGCAAAAATCTAAATAAATAAATATTGATTTTATTTTTATCTTAATGACATCGAATACCGGTATCATGTCACTTGCTTTACCAAGTGATGTCTCTCCAGGAAGAGAAGTTGGTACTTCAACTTCTCCAAGAAGGGCTGTAAGTCCTTTACTTGAAGTTCGAAGACCACATTGTACCCTGAATTGTGATCACTGTAATTCCATACTTGAAGATCGCTTCAAACATCTAAGTAAATAATTTTTAATTAAAAAAAGTTCCAACAAGAAAAACTTTTTGTTGTTTACATGTTGTGTTTGTGTTTTCATCTTATTTTAAACTTACCCCCATTTCTACTAACAACCCAAAAACTTTTTTTTGCACATGTTTGTTTGCAAATTTTACTTTCAAATCAATTAGGATATATTTCAAGTGGTCCTGTATTGATAATTCCAAATTAAATACCAAAATAAAAATAGTTTATTTTTCCCTTGCATGAATCTTCAAACAAATACAAATAAAAACATTTTTTTTTGTTCGAGATGAAAATATTTCCGTATAATTCATGCTTTAACTTAGCATTTCGTGAATGAGTGTTTACTTTTTGTTCGCAAATTTATGCTCCGTCGAAAGTTTTAGAACATAAACGTCCACATTTTTTTTCCCTCTAACTCATGCATAAAGATATCCAGGTGAAACAATTATTATTTTTTTATTAACTTATAAGATATAAACGCAAAAAAACTTGTTATGAATAATTTAAAAAGGAAAATTGCAAAAATAATAATTCATACACTTGTGTTTTTATGTTTCTTCTTTTTTATTAAATTTGTTCATTCTAAAGATTATTGATTTACAAAACACGTCCTTTTTATAAAAATCTTTTGACATTATCTTAAAATAATTTATTGATTGATAAACTGACGTAGACTATATAAATCACTTACAGGTAATTTCTAAATTTATGTAGACACTATATTCTCCTTAGTACTTATACATACATAAAATAGTGAATTTTTTTAAAGTAAATTTTAACAAAGTAAATACTTTCCCGGTTCGTTAAACTTCTATTATGTAGTCGGTATTGTTTATACACAAATGCAAATAATTTACGCATTCGCCCACAGATTAAACACATTATAATGCAATTACATACCTATTTACACGTTCTGAAGATCTCTTTAACATTTATTTATACGATTTTTTTTTAAACTATGATATATGTTAAAAATATTTGTTGTGTTCTTTGATTTTTATACGACCACATAGAATATGTTTTGAGTCACTGCTTTTACATGTTTCATGCGATTTTTTCCACGCATTTTTTTGTAAATTAACGAAGTTTATTTTTTCTTTGTTTTAAAGAAAGTGAGAAATATTTTCTGTGTAAAATTGTATAAAACTTGATATTCTTTAAAACTTTTCTTGTATTTAATATGTTTATAAAAAAGTGTTAAATGATTGCATTTTCTTTAACGAAAATTTGGTCAAAAGAAACGCTGGAATTTGTATATTAAAACGTCGTAAAATTTGGTATTTTTTGAATTTTGTTTGTCAGAAACCTGTTATTAAAAATTAATAAACGGTTATAGAAAAATAAACGTGCAAAGTAGACCGAATAAATAAACTGAAACTATATTAAATAATAACTATTTTACTAAAACTGAATATTTTCTTGTATTAAATATGTAAATCAAATATTAGCAAATATTTTTTTAAAAACCCCGTTTTCATTAAAATGCAATGTTAATAATTAAAATGTTATTAAATATTGACGTTATATTCGTAGGCGCTATTTATATAATATAACGATTTTGCTAAAACTGAATTTTTTTTGTATTAAATATGTTTGTAAATAAAATATATAAAAAAACTTTTTAATAACCCCGTTTTTATTAAAATGCAATGTTAATAATTATGCTGTTTTTAAATATTGACGTAATATTCGTGGGCGCTCCACCCTTTTATTTATAGTCACTAATATCCTTTTTAGCGCATTTCAATAAAAACGTGTTTTTTTAAAACGTTTTAATAAACTAAGATTGAAACACTTGGGTTTTTTCTTAGAGAAAAGACCCAAGTGTTCTTGGTATAAAATCTTAGTATAAAATTTTCAAACTCAACAAATTCAAAACATTTGTGTTAACGTGCAAACGTGGTAACGTGGAAAGTAATATAAGGTACGACCGATCAAGTAAGCTGAGACTATATTAAAAAATAACTATTTTGCTAAAACGGAATATTTTCGTGTATTTAAAATGTTTAAAACCATATTATGTAAAGACTAAACAGTAGAAAATAAAATATAACAAAAAAACTTTTTACAAGGCACGGTTTTATTGAAATGCATAAAAATTTACATTTTTTCTACTTTTTAGTGCATTTTAATAAAAGGGTGGTTTTAAAATATTTTGTTTTTATATATAATTTTCTACGTTTTAGTCTTTACATAATGTGTATTCGATTTTATTTTTATCAGCTAACCTCGGAGTTGTTTAGCACACAGGGTTGCCTACATCGCGCCATTGCTAAACCGGTGGTACATAAATTAATTAAAAATACTTGATTAAAGTTAAAACGAAATCTACAATTTATATTGAATTATTGCATTGCCATCTACGTTTTAAGTTTAAAGTCCCTAATTCATGGGGAAGCTAGTTTAAAATCAATTGCAAAAATCACTCCGGTTAGGGAAGGGAACAGGCAGGCAAGAGAATAGAAAGACCAGAAAACGAGTTCATAAAAACGTGATAAAAAGTGTTCAATGTTAAACTTTTTAGTAATTTTTTTAACACATTTTTCTTTTTGCGTCTGTAATGGACTCATAACAGCACTCATATACGTACGATTATGGCTCGCCGAGTGCGATACCATTTTCTCAATATGTATCGGCGATTTTTTTATTTTGAAATGACATAAAATGGCGCCAAATAGTATAAAAAAACTCGTCCATAAGGCGTTTTTTGCACTTGTCCATTAGAAACCTAAACATGGACGCGTGCTCAAACCGCGCTTAAGAACTCGTTCATTAATATACTATAATTATACAAGACAATGTTCTGTTTCAAAACAACAATTTTACACATAAAATATTTCACACATTCACACGTTCTTGAGTTTTCAGGAAAATATTAAATTTACACGTTCCTAATATGCTCCTTTCATGCTCATTTCACATTTCACACCTATTGAATTAACTCACGGTTTCATGACTACATTGCATATCAACTATTGGTAGAAAACAAATATTTGTTTTCAACATTTTAGAAAAAAACTTAATAAAACATTCATGTCACAGCAATAATTTTGATAAACATTTAGTTGATAGTTTCATTACTGTTTTCTTTGTATTGCTTCCCGTATTATTTTGCATGTTTTCCGCGTTTCACAATACCTTTAATGAGAATATTCAATTTATTCGCTCGTTTTTTCCCTGTAGCTGTTTTTTAATATAAACTTTTCATATGCAAAACCTGCACGTTCTATGAATAACTCGAAATAAAAAACATTGCTATTATTTTCCTCCCATTTTAAACATTTCTTTCCTCGGATAAAATCTATAAAACCTCGCTTTCAAATTCATCTCTGGAAATCTGCTTCGGCTCTTACATTACGCACGTTTTTCTTTCTGTCTCAAATATTTATATTATTTTTATTTCTTGCACGTTTCATTTACATCGTTCACGTTTAACACAAAAATCCAACTTTTGAACATACCCCATGTACCATAAAGTTTTTGCCAAATACTTTGCATGTTTTATACATTTTATCTCCAACACATATATTTCACACAAACAGTTAAATTTTATAAATCATATTTAATACAATTGTATATAAAAATTATTATATTTATATTAAAAAATATTATAATTAAATATTAATTATAAAGCATTATCTTGTTTTAAAGTACGTTACGATTCATTTTTGTATTACAAAGTTCTTACAAAGAAATTTAAGGAAATATAATATTCCGCGCGTTTTTAAGCTTACGTTTACCAGGTCTAATTTAAGAAAATATTCAGTATATGCGTAACTTCATAAAGATTTCTTGACGTACACGTTGCACGTTCTTGAACAGTTCAAGTTTTCAGAGATATATTCAATTTACATGTTCCTAATATACACGCATTATGATGTTTATTTTACTGTTTTGCACGTTTCGCATTTAATTAAATTAAATTACCGTTTCATGGTTATATAACATACAATATTTTAATTAGTAATTGGCGATGAAATTATTTGTTTTGAAACTATAAATTTGCAATAATTTGCAACAAAATTTTCCACGAAACTAATAAATCAGTTTAATACAGTTCATGAATGTGTTTTGTTTTGTTTTCCGGATTATTTTGCATGTTATGCAAGACGTTTAATGCTAACAAATTTCTCTCTTCAAAATTAAACACATTGTTATTAATTTCCTTGAATTTTTTATCCTCTAGAATAAAAGCGCACGATTTCTTCTATCTTAATTGTTTACAGCTATGTTAATCCTTGCACGTTTTAATAATAATAACAAATATAAATCCAATCCACGAAGCATTTTCTGCAAGTAATCCCAGTTTTTTGTCGTACAATACTATGCACGTTTTCATACGTTTTGTCTACAAAAAACCTTTTACCGCCAAAAGTTACATTTTATAAATGACGTTTTATAATTCCCTAGCACGTTTCTTAATTATCTTTTCTCGTTTCATTCTGTAGCTTTTTGTTAGTTTAGTTTAATATTTGTGGTGCGTCTATCTACTTATATATTTATCTAAAATATATTCTGTCTACACATCTGCTACAATCCAGTACACTTGCACGTTTCATGGTAGCTCATATATTTTAAGTATTATTGAAACATGTTACATGTTTTATTAAAACATTGCGTTTCTTGGGAAATTTGTTAAATAGCTGGATGTCTTAGACGTGTATAGCTATTTAAATATTTGATTATTCACTGTGGGATTAGTACACATTTAATTTGTGCTAAGTGCTCTGTATATGTTTAGCAATAAAAGCTGCTGTGCACGTTTTATAGTTTAGCTAAATGCTTTTCTGGACTTCACGGTCGGTCGACACAAATTTGCTACAATGTTACTTTAAAATCGTTTTATGTACAGACCAATAACGTAAATTTCATCACTGCTTCTTACACGTTTCATAGAAACATGTTAAAATATTAAAAAAAAAACTAGTACACCAACTAAAAATTGGTTTAGATGCAGATTTTATAATAAAACGTGTAAACTTATGTAGAATTAAATAAATTCAATACAGATTGCATAGAGGAAACCTAAAAACTTTTCTCAAATATAATCTTTACATTTTTTAATTGCTTTAAAGCTTTTCATCTTGAACTGGAATATATACTCTGTGACATAAAAAATGGAACACCAAGAATGGGTAGGAATTTTTGGACCAAACTTTAGTTTTACTAGTCAGAGGTAGTATTAATTAAAATTTCAAAGAAAAAGGCATAGGCAACAATAGATACAGGCAAAAACCCTTCTGAGCATGCTCTTCTGAGCAGAGATCCACCGGGTTGTCCATTTCTCCTTGAGGTATATCAACGCAGGCATTCTGTAGTTCATGCCCGAGAGCTTCTAGTGTGTGTGGAGGATGGACTAATTGCTTGAGTCTTCTGGCAAAAGGTCGGGAGATTTGGGTGGCCACGGCAAGATATTGACTTTAGCCTTTTCGAAACGCTCCTTGCAATGTGGAGACGGGCATTATCCTGTTTGGAATTCAGGTCCTCAAGCTCCTGGAGGAATAGAAGGATAGTGGGTTCTACCACTTCATCAAAATGTCGGATATTGCCTCGGATAAATACCAACTGGGACCTGCTTCCATAAACAATAGCCCCCCATACTATAACTCCCACTGTGTGGTGCACATGCCGCTCAGCAGAAAACTGCACATGGCGGCGTTCTCCACGTCCACGTCTGACCACGTCTACGTCTACGTCTGTTGTGAGCATCGTGCATTTCCATCGATCCGGCCGGATCCGGCCGAATTTCCATCGATCCGGTCGGATCCGGCCGGATCCGCATCTATGAAAATTAGGTTGTTCCGATCAGGATAATTTTCCCTTTCCGTTCCAAAATGGACTGTTTCCAGGATAATCGAGTGAGTGTATTATATAGGTAATTTACACACAAACACACACACACACACACTCACACATTTATAATAAGACAAACAATTAAAAATCTAATACAGTGTATGTAACTAGTTATATTTCACAGATAGAATTTCAGTATTTAACTTTATTAAATCTAACATAATAAACTTTACTTAATCTACTAAATTCACACAATTAGGTATTTGAGGTATTTGCTAACAAGTCTTATTCTTATATTTATGATAGAAATCATGATGAATTTGTCTAATGAATGGCACAATTATCACAAGAATGACTTTAAAACTATTTGATTTAATCAATTTACTATAAATACCTTATTTTCCGGTGTATAAGACGCACCCTAAAATTTAACCTACTTTTTATGCGCCTATAACGAACGCGGACCTATGTTTTAGAGGCATTTTTTTGGAAAAAGGTGCGCGTTATACTCCGGCAACTTCGGTAATTATTTTAAGTATACATTATTTATCACAAAATCAATTTTGATTTTGAAAAAATCATGCGCATCACGCATTTAAAGTACCTACTCATAACAGCGCGATTATTTTACCAAAAATTAGCATTACCGGATCCCGTAAACGTTTAGTGATGCCGGATCGGCTGCATTACCGGATCCGGTTTTCTGGATTGCAATCCCTAATGCCCAAGCAGAATCGGGATTCGTCACTGAAGGCTACTTTATGCCATTCCATGTCCCAATCCAGTAGCAAGGTACACCACTCCAAACGTTGCTATCTTGGAAGCACAATATGTGGTCGATAGGACTGCAAGCCAAAAGCTCTAATTCGTCGTTAGTTGTTTTTACGAAGAGTTACAGGACGAAGAACAAGGACAAGGAAGATCTCAAAAAGAAAAGAATTATTGTAACCAAAAACAATATCGAAATCGACTTAATCTCGCAAGAAATACACCCGATAATTTCGATTATAACAACAAATAAAACGACAATTTTGCCAATTTAGTAGATTATTTTGAATGAAAATTTAATAAATTACTACCTATGACTAGTTAATAATTTGGTCCAAAAAATCGTACCCCTTCTTAGTGTTGCATTTTTTAAGTCAGGGAGTATATTTACTGCCAATTTACGTTCGTTTTAATAATTATTTTCTGTATAACATATTTTCAATTATGCACGTTTTGAATACATTTACATGTGTTTCATTTGGTTTCACTGAATTCATTAGCATTTTTGATGCAAGGGGTACACGGTCGCTATTTAAATTGACGTGCGTTTTACAACAGGATTGCCTACATTGCCCCATTGCTGAAGCAGAGCTATATAAATTAATAAAAAAATTATTCCCTGAAATAAAACTAAGTATGCTTGAAGTATTGAAATATTGCATTGTTATCCAGTTCTGCGCTATGTTTAAAGTTTCTAAGTCTTTAGAACATCGGGAAGTTAGTTTAAAATCAATTGCAAAAATCCACGTGGACACAGAAGAGAATAGACAAGAGAACAGACAAACTAGAGAACAGACAGACAAGCAATCTAGGTAATTGTAGTATTATATAACATATACGTTAAGAAAATATGCAGTTTGAATAATTTTTCACATAAAATATTTCATACATTTGCACGTTCTTGACTAGTTTTCAGGAAAATATGAAATTTACACGTTCTTAACATGCTCCTTCTCTAACTATTTTGCACGTTTCACACGTATTGAATTACCTCACGGTTTCATGACTATATTGCATATCAACTATTGATAGAAAACAAATATTTGTTTTCGACATTAAAAAAAAAACAATTTCACAACAATAATTTTCTTCTTCTTGAGCTTGAAAATATTTATTCTGTCAATTTACGTTCGTTTCAATTATTACCATTCAAGTATTTGCTGTATAATATGTTTTTAATTATGCACGTTGTGAATAGGGTTACATGTGTTTTATTTGGTTTCACTGAATTCATTAGCATTTTCGATGCAAGAAGTTACACGACCGCTATTTAAATTCGGGATAATACGGGATTGAAAAATAGGTTACATTGTATTTATTTCAATATTTGTATATATCATTTGGCAATAATTATTTCTTTGGGGTAAATAATACAGTTGTTGGCCAGTTGACAATGATTGGTCATATTTTGAATACTATAGACAATACCAACTTAATAAAGCGGAATATAGCTTGAATATATAATTATATTCAACCTTTCCGTAGCTCTATAATATTATTAAGTCTTTGAGACAAAACAAATCTCATGTTGAAATACAACAGATATTTGGATGCTACTTACTAGCCCTCAGTCCACTTTCGTAGCAGAAAACAAGAACTAGATAAATAACACTGATTTTAAGATCACATCTATTTATCTCAAGTGAATAGCCACCTGCAAACGGGTTTCGAGATCTATCTCTCATCAGTGCAGCTTTGCTCTTTTTATAAATTCTCGTAACTTTTTTATAACTTCAAGTTTCATGTGTGTATTTACTTAATAAAATGACCAGACCGAGTCATGCAAATTTATGGAGTTTTAGACAGAAAGCTACAAACAGTGACCATGTTATTTCTAGATAATTTCAGGATTCAAAAAGGTTTTCTGCGCTAATTTTGACATTTGTAAATCAATTCAGGATTATATTTATATAACAATAATTATTAAATCCTTTTTATAGAAGCATGCAATTTATTTTTTAGGCCAATCACTGTACTGTTTACCCCTATGGTTATTAGATTTAGTAAAGCAGAAATATCATAATAATGAAATAGGTTATTGAAAATTAAATTTTCAAAAAACGGGTTAAATAACATACCTACTTCGTTTATGAAATTAAGGACGGACCTTTATGAGTCCAATAACTTTTTATAATGCAATTGCATTCACTTTCGAATATTGTTTTTTGTATTCCGATATTTTTTTATGTCTCGTAAAACTTTCGACGTTTCCAATAGTTTTTTTTTCTCATCTCCACCTACATGGCTTTACATGTTTCCCACGTTTCGTACATTTTTTTACAACGTTATATATTTGATTTATTGCGTTGCCTTCAACAATATTTTATATTATTTTCGGCTTAAACACTTAATTCACAAAATTTCAGTAACCTGTGCTATTGCATCAATTATTATACGTTTTGCATATGTCTCTACTTGTTGCTTTACATATTTCTACAGTTGTATTTCTTCCATAAAATACAAACAATAGTAACATAAATTTTCTTTTCAGCATATTATTTGTACACTTTGTTTACACGTTTTTAAACATATTTTTAGAATTACAAATTATCTGATCTACAGAATTTACATTTAATTATTTACACAAAAAACGTGTTTATCAAAGTTTTCAAAAAACATTTTCTTAATATTTAAATATTATTTACTTAAAACGTGTAAATGATATTGCAGAATAGAAAATTTAATTTAAAGTTTTGCATATATCTGTAAATTTCGAAAAGAAAAATAAAATGTTGCTTGCAATATATTCGATTCTAAATATAGACGTGGAACGAATATAAATCGTGCGAAATATAAGGCGAGTTTAATGCGTGATGTTACATGTTCTTTTTGTTTGTGCACGAAATCACAAGGGAAATATATTTAAAAATTTTATAATGCATATGAATTTACTCTTGTTTAAATACGTAATTATTTTTTGGGGAGGTCCAAACAGAAATAAAAAATTATACATGAAAGCAAGGTTCGTAAATAAAAAATGTTTGCTACCGACGTGGTACGTGTTAAATTACTAAACACGTTTAGTGTATATATAAACGTTTACTGCCACACACATTTATAGATAATACTAAATTTATGGTTGTTATAGTTTTATGAGTATTTTTTTTTAGATAAAAATCAACGTGTCAAAATTATACATTTTTTTCAAACGACGGTGATTTATTTACAGACATTGAAAATCAGATTATTTTTTAACACACTCTTAAAAATATAATAAAAAACTTACTTTAAAAACCACGTTTTTATTCAAATGCACTAAAAAAGAGCCAACATTTCGTTTTTTCGTATTGACTATAAATAAAAGCAAGGAGCGCTATGTATCTAGGTATCAATAAAAACTCTGCGAGGAAATGATTTTGCACAATGAATCATTTGCAAAAACTACTATAGAAATAAAATTATGATAAAAATGCAAACAATTATCTAGTGTTCAAAGATTGGCTTAGCAATTACGGGATCGTTGAGAACCGCACCAACTGCAGATCTAGAGGTTATTATAGGCTTTCCTTCCCTAGGTATCTTCATCATGGGTGAGGCAATGTTGGGAGCCTTTAGATGCAGGTGTAATATCACTTGGAAAGCTCTGGTGAGGTCAGAGCCCACCACATTAACGAATGTAATATCAGAGCCTAACCTCAATATTGAGGGAGTGTGCAAAGATTGGACTGCCTAGCAATTACGGGATCATTGAGAACCGCACCAACTGCAGCTATAGAGGTTGTGATAGGCTTTCCTTCCATAGATATCTTCATCATGGGTGAGGCAAGGCTAGGAGCCTTGAGATTTAGGTGTAATATCACTTGGGAGGCTCTGGCGAGGTCAGGGCCCACCACGTTAACGAATGTAATATCAGGGCCAAACCTCAATATTTAGGGAGACTCAATGCCAAAAAGATCATTCGATCTAACCTTCAAAACACAACTACGTTGGACGGAAGGCAAGAAACCAATTACATATCAAAAAGGATAGTGGAACTGGTGCAGGATCTCTAAAGTGAACCAAATTTTGAAGAAAATATGGAAATACGACATTGATGTGCACAACATCATCGATTATAAGCACGCATACGATTCGATCGACCATAACAACCTCTACCAATTTTTACAGCAGCTGAAGATACCAACTTAACTAGTGAAAATGATAAAGATAATATGCGAAACTGAAGCCGTGGTGCGGGTTCAAAACCAACTCACTGACCTCTTCAAAATAATGAAAATTTCTACCTTTCCGAGAAAGGGTTAGGCTAGCATCCGCACTCTTCAACCTAGCGCTGGAATTTGCTACAGAACGTTTGGGTGTAGGTAGGAATTACATCCCAGCCAACAAAAAAGTGCAACTACCGACATATGCCGATGACATAAATATTATCAGCAGAAGGGCCGACGAAGCGCAGAGGACCTGTGACCAACTAAAAGCAACTGTCAAAGATAGCGAGCTCAGCATTTACTCAAGCAAAACAAAATTGATGACACAAAGAAGAAAGCGCGGGCCAGCATTACAGTCGCCAGACAACATCGAGGATGTCAACAAATTTATATATCTCGGTATGTAAATCATCAAAGATGGTACCGAAGACGGAGAAGTAAGACGCCGAGTCCTAGCAGTAAATAAGGCGTACTATGCAATGGCGAAAATATTAAGATCTAATAGAGTGCACCACCGCAAGGACAAGCATAGAATTTACAAGACAATAATTCGGCCCATCGCATGCTATTGTAGCGAAATATGGACTATGACCGAAAAAAACAAGAACACAATAGACATAATTGAACACAAGGTGCTACGTAGAATTCTAGGGACGGTAACGGTCAGAAACGTCAGAAGAGCAAGGTACAATAATGAGCTATACCAGATATACCAAGAACCACCGATTTCTACATTCATCAGACTGTAAAGATGGGTAGGACACGTGCTCAGGATGGACGACAACCGCCTGCCACTAAGAGCACTGAACGCAAAAATGCAAGGCAGGCGGACGGTAGGGAGGCCAAGAAAACAGTGGGAGGAAGAGACACGGGAAAACGCATACCAAGTACTCGGAGTAAGTGCGTGTAGAAGAACAGCAAAGGACAGGAGAGAATGGAGGGCAAAAATACAGGTGGCCAGGGCCGATTTGGGCTGTAGCGCCAAATGAAGAAGAAGAACTGATGCATGAACCTACGAACCATACCTTGTGTATAGTTTATGTGTGCCCCTGGGATCACAGGCCACGATATTCCAAGCGGAAGTACACGTTATCGCGATCTACGACTGTGAAAATCTAAAGATGGACTAAAGTAGAAACATACGCATTTTCACGGACAGTCAGGGCATTTTCACGTACAGGACATTGTCTTCACAACATCTGCACAAATCGTTAATGTAGAGAGGTGGAGAATCATTATGCAGCCTATGTTATGAGAATGCTGAAACTGCCTTTAAAATTACAGTTTCAAATAGTAGCAGCAGCTTTACGAATTTTAAACTGTAAAAACTACAAATTGCTTTTTATTAAAATGACATTTCCGATATTATTAGTAAATAAGTTTTAAAAATTACAGTATACGCTGCTATCTTTACAAATTTGTATTCGTAAAGCCGCTGTTACTATTTGAAACTGTAATTTTTAAAGTGTACTTTTTTCCGTGCATTTAACCTTCGATTGCCAAGCAATTGCACGTAGGAGACACGAGCCTAGCATTACAGCAAATGTGATCCCCGTGAAGAACATAGCGCATAGACTCCTAGACCCAATACAGGGGTTGGACCTATTTACATGAAACAATGTAGAGAAATACAATAGGCCAATAGGCCGCAGTGTTTTAAGGCCCCCCCTGGACTAATGTTGGTTGATGAGAGAAAAAAATATGCGAGGAAATATTTGCACAATTAATATTACTAAATCATTTGCGGAGACTTGAAACAATGGAAATAAAATACTAACAAACATGAAAACAAATAAAAACTTTGTACATATAAAATTTGCTAAATCTACATGCTTTTGTTATCCTTTTTCTCTCAAAAATTATTTTGAGTAAACAATACAAATATACATAATTTTTAAAAATTGATAAACCCGTAAATAAGTTTTTACTAAATTTATACAAATATAAATAGAATGTGTTGATTATAAATAAATGCATGGAGCGCTAAATTATGTTCAAGTTATCTTCATTGACGCTTCTCGATTTTATTCATATGTATCCACAAAAATTGTGCGAGAAAATGAATTTGCACAATAAATATTACTAAATGATTTGTGAAGTCTTGAACAATGATTGATTAACGTCTCTTCACCCTTCATGGGTATAGGCGACTTCTATGGAAATTTGATGCCACTGTTTCCGGTTCTGAGCTAGGGTTATCAGGTACGTTTTTTCTGGTAAAGTTGAATGGACGCATGACCATATTTTCGGCTTTCCGTTTGAAGTGACGTAGAGTGGTTGGACAAACACCGCCTTTTGGCCATTTCCAGGTCGGACTCGGAAAGCAGGAATATATTTGGGATTCGATTTCCTGGCACTGTCAATGTTTGCACATTGAGTCAACCAATATTCTTTAGCCCTAAAAAGGCTGCTTGGAATGGATACGGCGATCCATGGAAGCTATTTCGGATGGACATGCCCAAGGGGACGCCATTTCCAAGGGTCGAAATATAGCAGCTATATTATTTGACAGCTATTAAAAAACTTAAAACAATAGAAATAAAATATTGACAAACATGCAAAAAACTAAAAACTGTGCATAAAATATTAATTTTAGTACATAAGACGTGTAAATCTACGTAATCTTCGGTACCATTTTTCTCTCAAAAAGTATGGAAAGCAAATAATTCAAATAAACAAATTTTTTAAAACTTATTAATATATTAAAACTTATTATTAAATATAAAATATATTAAACTTAATATTTAAAACTTATTTAGGTTTAATAAACCTAAAAATAATTTAAATTACTACATTTATTCTAATTAATTAAAGTGTGTAAATGAGACAAAAGTTACTAAATTGAAATTGTTCAAAAGAACAAAAACTTTTTTATATTTTTTGTTAAATATTTTGTTTTTGCAGTCACTCATTTGTGATTGCAGCACAAAATCTATGAAACAATTTTCGTATTTTTCGCAAATTCATACAATAGATTTCAGTTTTCCATTGAATCAGTCGCGGAGTATAGAATACAGTCAAATTGTACACTGGTGCATGATAGCCTTTGTATAAATATAAAACGAAAATATGTCTTTACCTACAGTAAATGTTTACATATGCAAATTTATCATCAGAAAAAATATATATTAACGTCGTTTATATCTGGATGTATGCGTAATAACGTTTTCAGTAATCTATCTCTCCTAAAATTGCGTAAAATGCTTCCCATTTCCGTTAATTGAACCACTTCTGGAGCAATTAAAATTCGATTTAATTTTTTTAATTATCGTGTAGTTTAAGAGTGTAAAAAATCTGTTCATTAAACCGAACTTTTTTTAGTTTGTGAAATATTATGGAAATTATGAAAATTACAGAAATAATAAAGCTACTCGTTTTCTTTAATCGATTTTTGGATCCAAACTGTTCAAAATATTAAAAAAGCGTTTATTAAAGTCTGTGTAGTTTAGATGGAAAATGCAAATCTGGAAACTACTAAACCAATAAAGGCTTTCGTTAGGTTGTTGCAAGGCTTCTTAAACTTTTTTCATTCACGACCAAATTTATGATTGTGATTTTTTCGCAACTCAAAAAATATGGAATAAAGATAAATACATGCAGAAGTAAGATGGATATCAAGAGGTCAAAGTTTAAGAAGATTGTTGTTATTAAAGGATGAAATCGAAATATTACTAATTGAACAAAAATCATAGCTAATAGATAACACAGCTTGGATAGCCATCGGTCATTTTGATAAAAAGTAGTAAAATCGCATTTTTGTTTGATTAATAATATTTCGATTTCATCCTTTAATAAAAAAATCTTCTTTGACCTCTTGATATCCATCTTACTTTTGTATGTAATAATAAATTTGTATAGTGGGAATCCGTATCCTAACAGAGAGCTTATTTGAAAATAAGCGGCTGCAAAATTTATAATAATAACAGCATCCTGAAGCACATCGTTCAATTCTGGTGCTATTTATTTTTGCTGTGATGGCCTCCCGATGAATAAGGCAGTGCCTAAAAATTATATGATTATAATAAGCAGCTTGAATAGTATATTTTGTAACTAGGGCGGAAAGTTGTCAATTTTACGCGAGAGCTTAATTAGGCGCACGAACGAAGTGATTGCGCACAGTCGTCCGAGAGGGCAATTAACAATACCGCCCGTGTTACAAACAATATTTTTTACCACTCATGGAAGGGGATGTATCTTACAAGTTACGGATCCAGGGGCCACCCAAAAAAAATGAAATAAAAAAATGAAGAATTTGCTTTTTCAATTGTGTGGGTCAATTGTCCGGTGGTGTGGATTCGTCATAAGAACCCTCCTCAGTCTCCGGTATCACTATAGAATTTACACTCATTTTAAAACGTTTTCTTAATTTTTATTATCATTTAGTTATAAAAAAAATTCTGACACTTCACATCACTTTTTTAATATGGAGGGCTTGATTGTGTTCTTTATATTTTTATTTATTTGTTTTTTAATGTAACCTACCGATATTGAATATTTGCGTGCGTTACCCAGGTTATGTGGAAAGACAATGCGAAGTGGCATTTCTCGTATTAAAAAACGTACGCCAGGAAGTACTTCGCACGTATGAGTAATAAAAAAATAATTTAAAACCAATATTTTAAGCTGTCATTGCTTTTGTAACATCCCTGCATACTCCGCAGCAATTTTTACATTCTAACCCTTTAAAAATCCGTCAACTTTACAATACGTGTCTATTTCCGCCATTTATTGTATTATTGGATTTAAATATTTTACATAAAAATCTCTTGACCCCAAGATTTCGCTAAGCGACCCCATTTAAATATTTAAAAAAAATGGTTCAATAAAGTATAAATTTTGATTGCAATGTCAATATCTGAAAACAATAAAATAAATAAAAACTTCTGCTTTGTAGCAACAAAAAAGTGTAAAACAATAAAGTGATTAATTTAGAAAAACTATTACTGCTAGATTTATAGAACTGGAGCAAAAACAAGTAGACAGATTGATATAATATTGAATAGTGCCACATGTCTCTGACATAATCTCATCAAGATATTTAAAATAGAAAAATGCTGAAGTTCAGACACACAAATGATATGCCACGTTATGCCACGTTTTATAATGGAATAAAAAGTATAAAATAATTTCTCTTAGTCACATACAGATTTACAACTCCAAACATATTTCTAACCATAAACAGATTTCTAACCCCTTACAGAAGTTTTGATAGCTCTGGAAATACTTTTTTTTAAGCGCATAGACAAATGCAATTTATGTTTAAAAAGTTATAAAACAAGTGGAAATATAACTAACATAACCAGATATTAGAAAAATAAGCATCTCTATGCTTATCACCTTATCAGAAAACATTGAAGGATGAAACAAAATCAACCAGAAACGGTTAAAATTCCAGTAGCAACAGCAACTGTAAATGTAGTACTTCTTCAAACAGCGAAGTAATGAATATTAGGTAATGCTGATGTAATAATTTCAGATTTAGTGTTTAAATATATTTAATTCAATTTTTAATTGTGTAATATTAAATTAACAATCAAAAGATTTGAAATTTGAAAGAATTTTTTTTTCTTTATTCCGGATTAAAATTTAAAAAAAAACATATTTGTCACCAAAAAATCACGCATTCATTCACCTCTCACAACTCATGACATTTATCATTAATACTTACACGCACGAAATCAATCACCCTTCCATTAGCAACCGTGACGAACTAGTTAAAAAACTTAATAGACGTTTTGTGACTGATTTACAAATTGACACCCTTGCCTGAAACCCATGTTCGACCTGACTTCCCCTGACTCCGACACCCCCACCTTAACAATGGACGAAGCCTCTCAATCCCTTATAAATATCCATGGATCGAATTAATTTCGTTGACGCGAACATCAACAGTTACACCAACAAATGGCTACTCGTAGACAGATTTACAGAGACTCAAAACATTGACGAACATTTATTAGTTGAAACAAAGACGAAACTCGACATTAACCCCTCTTTTAGAGATTAGACAACATTAACGAAACATGGAAAACATAGAAGCCTCGGTTCACCTTAACCCAATATTCCAACTCGACAAAGTTAATCCTCCCTCTTTAAATAATCCTCTGAATGCCTCCATTTTCCCATTCTTTTCCTGCAAAACAAAATCCACATTTTCCTCATCTATATTTATCCCTTCTCCGGTGTTGAGCAGAATATTCTGGCAATGACCTCGTTGTTTGAGTATTCTGTCATCATCGGAGACTTCAATATTAACAAGAACAAAGCACGTCACATCCAGTCCTTCATTAATAATTCCCGCAGAAACACCAATCTTACCTTTATAATGCCGCACAATAATGTTACCACTCCCGACCTCAACTTCATGCCTCCAACCTCACGAACTCTCTTGTTGATATAGCTTTCTCCCCAGACCTTTGCTGCGAACTCGTAGCAATTTTATTTTACTTGACCATTTTACCATTTTACTTGATCTCTTCCCCGACAGCATCCAATTAAAATCTACCAACAACAAAACCAACATTCCCAAACTGTTCCAAACAGTTCCAAAATCACAGAATACATGAATTCCGAAAACACTGACAATCCTTCCCTAATAGACGTAGCTGACTATTAGGACAAACTAACGGACTTAATAACAGAACACTCTCTTAAATCCAAAACCATTTTTCCTGTACAACAACTGTCCCCGTACATATTTACACTGATTAAAACTATACAGACAATATAACAGGACGGACGATAAGACGATCAAAACTGAAATTAACAGACTTAACAGCGACATTCACATATTACAATAATTTTGTACCAATAAGTGCCTATCTGTGTGCAAGAAAATTGAAGATGACAAAGGAAGATCCTTCTGGTACAACATTTAAAAATCTCTCAAGATACCACACAGTCTTCAAAATAGCAGACATGACGATAAACAAGGAACACTACACAACCGACCACGTGAAGTCCTCCTCTTCTCCAGACATTTCCACAAATCTTTTACTCCTTCTACCTCCGCTTAATTCGACCAAAACAACTTCGAAAAAGTCACATCCTGGTATAATAACTTTTTGTTACAAAACGACACGACGAAAATAGGCGAAATAACGAATGACGAATTTCAAACCGCCCTATCCGACGGCAAAAATCTCTCCCCCAGTTCAGACCTCGTTAAAAAGCTCCTTATAAGAAACCTCCCAGGCAATATCTAATCCTACATACTTAAACTTTATAACCTCCACCTCAGAAAAATATATTTTCCAAACTGCTGGAAAAGAGGTATTACAATAACCATCCCTAAACCCGAACAATACCACACCCTCCCAAATAGTTATCGCCCATCACACTTCTCCCGGTCCTTGGTAAAATCCTAGAACACATTTCAGACTATGGTACATCGTCCTGAATTATTTAAGCCCTATTTAAGCCCTTATTCCTATTTAAGCCCTCCCATTCCACTATTAATCCTCTAATAATCCTTACCAACATTATTTAAACTTCCTACCTAAATAATAAATCCTCTGCTGCCCTTTTCCTAGACATTAATCAAGCATTCGACAGTGTGGCACGACGGACTGCTTTATAAAATGCATCTCCTTGAAATCTCTCCTTGCCTACTCTTCAAAATAGATACCTTCGTATCAGAATTAACCAATAATAACCATACATAGGATAATCATCGACTCACTCTGCATCAAGCGCTAACTACGACACCATCTAATTAGTCTTTGTAGGACTACCAAAATCACATCTCATGTGAAATTTGTCAGTTATTTTATTGCGTTAGTCCACCTTCGTGGCACTTAAGAGAAACCAGAAAAATATCATTGTTTTTAAGGTCATGTCTTTCCGATACCTTAAGTGAATAGCCATCTCTAGACGCGTTTCGTGAATTATCTCTCATCAGTACAGCTTTGCTTTTATGAACAACAATTTGTAAACCACTTACTTGAAACCCATGTGGATGATTAGGGTTTAGATATTTCTAATTTGACATTTTGTGAGAGAGGCATAAACTTAGCAGGTTTATTGATTTAAAAGATAAATTTAGAATTGGTCAAACCATACTACTTCTTCTTGTTTCGAATGGGCCTACTTTGGACCACGCTTGTTCAACTGTTCGGCTTTGACCTTTGCCCAGTATTGTCGCATCTTCTGCCGGTGTAATTCCTTCTGTCCAGGGGGTAAGTACCTTTCCTTTGGGGTTTTTTCCTGAAATCCACGGACTTCCTTCAGGGTGCATCTCACAGACTGTCTGTTTTGGAGATCTGTTATTCCCAGTTCTTTAATATCCGTATCGGTTTCTGTCAACCAAGTGGTACGAACCTTCTTGTTTTGCCATAAGTTAAACAGTCGGTTTGGAGGCAGTCTTGCAACGTGGGCATAGAAAGCTACCCTTCTTATCCTTGCATAGTCGGAGAGCATCTCAATAGGTTCGTAGAGCTATACCGCCTTCGGAATTCCCCATCTTCCTTTACTGGGCCTAGGATCTTCCTGAGAATTCTCATTTCTCTGATTTCCAATTTCTCTACCAGACCTCTTCGGTTCAAGGAAAGACACTTCTTGGCATATAGGGCTTCTAGGCGTAAGACTGATGTGTAGTGCTCAAATTTCAGGTTGCGTGACAGGCATTTCTTGTTGTACGTGTTCTTAGTCCGTCGATATGCTAGTCCTAACTTGTTGACTCTCTTCGATAATGATGCTCTTTCTGATAAGCTGTGTTCAATCCATTCGCCGATATACTTAAATTTCTCAGTCCTCTTTATGTTTTCCTGCTCTAGTAACATCTCTCTGTTTGCTTCTCTGATGTTGGTGAAGAATTCTGTTTTCTCCAGCTACACTTGAAGACCCACTTTGGCAGCCTGTTTTCTGAGGCAATTTACCAACATTGTTGCCATCTCAAGAGAATCAGCAAACAGTGCCATGTCATCTGCAAACGCCAGGCAATATACAACCAGTCCATCGTTCTTACCTCCCAGGTAGATACCACTCTGAGCACCCCAAATGAACAGTTCCTTGCGCCATTCTCTGATAACCTTTTCAAGGGCACAGTTGAAGAGAAGTGGAGACAGTCCATCTCCTTGTCTTGTCGTGTTTATATTTCGAAACTTTCTGAAATCTCGCCTCTAAATTTAACCTTGGAATGGATGTTGGTCAAAGTTTCTAGGATGTGTCTGCGGGTTTTGTTGTCTAGCCTTAGTTCCTGGAGTACTTTGTTAAGCGTTTCTCTCGACCACCTTGCGGTTTCTCATCTTGGAGAATGCAAGTGCAGTTTTAAGATTAAAGATCTCTTCAACACAGGATCGGGTCTTCCTGAAGCCCCCTGGTATTCTCCCAGTTGGCTATCCAGCTGATTTTCTGTACTTGTTTGTAACGCCTTAGAGAGAATCTTGTATGTTACAGAGACGAGAGAAATTAAAAGGTAGTTGTTGTAGATCAGTAAAATCTCCCTTTTTGTGGAGCGGATGGATCAGAGCAGATTTCCAATCGGGTGGTAATTTCTCTGTTTCCCAGATGTCTTGGATGATCTCGGTAAAATCATACTACATTATAGATAATCATATGAGCTTAATAAGTTGGAACACAGCCTGAATATATAAATATATTCAACCTTTTCGGAGCTCTATAATACTAATGAGTCTTTTTAGGACAGCCAAAAACAAATCTCATTTGAAATTTGTCAGTTATGGTTAGGGCTTCAGGCTGTGTTCTGACTTTATTAAATTTAGATAGTTCGATAGTTTCTAAAATATTTTAAAAGATCAACATCCCTACTGTATGGGACTTATTATAGTAGATATATTTACACTTAGTCTGTTTTATTATAATGGTATATTGGTATTGGTATATATTGGTATTTTAAAATTTTAAATGGTATATTGTTATATGATATTATATTGGTACATTAAAAAAAATATTAAACATTTTTTTACTATTATTTCAAACAAAAAGCAAGCATTTGCATATTGCTTTATTTAAATGTCTTGTATTTTTGTCTAAAATTAGGTAATGTACTATATAGTCACTAATTGAAATGTCAACTAAGGGTAATATTTATTGGCTGTAATTTAATACAATTCCTTATTGAAAATGTGGAAATACGTGGAATTTTTTATTAATATTTTAGTTTCTAGAAAGTGCTTTACTGTGGGATTATGAGAAAAATGATACATATAATTGATTGTCAGAATTAAACTGATTGTCAGAATTGAACTGGAACTTAAATGCTTTAGACCTGATATACATTCGGCCGAGACAGTATAGTCGACCGAGTAAGTATTCGGTCGAGTACTTACTGGCAGTAAACTAGGTATTTGTCAAATTTATCAATGTAGTAGTAGTAACAAATTAACAAATGGCGAAATATGGAACACAAGAATTTTCTTATTTTTGCTATATTTTTCTTCTTCTTTAGCCATTAGGTACATCCTTCGATATAGGCCTTTCCCAATTGTTTCCATCTTTCCGTATTATGTGCTATTTGGATCAATTAAGGTTGTTCCTTTAAGGTCATCATACCATCTTTTTGGTGGTCCTCCTCTTTCTATTTTGGATTCACACAGTCCCCATTCTATAATTCGCCTATCCCATCTCATCCTATCACTTCTTGCAACGTGACCTGCTAATCTCCATTTGAGAAATTTTCTCTCCGATATCGGCGACTATTTTAATCAGTTTAGGTAATTTTTTCGTTTCGATATCTTTTGATTTTTGAAATCTTCATGATTGACCTCTCCATTGCTATTTGTGCAGTTTTTAGTGCGTCGATATTTTATTTAGTTATAGCCAATTCTCTGCGCCATATGTCATAACAGGTAAAATGCACTGAGTAAGAATCTCTTGATTTTGGGTGTGGAGCTATTTTATGCAGGATTTATGACAATTTGGCGAAGGCCACCCGTCCTAACCTAATTCTCCTTATAATTTCTTCTTTCTGGTTGGTTAAGTCGATAGGAAGTTTCTATCCTTCCACCTTTTTGATTTCCTGTACTCCCACTATAATTTGCTCTTCTGTTCCTTAGTACATTATCTGGCTTTTTGAAAGGTTCATTTTCTACCATATTTTTTAGATTCACTGTGTGGGTCTGCAATCATTTTTTTTTAGATCTTCTCTAATATGTGCCACGATAATATTATCTTCAGAATATGTTAGAATGGTTAGTACAGTTCCATTGATGTTGATACTTTTGTCGTTCCAGTCACTTTTCTTAAAAATCTCTTCCAATGTAAAAGTAAATAGTTTTGGAGGTAAATCCGACTGTTGCCATACGGGGCAGTTGCATGGGGAAGTAGATTCAAGCTGGTCTCTATGAAGAAGCAGCTTGACAAGAATCAAGAACGGGCGTGTATCTGCATCGCGGGGGCGATGGGATCATGCTCGACAGCAGAACTGGAACTGCTGCTGGATCTGACTCCGTTGCACCTTGTCGTGGAGGAGTCCGCCAGATCGGCAATTGTAAGGTTCAGTAAGGAAGGAATAGGCAGAGGTAAAATAATAGAGAGCAGAGACCAGGCTGCAAAAGTGGGTCTTCAAGTGTAGCTGGAAAAAACAGAATATTTCACAAACATCAAAGAAGAAAACAGAGAGATGTTACTAGAGCAGGGAAACATCAAGAGGACTGAGAAATTAAAGTATCTCGGCGAATGGATTGAACCCAACTTATCAGAAAGAGCATCATTATCCATGAGAGTCAACAAGTTAAAACTAGCCTATCGACTGACTAAGAACACCTACAACAAGGAATGCCCGTCACGCAACCTGAAACTTAAGGACTACACATCAATCTTACGACCAGAAGCCCTGTATGCCATAGAGTGTGTTTCCTTGAACCGAAGAGGTCTGGTAGAGAAATTGGAAATCAGAGAGAGGAGAATCCTCAGGAAGATCCTAGGCCCGGTAATGGAAGATTAGGAATTCCGAAGGCGACATAACTCTGAGCCCTATGAGCATATTGAGAGGCTCTCTGACTGTGCAAGGAAAAGAATGGCAGCTTTCTATGGAGACGTTGCAAGATTGCTTCCAAACCGACTAACCAACCGTCTGTGCGCCTTCTGGCAAAACAAGAAGGTTTGTACCACTTGGTTGACAGAAACCGAGAAGGATATTAAAGAACTGAGAATAATAGATCTGCAAAACAGACAGTATGAGAGACGCACCGTGAAGTAGGTCCGTGGATTTTAGGAGAAAGCCCGAAGGAAAGGTATGCCCTGGACAGAAGAGAGAAACGAGTTACACCGGCAGAAGATGCGACAATACTGGGCAAAATCAAAGCCCAACAGTTGAAAAAAACGTGGTCTAAAGTAGGCCTATTCGAGAAAAAGAAGAAGAAGATGAAGAGATCAGAGACCGGAACAGTCTCGGCTCCCAAGATCCCCTGCCTGTAAGTACGAAAACATCAAATGGTAAGCACCATTTCGAAAAAAACTAAACAGCAATGTGTAGTAGTAAAGCCGATTGGAGCGACGAATCCTCAACATACCATATAGAACAAAATGTTATCAAGTGGTATACGGATAGTAAAAGGGAAGGTACTGGTGCAGGAATCTCATAATAAATACTTTGAATCCATGGGAATCTACCCAAGTATCTTCCAAGCAGAGGTACATGCAATCGAAGGATGTACACAATTTAACCTACACAGGAACTATCGCAAGAAACAAATTGCTATATATAAGCCAATATAGCCAAGCAGCCACCAAAGCAATTTGCTCATTCACCATCACATCCAAACTGGTATGGGACTATGCGCGAAAGACGCTCGGCAAAGAAAATAAAGTAACGCTATACCAGTTCCAGGACACACTGGTATAGATGGAAACGAAGAAGCCGATCACCTAGTAAACTAGTAAACAAGGGA
Source organism: Phosphuga atrata (assembly GCA_944588485.1). Lineage (NCBI taxonomy): Eukaryota > Metazoa > Arthropoda > Insecta > Coleoptera > Silphidae > Phosphuga > Phosphuga atrata. The sequence continues at coordinate 921,451 of OX155907.1, read as the reverse complement.
GCCAGTAATCCCTTTATATGTCCGGAACCCTTTTGTAGTATGAGTATGAACACCATCTACAAAAGTTTATATAGAGAAATAAGAGAACAGTGAATGAAAACCTGGAAAGAGCTTCCAGGACTAAGGTAATCCAAATTAATGCTGGGATTTTTTAACCAGAAAAGAAAGAAAGCTTGCCTGAAACTAAAGAGGAACAAGCCTAGAATTCTGACGGGTGTCCTGACGGGACACTGCAGACTTAGAAAACACCTCAAGGCCTTAGGCCTAGAAGAAGATTTCTGTGGCTCAGCAAAGGAAACCATACATCAACACAACCATACATCTGCTCTAAGTAGCTTGGGCCCCAAGGTACATCGACAAATGTACCTTGCGGCGCACTGTTTGAACGCAGAGGAGTTGCAGTTCTTGAATCTTACCCAAATTTTTGAATTCCTAAAGGAATCAGGACTCTAGACGAGGCGGTCAAAATGGGTAAGTATACTAACGTTTAGAGGAAGAGGGTGGTGTACAATAGATCTATGAAGGTCGCAGTACAAGTCACCACCCCATCAATAATCTACTGTTACCATGGCTTTATTGACCGCCCATGTTTCTATGCTATTAAAGGTTTTTTTCATAATTTATAAACGCCATATATAATGGGTATCTTGATACGGATTTTTATATTTTTATTTATTATGATATTGGATATTTGCAATGTTTTTGTTTTGTTACGAATGTTTTTACGCTTGTGAATATGCAAAAATATGCAAATGCGCATTGATTCAAGTTAAATTTTCCATATATTTTCAATACTAAGAAAAATGTTGGAGTTTATTCTCGACATTTCGATATATACAGGTATGAAAATATGACACCTCACATAGTTTTAAATTGGCAATTATTATTTTCCCAGAATTGCAGTAATTAGTTAACTTGTTTGTTGACGAAATTTTTGGAAAATCTACGCTTTTTCAGCATTATTAATACAATTAATAATGTCCAGTTAATTAAAATCTAAACTGGAAAAGATGAAAACTTTTATTTATTCCGCATATGTTAAATGTAGTACATAATGTGTTGCGTCAAATCTGGATTAATTTAAATTTTTATGTTTCGAAAAGATTGTTGCTAAATGTTTATTAATCAACTGTTGCATTTAATTTTTGCTAGTATATGTTTTAGTCGTTTTATAGTTTGCGCAATTATGCATGTTATTAATTATGTAGAAATAATGTAAATAAGGAGGAAAATTGAAGTATTAATTGCACAATTATAGAGTAATTTAAGTAGTAATTGAGTGTAAGGGTACAACTTAAGTACTAATTGGAATTGTGCAGCTTCAATCTAAGTATTAATTACATCTATATCTATAACTTAAGCATTCATTTAGTTTACTGAATTAATTCTATTGTTAATTTAATATGAATTTAAGGGATCATTTACACATATTTCTCTTACAACTCCACTAAAAGTCCTTTATTTATATCATACAAATTCATGAAACTTTTCCTATTCATTTCTCGAACTTTTTTCGAAAGTCCATTTAAATGAATGTTCTCCAACATTTTCATTCATAATTGTATTTCCAATATTTTATGTAATTATATAGTCCGCTAAAATATACTGCCGGAAAATTTATTAATGTAGGATAATCCAGTTCAAAATCGAAGCATTAAATTACATATGCACTCCGGTCGAAGAAAATTTAATTTTCTCTGCAATTTTTTACCCATTATGCGCTGATAACTTTTAGATATTACTCTGACATTTCAACTCGAAATAAAAGCAAAAATGTATAAAAAGATTATAATTGGTCCATTGATTTATTTTGGCTGGAATCTATCTAGAGTCGATTTTTCCGCGATTTTATAAATAGGATTTCTTGTCTGTTTTTAGTCTGCTTTTGGCAATCGATTTCCGATTAGCTAGATACTTTACCACAGCTCAAAGCTGGATAACATAACTCAGAAATTCAATATTTTAATACTTAGATAGATTTTTAATTTTATTTTAATTATGTGTTCCATACTTAGCCTGAATTGAAAAATTCAATATGTTTCTACCACTAATTTTCTAAAAATAAATGGTGCGCCATCTCAATCTGGTTAGTGAAACAATTGAATATCTTTGCAAGGTGTCAACCGATCTGTGTATTCGTACACGTTTTGGAGAATTCTCTTCAGTACAATTTCAGCCATGCATGTATACAGTTATACACCCAAAATATTATACACCCAAAGAAGGTACCGAAATAGTGGCACTTCACATTGAAAATAATCGCTCAATTATTTTATTAAATTATTATTATTTTTTAAAGTTTCGTGGTCGTCCTGCGCCCAAAAGTGAAACAATTTGACACTTAACTTCAAATTTCATTCAGGTCGTTCAAACGAAAACATTGAAGCTGTGGAATTAAACATCTGTCCAACCATATTGGGGAGGATTTTGAAGGAAGATCTGCACATGTTTCCATACAAAGTGCAGTTAACCCAAAGATTGTTAAAAACGGATAAAGCGCGTCGCTTGAATTACGCTAATAACGTTATTGAAATAGAGAAGAATTTTTGGGAGCGAATCCTGATGAGCGACGAGGCTCATTTCGCACTCTCTGCTATATCTGGCAACAAACAAAATTGTCGCTTTTGTGACATCGATAATCCCCATATAATTCATGAAACATCACTGCACTATCAAAAAGTAACTGTTTGGGCCGGGCTCCAAAACCATCATTGGGCCGTTTTTCTACAGAACTGCTGAGAGAGTCAATGGCAACCGATTTCGGTGGATGTTGACACACTTTGTGTTACCGCAAATACTTTTGGAAAGGCTATAAGGCTTCTGGTTCCAACAAGACGGCGAGACATACTACACTGCGCGCTCAACAATGAACTTGTTGCACCGGAAGTTCCCTGGACGCGTGGTCGTCCTGTGCCCGAAAGCGATACAATTTGTCATTTCACTTCAAATTTTGTTCAGCACGGGTCTGTAGCAAACCACAAAAGAACTCAATTGCATCCACGTCATTCAACCGAAAACAATGAAGCTCTAGAATTATACATCAGTTCAACTACTTTGGGGAGGATTTTGACGAAAGATCTACACATGTTTCCATACAAACTGCAGTTAACCCAAAGATTGTTAGAAACGGATAAAGCGCGTTGCTTAAATTACGCGAATAACGTTATTGAAATGGCTGAAACTGAGCCGGATTTTTGGAAGCGAATCCTAATGATGAGATCCCGACGAGGCTCATTTCACACTCTCTGGTACCGCCAATAAACAAAATTGTCGCTTTTGGGGCATCGATAATCCTCAAATAATACATGAAACATCATTGTACGATGAAAAAGTAACTGTTTGGGCCGGTGTTTGCTCCAAAAGCATCATTGGGCCATTTTTCTACAGAACTGCTGAGACAGTCAGCAAAGGATTTCGGTGGATGTTGGCACACTTTGTGTTACCGCAAATTCGTTTGGAAGGGTTGAGATGGCGCACCCTTATTATATAACTTGTGAAGTTATATAAATCTAAACACTTAACACGACCCAAGTTTCGTCTGTTGAAGGTCATTATGTAGTTCATATCAAATGTAATTATGTATGTCGGGGATCATATATGTTGTTGTGTTATTTATAAACATCCGGACTACGTAAAACAAAGTTCGAGAAGAATGCGTTGTTAGTAGAAACGAGACTAACTAATCAAACAATATAAACTTAATAAAGTCGGAACACAGCCTAAATATATAAATATATTCAACCTTTCCGGAGAATCAGCTTCAAGACTAAGAAGCAGCATATAAAAATGAATTATTTCTGTGTTGACTATAAATAAATGGGTGGAGCGTCCATGAAGGTAACGTCAATATAGTTTAGCACTCCCCGCTTTTATTTATAGTGAACCCGGAAATAAATTCAACAATTAAAAAAACCTCTACAAAAATGACTATTTTCGATTGCTTATAATTAAATAATTAATTAATAAAGAATTAAAAGTTAATTGATAAAGAATTCCTATACTAAAAAATGTAATAAACATACTGTTTTGGATAAATTTGCATTTTTCGTTTAATTAAAGCTTAAACATTTACTGTTGGGCTGGTTGAAAATTGAAAAATTAAAATTGAAAATGAAACCTCTTATTGAAAGACCCTATATTTATGGGATGATGTAAAGAAATATGCCGTTTGAAAGACAATTTAATATGCTTTAATATGAGTTTAAATTTATCACGAACGATTATCGTTTATAGGCGTTGCAACCGGCAAACAAAAAACGAACGTATTTATGTGGTGGTTATAACGAGAATAACAAACTTGTGAAAGATTGTAATTATTGCCTTTGCTATTTAAATTTGCAGATTATTGGTTTTTCATAATTTGATTAGTTTTCAAGAGTTTAATGCATACTACACCGCAAAAATCCGCACAAGTTCTTGTTCTAATCGAAAATAAACTTAGCCAGCGAGCTGTTGCTCGACATATGGATATGACAAGCGCCGCGGTTCGAAGAGTGTTTCAAAATTATGGGGAGGCTGAATCGTTTCATAGACGACCTGGTAAATGGAGAAGGAGATTTACAACGGCTCGGGTTGACCACTTTATGGTGTCAACATCATTAAAAAATCATCACCTTAATGCTGTTCAACTGCAACAACAGCTCCGTGAAGTACGAATAGTGGCAATTACTCAGTGGACAGTAAGACGAAGACTGCAGGAAAGAAACTTGACCCCTAAGACACCTACAGTTTGTCAAAAACTTACCCTAGCTCATTGCAAGGAATCATTTTAATTGGACGTTTTAACAATGGGGGTCTATTCTGTTCTCAGATAAGACCAGAATATGCCTCTATGGTAGCGACTGAAGAAGAAAAGTGTACAGGAGACCAAGAAAGCAATTTGTAGAATGCTGTATTGAAAAGCGAACTGCTTATAGAGGTGGTTCCTGCATGATCCATGGTGCAATTTCTATGGGGGCACGAACCGACCCTACGCCCATGGTCACGTGAGAGGAGGTTTAACGTATGCTAGGTACATCGAGATTTTAGCAGTTCATGTGGTACCTTACGTCGATTACATGGAGAAGAATTTACCTTTATGCATGACAATGCGAAGCCCCACACCGCAAGATTACATTACAGAATTCGGTTTTCGGGATATGTTGTGGCCAGCATGCAGTCTCGATCTAAATCCGATAGAGCATTTATGGAATGAGTTTAAACGAAAAATTTGAGCTAGTCTTCGTGCCCCAACCTTAATCCCAGAGCTTATTGTTGCAGTAGTAGAAGAGTGGGTAGGTTAATAACTTCCCATAAGTAATAATAGCGAACTTGATCAGATCTATGCCTAATCGTATGAGAGATGTTATTAGGGCAAAAGGGAGCCATTATTAAAAATCAATTGTTAATTTAGATAATTGTCAATAATCAAATTTTTCACTAAAATAAATAAATTTAAACTCATATTAAAGCATATTAAATTGGCTTTCAAACGCCGTATTTTCATCTCAGAAATAGTTTCTATAAAGAAAAATAGTTTTCTATAAAGAAAAAAAGTCGAAAGTTTACGGTGGGCCGATTTCTATGCAAGCAAGTGTATTTGAAATCCTTAACAACAAACATCTAATAGTAATGGATTTTCAGTAATCCTCTCAACAATAAAAAATAATTCCCTTAATCGACCTAGAAGATTTCTTACGAATTATTGATCTTGAAATGTGTACTTAAGTTAATATAATTTATATAATTTCCCCTTTGAGAAAAACATTCATTTGAAAAAAGACATCCTAAACAAAAACGCATTAACCCCACATTTGTGAAAACAACATTCATCTTAGTTATAGAAAACTTTTCTTACAAGTTCTCCATTATGGAAAACTAATAGTTTCATATTTTCGCTCGCCTTCAGGAAGTACATTAAGCCGCAAACAGTGTATTCATCCCTTAATTATTTATCATAGTTTTCGCACGACGAAAACTTCCAGTAATAATTCTCGTTACATTAGAATCTCTTAGCAATAATCGTTATAACATTTCAGATAAATTACTTAATAAAACTTGGAAACTTTCATAACAATCTAGTTTTTGCTTAAGGGTTTAATAAACATGATACTCAACACATTTCTCTCAGCAATATTACTCGTTATTTTTAAATCTTAAGACGAATGTTTTTTGTAACGTTGGAGGAATATTATTCTAGTAATAAAACATTTTGTTTACTGTTTTATTACGGTGTTTATTATTTCTAAAATTTACCCTCGAAATAGCAAACGTTTCGAATTTACAACAAAAACATATTTTGTTGGAACGATCAAACTATTTGCTGGTATTTTCAATTTAAAACTTTTTTAGTCGGTAATTAAATACGTTCAATTGCAGCAATTGATACGTGTTACGCACAAACATTACACAAAAATAGTCAAACAATGCTAAAGGGATAATATAAGCAAAATTTTGCTTTGCAGGATAAAATATTTCCTTGCATTATCAACTATTGATTTCCCGTTAGAGATAAAAAAAATGAAAAGCGGAAAACCTATTTAATATTTTTAAATACAAAAATAAACTCTTGCATTATTTGTGTTGTTTTCCTTTCTCCACGCTTTTAATAATTTTACTCTTACAATTTTCTTGGCTTAACATTTTCCGGATAAATTTCCTCTCCATTAAACTTATTATACGTTTTCGCGTTACGCCGCGTTAATACGAGTTTTATTGCGTCAGAATTTTAGTTTTCTGCGTTCTATTGCCCTCAGAAAAACCGGAAGCATACATTAACGATCTTTTAATAAACGATAAACAAATCTAATTAATGTAAACTTGGAAACGGAATATCTAATCATTTCATAGTTAGGGAAGCTGAAAAAATGCTCAAACATTATTTTAATTACATTTATCATTGTTACATATTTGATTTCTTATTCTTAATCTAGCGTTTTCCGTGTAAAATTCCTCTGAAATAATTTTGTTATATTTGCGTGAATCACGTGCTCCGTCATCTTTCTTGATGTTTTACTACTCACTGGAAAACCAGAAACATCACAATTACGTTAGACTAAACAACTCAACAAACATTTCAAAAGTAGTGACAACAATTAATATATTAACTGTAGAAATAAAAAATGAGACGACAATTTTCCAGTTTTCAATTATTTGAATTCAACGTCTGATTTCTCAGGTTTCTAATATTAAATTTAAAATTATGAAAAATTTTCCAGTCCTATAGTTTGTTCTCCAACAATCCAATAGAAATGCGACGCGTTTATTGGAAACCGGAAGTTTAATAGAAACTGTCTCCAGATATTGATACCCCAGCTATGACCGGAACTTGACATCACATGTTTTAATTTATAGCAACTTGAACTAGCACAAATCTTGTTTTTTTGTATACATCATCAAATATCTCCCATTTATTACCTAATAAGAAGCGGAAAATATCAATGTTTGCAATTTGAAAAGCTGAAATGGTTTGATTAAGTTATATTTAAGGTCTTAAAGCACGTGCGGTGTACGAAGTACACTACTTATTTGCTTTGAAATCTTTTTATTACACTATAAATCCTTAGATTGCATTAAAATAAATTAAAACAACTAGAGCTGTATAAATCTCTACACGATACGTGTTTTAGTTATTTTTCCGTCTCCCGGGTTAAATATATTGTTTAAATTTCAATTATATTATTACTATTACTATTAATGATTAGCTTAACGCGGAGATTATCTTTTATGTCTATCCGGAAATTGATGTATCGGTAAAACTTTGTGTTAGGGAATGATTTTAATAACCAATAAAACAGTTATGGATAAGGGATTAAGCAATTTTCCTCGCGATAACCTATTTCAAGCGGTGGGACAACAGCTGCAGCTTTTATTAAGATGTAGCAAAGCATATCTTAACCACAATCCCGGTTTAGCCTGGATCCTGAAGAGTCCCGGAAATACCACACATATTCAGAGACGGATAAAACGTTCAAGCCACCCTGACATTGACACAATACGCATGCAGCCAAGAATTATTTAAAGAATAAGAAATAATAATTTAGGAAAATATCTCGAATATTTTTAGATGTATTTGAATAATCTTGTCTAACCGAACAACCCTTATTTATACCAATATACATACGATATTCTTGGATTGTCTAAACAGAAACTTGACACCAGAGAAAAGAGTCATTTCTTTTATGATTAGTTTTTTTTTGTTTGGTTTCACCCTTGGTATTAAAATACAATAAAGCGTAAAGCCATCAACATGATCCTTCGTTGTTTTCTGGATTAACTCGATGGAAACCAATTTGTTGAAGCTAAGAAACTAATTATCAAAACAATACTTCCTCCCACACACCCTCTATTAATAATGAACCGGAAGATAAAAAACGTATTTCTGTTAATCCTGTTGATGTTGCGGCTTTTGTTGTCTTAACGAGTTGGACTAGTTTACTAATCTGGATTATCGGAAACGTGCTAAAATAGTATTGTATTCTGTGAAATAGGTTCGCATATTCAGAATCATTAGTTTCATCTCGGATTAGTTACGCACAGTTTAACGCGCTTGGATTGTTGTTTTGCATGTTATATTTTGGAGTATCTAATCACAGATGTAGGCAGATGTTCTCAATTTTTGTTGCTGAAAAATGCTGAGACTGTAAATCATTTTTCTAGACAGTGTAATAAATATTTTATGCGAAAATGCAGTTTGCATGTATTTCGCATCGCATTTTTATCACAGAAATTTTAACACACATTTACTGGATATTTTTAATATAAAATGTAATATGTTTTATATTGTTATCGTGTAAAAGAAGAACGGGAAAGCTGTGTAACCATATTAATAACGCTTGAAATGAGAAAAGCACGTGGAACTGTGACAAAGTGGAATTTGCACGTTTTACAAAAAGTTAGTTTTAAAGTTTTTTATGTATTTTTATATTTCCTGAATGTTTCATTTTCTTAATACATTAGAACATGTTAAAATTTCAAACTAACACGTTTAATGAAATTTGACAATTAATACACGTTATTTTAACATAACACACAACAAGCTTTTTTGATACAAAATACTTTAGGTTTTTCTTAATTCATCATCATGTGCATGCATAAATAATATATAGTAAATATTAACATATTTTGAAACTATGACCTGATTTTGAACGAGGACATACTTTATTAACACTAAATATTACAATTTAATTTTGCACATTTGACCATCTATTTAATATGTAATTAATTAATATTGACCATATGCTGGATTCATTTCATATGTTCGAATAGATTAATTAATATTTACATGTTTTGTAGGACTGTAAATAAATGTTCCAGCCTGATATTATATTATTGTTCACGTTTTCTTTTAATTTAAATATTGTGAAGAAGCACAACATTTTTGTTTACACATATGATTTTTATTTGGCATTTATATGATTCCCACGTTTTATATAAAAAATATGCTCAAAATTTTATACAATTCGCAAATTTACAAACATATATAATGCACGTCTTGTTATAATTAAAATATACCAGCGCAACACATTTATATTTTCTTTCTACAAAAAAACTCTTTTATCTACTCGCACACCAAAATGAACACATTAATAAGTAAATTATTGTATGTGAAGGATGCCATTATTCTAATCCTGTGTAAAAGTATGCAAGTCGTGCGCAAAAGTCCAATGCAAATCAAATAGAGTTTCATTATTAAACAATTTATGTTTTTTGTTACTATGGCAACAACTAGCGTCGCTAAACATACAAACATAGGCGTAGTGAAAATAATTTTTCTGATGTATATTAACCCTACAGTGCGCAATTTTTTCTTTTAAAGTGAAAAAATTAAAATAGCTTGAAAATATATGAAGTTTTTAATTTTAAAGTTTATTTAAACAAAAAAAACATATGATTCATATATGCATCAGTGCACATTAGTCACCCTTATATCTATTTATATTAATACCTATATTATATGAAATCAGTTCGTGTGAAAGTACGCAAAACAGTTCTTATCTTCATTAAAATACAAAGCTGTATCACATTTGCTGCATATTACGTATGTTTGAGCCGAACATCCTGGTAACTTGCATCGGATTCTTGTTTTATTCCATACCGGAAAATGATTTTGACTATCAAGTCTTACATCTTTGGGTGGCACAGGAGTTGCATTTTGTCTTTTTCGTTTATTCTCTATGCTTCGTTCAACTTCAGATATTGCAGAACGTGATGGCCAATTCAATTCGAAAATCGGCCAAGGGTTTTATTGTCTCATCTTTGGTATATTTGGGATAGAGTAACCGCTCGTTGATAATCGTGATATCAAGTAAATGATAAAAAAATCTCATGTACTACTTTCGTGATCGCATCTTTATTTTGTATCTCCCAATTATACTGTCTAGCAGGTCCACTCCTCCCATGTGGCGATTGTATTGTGTAATAATAGCAGGGCAAGGTATCTCTACGTTTTCTTTTTTTTTCGATCGTACCTACTTACCATCGTTACAGGTTCTGTGCCAATAAATGATGACAGTAGAGTAACAGTTTTATTGTCCTTCCAATAAACATAGCTGATGGATGTTCCTTTGTAATCAGCCACAAATTCACCTCATTCTCCCCGTTTCATCTTATTGCAATCCTTCTCAGATGGAACTTTGGAGCATGGAATTCGATTCCGTCGCACGGTTCCAGGAGAATGAATACCAAGTTGTGCTAAGTAACTTATTGCCGGAATTGAAGTGTAGTATTTATCGAAATATAGTTGATGGAATTTGTTGCGTGGAATTTCGCGAGACAATCGCACAATAATATTACTGCTCGCTCCTAAGTCCGGTTCAATTGGTAGTCGCTTATTTGGGTCGTTTTCTGTGCCGGTATAAATTTCAAATTTGTAACAAAATCCTGAAACCCCACTTAGAATAAAAAGTTTGTATCCCCGTTTGTGTGGTTTCAATGGTAAATATTGTTTCATGTGATGGGGTGCCTTTGTGGCACAAATTTGTTCATCAATTGATAACATTTCATCCATGGGACTTGTTAAAAAAATTTGTGAACTTGAATCGATTACTGGTCTCAATTTATGTAGTTTATCATCGGTAAAAATCTTGTTATCATTGAAATGTAAATTGCTTCGGATTCTTTCAAAATGTTTTTGACTCATTGCGCTGCGTACAATATCTATTCCAATGTGTTTGTCCCAGTATTTACGAAAGTTAGATATGCATGAAACTGAAGACAAAGTACAAATGCCTAAATATCTCATAAGCTCATACTTTGTCAAATGAAAAGGTTTCGCTGGATTTTTCGAAACACTATATTTGATAGTTTCTTCCACAATTCCGTCAATGAGTTTGTCTTCAAAAAAATATTTAAAAAATTGATGAGGCGAATCCAAGGTCGTTACATCAGCCGGAATTGTGGTCTGCCCAGTAAATGTAGATGGAATATTCACAAGTTTTGTCTTTCTCCATAGCAAATTGTTCGATTCTTTAGGAAGACATGACTGAATTACCTTTGGAAAAGTTTAAAGAATCCAATACCGGCTCAGTTACCGTGTTGATTTTAACTCGGATGCAGTCGAGTTATCTTCAATGGGGCCTGCTTCAACCGTCAGTATAATTTCGCGGATGCTTGGATCTTCAAAATACATATCCAACAATTTTTCTGAACGTGGATGAACTTGTACAAGATCTTCATCACTTTCCACTTCCAGTTCATCTTCACTCTGCGTAGGTATATTTTCAATAAGTAGGTATATTTTCCAAGTCTACCTCGTCCGTTCCATTTTTGTAAAATAAAGGCATCTACAATAAATTGATATGCAAAGCATCATATATTGGTATTTCTATACTAGAAAACACGATTCATAGTAAATTACATATTATGTACCAGTACGCGCGATGATTCATATATGAATCGACTATTATATTTCATATAAAAATATTAAATATTATTAGCATAAAACCGGGTATATATTTTCTTTTTTTTCATACCTAAGATATATCAGAAACAATTTCAAGCTTACCTTGCATTTATTATTGCGTAATAAACTTACGTAATAAACTTGAACAGTTGTGACGTGCGTGCAATACTGAAAAAGTTTACAAAACCCGTTGTTTCTTCAGTCTAGTGTGCAAGTGTAACCGAAACTATACACAGAATAGAGTTGGTTCATATAAAGGCCGCTGAATGTTTCTGTTTAGAGAATATTATGCATTTACTAACGATTTACTTGGTTGATGCAAATATGCATCATTGCGCACTGTAGGGTTAAAATTGAAATATTTTTTCTTATTTTGAATCAAGAAGTCTCGTTCTTTCAGTCTGGATTTTTCTGGCTCTAATGTAACTTAACCTAACCATAACCTAGTAGATTATAGCATAACCATAACCTAACCTAGATTAAATCTAGGTTAACCTAGATTACATCGACAACGACCAAATAGTGTTCCCATTACTGTGCGTTTTTACTAGTTAGAAATGTTTACCACGGAGGCGCTTAACGTTGTAACAATATTGTGTCAGTGATTTGACGTATTTTGTCTGTCACAATTACAATTTTTCAATATTATTGGTAAAAAACATTTTTTTTGTAGATTCAACAATATTTTGACATGCTTCATAGATAAAATAATGTATGATACACGTGTGTGAAAGGCTTTTGTGCACTCAATGCGATTAAAACTTTGCAACTCATGCACAAAATCCCTCCTTCACACACTTGTATCATAAACTCCTATTCTTCTTATTAATTAGTCCATGTTGTTTTCAAATATAGTTTCCGATTAACAAAATTTTAAAATATATTTAAAGTTGATTAGCTTTACACGTTACATAACCTGTTTTACATGTAATTTTGAATATAATTTGCACGTTTCATTAACTTTATGTTTAAAGACGTTGAAATTATTGTGAACATTTCTCTTGAAGAAACATTCAATAATATTTACATGGCTTATAAATGTAAATTAATATCATGTTTGTTCTTCTTGCACGCTTTGTTACAATTTAAACATACTAAAGTACATCACATTTATATGTCTTATAGCATTTACACATTAGCACTTACAGCATTTACACGTTTCATAAAAAAATGTTTTTTTTATATTATCAAACGTTTCAATGTTGTAAATTTATAAAAATTTACAAATATATTACATCATATCTATCTTGTGTTAAATATGAAAACTAATATTAAGATAGACCGTAAATTAGATTTGAAAATTGTTACGAGAGCCAGATAAAATCAAGCTGAAATAAAATAAACATTTGCATAACATTTTTCGTTAACATTTTCGTATGGATTTCATTCAAAATATACACACATATGAATCAAGTTATAAATATTAATAAATTTGAATGCAATCTAGTTTCAAAGTTATTGGTTCTTGCAGACAAATTTTCAAAATTTCGATGTCGTTTTTAACAATCTACCTAGTCTTCTTGTTTAAAACAATATCAATAAATTATATTTTAAAATTTTAAGGTTTTTTAAGCTTTCAGAAAATATAAAACTAATTCCGCTACTTTTATTAGTTTTTTAGATATCTCTGTAAATATAACAAAGTGGTGGTTGAAAACTGTTTGGTTTTTTAAGATCTCCTGAGTTAATATAAACTAAACTGCATAATGATATATATATATATATATATATATATATATATATATATATATATATATATATATATATATATATATATATATATATATATATATATATATATATATATATATATATATATACATATATATATATATATATATATATATATATATATATATATATATATATTAGCATAATCTGTGTACTATTCTGCGTGTTTTGATACATAGTAAGTAAAAATCGAAAATCACGATTTTTGCAAGGCAAACTCCTTTAAAAACATCGTAAATTTTTACATGTCACGGATATTGACATGTGATACATCAAAAGACGCGAATTTTTTTAATCTTTTGTAAAAATACTAGCAATGTTTTTCTGTTTTGGTGAAACTTAAGAAAACCTGGAATTAGCGATTATAAAAACGTGCAACATAGGGAATTTTCGGATTTTTTCCAGTAACTTTTTCCAGAATAATCTAATTTGACTGAAGTTTTCTCAAAATCGTTCTAAATGAAATGCAGATTAAAACCATGTATGATACTTATAGATTCAAGGAGAATAGATGCCGATTCTCTTATACGCGACTCTCAGCTACGCGACGTCGCGCGATGAAGTGTCGCGAATTGTCGCGTCACTGCTAGGTATTCTCATATATGCGATACTCAGCCACGCGATTCTTTGCTGCAAGTCTCAAATCTGCAGTTTCTCTACATCTCAGGTACAAGTTATATTTTCAAAATGACAAGTTCTTCAAGTTCCGATGATGATTTTTTCTTTATAGCCATGTGTTATGAAAATGAGATATTAAAAGAAAAGAAAACGTTTATCAGATCTTAAGAACAAGACTAGTAGAAGGCGAATTCCATACTCTCTTCAAACAATATTACAAGATAATGAATTGAAATTCTACAAATATTTCAGAATGACGCCAGAAATTTTTTATAAATTTATTGAAATTTTAAAAGTGCCACTTAGGAAACAAAATTATAAGTTTCGGCATTGTTGGGAAGAAAATATTTCCAAATTAGATCTTTTCTTCGTTAATTACTGTAATTTTTATTTTGCAAGTGATATAGTTCAACATAAACAGCCACAAGAGCGATCAATTCATCTGCTTTTTCGTCGTGCATTCCACTCGTTTTCAAAAAAACGCCTCTTTTGACACAATCTGTCACTAAAATCACAAACAAACTGGTCAAACGTCATACGACGTTGAGCGACAAAACACTAAAAAATGTTCACCAAATAATCCCAGCGACAGCGCGCGCCATAGCGACTTGTAGCAGCTGTCAAGTAGCCATAGTGCTTTTACTTACCATTTAAAACGATGTAATCATTATTTGTAAGATATAAGTAAGAAGACAAATATTGTATATGACACGAAAAGACTGGGCCAGAATAGATCCCAACCAAATAAGTCTAGAAAAGGCGAAACCAGACGAAACCCAACGTCGGGTTTCGCCTTCTCTAGACTTATTTGGTTGTGATCTATTCTGGTACAGACTACAGACTTTTAGTGTTCTGGTCTGTCTTGTATTGTCTGGTATTGTCTGTTATTATTTACAACAACAATATTGGTCTTCATACATATAACATATATGAAACAAATGCCGAAACCAATTCACAATTTACAATTATAAGTTTCGGAAGAAGAAATTTCAGTGAGACATATGTGTACCATTCGGGGCGAAAGGTTTAACTGGATATATGGAAAATAGTTATACACCCATTTCCTCATTTTTAAAGAAAAATATAAATACCAGAATTGGTAAAACCATACTACGTTATATATAATCATATAAACTTAATAAAGTCGGAACACAGCCTGAATATATAAATATATTCAACCTTTCCGGACATCTATAACACTAATGAGTCTTTTTAGGACTACCAAAAACAAATCTCATGTGAAATTTGTCAGTTATTTTATAGCTTTCAGTCCTTCGTGGCACTCAACAAAAAACAGAAAAATAACATTGTTTTAAAGATCATGTCTTTCTTATGCCTTAAGTGGATCCTTAAGCCATCTGTAGACGCATTTCGAGATTTATATCTCATCAGTACAGCTTTGCTTTTATGAACAACAATTTGTAAACCATATACTTGAAACCCATGCGGGTGATTAGGATTAAATATTTTTAATTTGACATTTTGTGAGAGAGACATGAACTTGAACAGTAGGTTATTAATTTAAATGATAAATTTAGATTTGGTAAAACCATACTACATTATGGATAATTATATAAACTTAATAAAGTCGGAACATAGCCTGAATATATAAATATTTTCAACCTTTCCGGAGCTCTATAAGACTTATGAGTCTTTTTAGGACTACCAAAACCAAATCTCATAACTGACAAATTTCACATGAGATTTGTTTTTGGTAGTCCTAAAAAGACTAATTAGTGTTATAGAGCTCCGGAAAGGTTGAATATATTTATATATGCAGGCTGTGTTCCGACTTTATTAAGTTTATATGATTATCTATAATATAGTATGGTTTTACCAAGTAAGTGGTTTACAAATTGTTTTTCACAAAAGCAAACCTGTACCGATGAGAGATAAATCTCGAAACGCGTCTACAAATGGTTATCATCCACTTAAGGTATCGGAAAAACATGATCTTAAAAACAATGTTATTTTACTGGTTTTTGTTGAGTGTCACGAAGGTGGAGTGAAAGCTATAAAAGAACAACTTTTTAGAAACTATTTATGAGATGAAATTAAGAAATATGCCTTTTCAAAGACATTTTTAATATGCTTTAATATGAGTTTAAGTTTATCAGGAATTGCTTAGTTTATAGGCGTAGCAACCGGCAAACAAAAACGAACGCACTTTTGTGGTGGTTATTACGAGAAAAACAAACTTGTGAAAGTTTGTAATTATTGCCTTTGCAATTGAAATTAGCACATTATTCGTTTTTCATAATTTGATTTCAAGGGAGTTAATTTAATGCATACTACACC
The DNA here is from genome assembly GCA_944588485.1 of Phosphuga atrata. Lineage (NCBI taxonomy): Eukaryota > Metazoa > Arthropoda > Insecta > Coleoptera > Silphidae > Phosphuga > Phosphuga atrata. The sequence continues at coordinate 904,923 of OX155907.1, read as the reverse complement.
GTCAAAAGCCGCCTATTAATGCATACTACGCCGTCAAAAGCCGCCTAAGTTTGTGTTCTAATCGAAAAATGACTTGAATCTAATGTAATCGAAAGAGAGCCAGCGAACTGTTGCGTAACAACTTAATATGACATGTGCAGCGGTTCGAAGAGTGTTCCAACGTTATGGGGAGACTGAATCCTTTGGTAGACGATCTGTCACAGGCAGAAAAAGATTTACAACGGTTCGGGATGACTGCTTTATTGTGTGAACATCATTGAGAAATCGTCACCTTAATGCTGTTTAAATGTAATAACAGCTCCGTGAAGTACGGAGAGTGGCTATTAGTTAGTTTGAGAGAACTTAGAGAAGAGAACTTTGAGAGAACTAGTTAGTTTTTTGAAGACTGGAAGACACCTGCAGTTTGACAAAAACTTACTCCAGCTTATCGTTAAGCACGCCTGCGTTTTGCAAGGGAGAATTTAAATTGGAGGTTGGAACAGTGATGGTCTGTTCTGTTTTCAGATGAGACCAGAATATGCTTCTATAGTAGCGACCGAAGAAGAAAAGTATACCGTAGACCAAGACAGCGGAATACTGAATTAAGAGCGGAGTTTATGAAGGTGGTTCCGGCATGATCTGGGATGCAAATTCTATGGGAGCACGAACCGACCCTGCTTTCCTCATTAGTAGCGCCCGTGGTCACGGGAGTGGAGAGCAAAACCGCACTCCGCAAGAATCGTGCAAGATTACATTACAGAAATTGGTTTTCGAGTTATGTTTGGCCAGCATCCAGTGTCGACCTAAATACGATAGAACATTGATGGGATGAGCTTAAACGAAGAATTCGAGCCAGGCTTCGTTCCCCAACCTCAAATCCAGAGCTTTTTGTTGCAATAGAAGAAGAGTGGCTGAACAACTCACAAGAAATAATATCGAACTTGACTAGATCTATGCGTAATCGTATTAGAGATGTTATTAGGGCAATAGGGGGTCAGGCCCATTATTAAAAATAAAGTCTTAATTTAGATATTTGTCAATAAACATATTTCTTTTAGTAATAAAAGTAAATTTGTTTCATGAGTTAATTTCACTATGCTAAACACTAGAAACCGAAATAAATATAAACTCATATTAAAGTAAATTACTCTGTTAGACATAAGTATGCGTCTAACCGTTGACCCGCACGGGCGCATATATCTCTTGAGAATGGCGAATGTTAGTTCGCCGAAACGTCGAGAATCCGGTTCTTTTCAGAACCAACCCTCAACATCAACGCGGAATCCCCGAGAAAACAATACAACATATATATATATATATATATATATATATATATATATATATATATATATATATATCTATATATATATATATATATATATATATATATATATATATATATATATATATATATATATATATATATATATATGTGTTCTATTGTTTTCTCGGGGATTCCGCGTTGATGCTGAGGGTTGGCTCTGAAAAGAACCGGATTCTCGACGTTTCGGCGAACTAACATTCGCCATTCTCAAGAGATATATGCGTCCGTGCGGGTCAACCGTTAGACGCATACTGTGAGCTCGTTCGTGCGATGCGACTACTTATAGCTGTCTGGCTTCGGGCCATGCGCGTTGTGTGCGGTGCTTCGGTTCGATTGTTTGTTTGTCTTGTTTTTCGTACATGAGTCTGGGGTGTCTGGGATTGCATTTTGAGGGTGGATATGATCGGTCGCCATGCTGGGGGCAGTCTCAAGGAATCGTCTCTCGTGTTCATGCAGTAGTCTCGTTTTTCTATCTCTATGGCTTCTCTGTATACTCGTGACATTTCGTGGCTAATCTGTCCAACAAACATTGGATGTTTTGGTACAGAATAAACCTGACGGCACTTTGAGCCACACTGTGTACCGAAAACCAACCCACACAGACAGATATCTGAACGCTTCTTCGCACCATCATCCCAAACAACTAGCATCTGTAGTCAACACTCTTACCACCCGATCCAAAAGACTAGCCGACCAGCTTAACTTACCGAAAGAATTGAGGAACTTGCGAGAAGCTCTTTCTTCAAATGGATATCCAAACAGATTAATATCCAGAGCTTTCCGTCGTACAGAGAACAGTAGCCAAACAACTGAAGAACGACAGAAAGCCGTTAGCACAGCATACCTACCATATGTTCATGGATCAACTGACAAAATCGCCAGAATCCTTAAAAGACACAACATCGACACCATTTTCAAACCTAACCAGAAAATATCCTCCATGCTACGCAGCGTTAAAGACACCATCCCGTTAGAATCCCATGGAATTTACGAAATACCTTGCGGAACATGTGAACGAACCTACATTGGACGTACCAATAGAAAGATATCTGCTAGGATTCAAGAACATGTAGTTTCAGTAAGACACAGAGACAAAGTTTCATCGGCACTTGTCCAACACACAAACACCGGTCACTGGATGGACTTTGGAAATTCAAGGACTGTTGCACAGATTAGCCACGAAATGTCACGAGTATACAGAGAAGCCATAGAGAGAGAAAAACGAGACTACTGCATGAACACGAGAGACGATTCCTTGAGACTGCCCCCAGCATGGCGACCGATCATATCCACCCTCAAAATGCAATCCCAGACACCCCAGACTCATGTACGACCAACAAGACAAACAAACAACCGAACCGAAGCACCGCACACAACGCGCATGACCAGACAGCTATAAGTAGTCGCATCGCACGAACGAGCTCTCAGTATGCGTCTAACGGTTGACCCGCACGGACGCATATATCTCTTGAGAATGGCGAATGTTAGTTCGCCGAAACGTCGAGAATCCGGTTCTTTTCAGAGCCAACCCTCAGCATCAACGCGGAATCCCCGAGAAAACAATACAACACAGGTATCTATCCGCGAAAACCTCAAATACAACATATATATATATATATATATATATATATATATATATATATATATATATATATATAAAGAGATAAATTTTGTACATAATTTACAGATTTAAATAATTTTGCATGTTTAACGAGATGTTGAGATTATTGTGCATAGAGTCGTAACACATTTTTTTGAAAGCAAATTCATTATTTTTTACATGGTATATTGCTGGGTATAAATTTAGATTACGTTTACACATTTTTTTCTAACTATATAAGTTTATATTTTGCACGTTTTGTTTTAATTGAAATACAAATAAGAATAATAAATAACTTGATATTACAAACTTAAAACAAACGGAACATAGCCTGAATATATAAATATATTCAGCCTTCCCGGAGCTCTATAGCAATTATTGTGTCTTTTTAGGACTACCAAAACAAATCTCAGTGAAATTTGTTATTTTATAGCTTTCAGTCCACCTTCCAACTGTGCTGATGAGAGATAAATCTCACAACGCGTCCACAGATGGCTATCCACTCTGGTATCGATGGCATCGGAAAGACATGATCTTAAAAACAATGTTATTTTTATAGTTTTTGTTGAGTGCCACGAAGGTGGACTGAAAACTATAAAATAACTTACAAATTTCACTGAGATTTGTTTTGGTAGTCCTACAAAGACTCAATAATTGTTATAGAGCTCCGGAAAGGCTGAATATATTTATATATTCAGGCTGTGTTCCGTTTGTTTTAAGTTTGTATGATTATCTATAACATGGGATGGTTTCACCAATCTCTATTTTATACGATTAATGTTAATTATGTGATTAATGTTCAATCCCAGATTATATTCAAATGCGGAATTAACCGAGGACGATAGTACAATGAAAGAACAAACTGTTCCTTGACCAGCTTTCCCTTGAAATATTAAGTCTGGTCCCCAACATGAATTAAACATTCGACCCGTTGACTCGCTACCTCCCTTAAGAAAAAATCCTCCCTTGATAAATGTCTTACAGCACATCATCATACGGAGGCTCGACGTACAGGAAAATTTACCTCCTGAAAATGTAAGGGACCAGCTTCCACTTCAAATTTTAAATGGCATTCGAGCCCATTGTGTTGGCGCATTTGATAGTGTATGTACTTCCCATGTATACTTATCATGTATGTTCACCAATTTCTTTTCTGGAGGAAAATGTTAATTGTTCTTTAATTAGTTCTTTAATTGTTCGCTCTGGTTCTAAAACTCTTCCACCTTTTCACGAATATCCTGCCCAATTCTGTAACAAATTCCCAACAAAACAAGTACTATAATGCGCATTTTATCATATATTTATATATAAATCATGCAATATAATTTCCATCATAATTTTCATCATTTATATATAAATCATGCAATATAATTTCCATTGCAAGTAACTATTCTTTGCATCGGTACACGCAAAATTACGAGAAAATCCTGTTCATCATCGTCATCATCAGCTTCTGCTCCACAACCCATTATGGGTCTTGGCCTTCCCTAAATTTTTTTCCGTTCCATTTTTTTCTAATCCGGGCCTTAGTTTTCCATCCGGTCACCTTCATTGCTATAGAATTCTCCTGCACTTGGACCAGATATCTTGTTTTTGGCCTGTCCCGTGTCCTTTTCCCTACTGGTTTTTGTCGTGTAATAAGTTTTTCTGGTATTCGGAATCCTTCATTCGCTCGATCTGTCCTATCTGTCCATCTGTCCATCTTAATCTACCTATTTTTATAATGCGAACTACATCCGGGTGTTCCTAAAGGTGGTACAGCTCATGGTTGTATCGACGTCTCCATTCTCCGTTTTCCTTACACGTTTATATATGTCTCTTAGAATCTATCTTTAGAAACATCCCAAAATTCTTTCTTCCTCCTTGGTAAGGGTCCAGGTTTCGGCAGCGTATATCACTACAGGTCTTATTAGGATCCTATAGATTTGGCATTTGGTTCTTCTGGATATAGTCTCGGATTTTAGATGTCGCATTAGTCTATAATATGTTTTATTTGCAAGGTAAAATGTTATTTTTATCTCTTTGTTGCAGCTGTTAGTGTTCCCAATTTGGGAGTCCAGGTATATGAATTCCGATACGCCTTCGATGTTACGTGTCTCGATAGTTACGTTTTGTACTTGTGCGTCCCGCGTAGAAACAAACATGTATTTTGTTTTATCTGTGTTTATCACTAGAGCCATTCTTTTTCCTGCTGCTTCAATGGCCGTGAATGCTTTGATCATCTTATTTTTCGAGTTATTGGTATGCTAGTAACTGTTCTGACTTGTTGATTATCGTGCCTATTTTGTTTACTCCAGACTCCCTGATTACTTTTTCAAGGGTGATGTTAAAAAAGATGCACTATAGGGCTTTAATGATCTGCTTTCCACTTTTGAAAGAGTTAGCTTCGTAAGAAGTACCAGATGCTGTGATATGCCTTGTTCAATCATAGTGCTTTTCGATTGACAGTGTCTTACGCTCTTCTGAAATCAACAAATATATGGTGCGTGTCAACGTTATATTCCCGAGTCTTCTCTAGGATCTGCCGTAGACTAAATATCTGGTCTATTGTGAACCTATTTTGACAGAAACCGCAGTTGTAGTTGCCGATCTCCTTCTCTGCATAAGATCGGATACGGTCGAATAAGATATTGGCTAGTACTTTGTAGGCATCATTGAGGAGAGTTATGCCTCTGCAATTGTTGCAATCTAGTTAGTCACCTTTTTTATGTATAGGAATGATTATTCCCGTGTTCCACTCCTATAGTTTTTTGTTGCCAAAACTCCGCTGTAAGCTCTTGGATGCGTGTGGCTAGTTATTTACCTCCTTCCTTGATCAGCTCCGCTGCTATACCATCGCTGCCTGGTTGCCTGGCTTTCTCTATATATATGATGGTTGGTATTTCGTTTCGTTCTCTGTCATCTTGATTTGGGTTCATCCTGACTTGATCGATGTCTTCCCTGTTGATTGTGTTGAGGCGTTGTTCGAAATTAACCGCCCACCGGTTTAGTATCTCCTCTGTTTCACAGATAATCCTTGACAGATAAGGCAGATAATCCAGTTTCCTTGTCTGTCTCTGCACATAGTGGTATATGGGTTGAACTCTTTTCTACGGTTATTCAGTTTTCTGTAAAATTTTTAAGTTTCTGCCTGTGAATTTAGATCTTCCATCTCTTGCAGTTCTTGCTTTAAGAATTGCTTCTTTTTCCGTTTGTGGATTTTTTTTCTTTCTTTCTCAGTTCTTTATAGGTAGTTTCAGCTCCCCTTTTGTGATGTGTCTGTTGTAGCTTTAGATATGCTTGATTTTTGTTTTTACTTGCCTCTTCGCATTCCGCATCACACCACTTATCCTTTGGTCTGCGTCTATGGCTCTCTTGCTTTCCTATGACCTCGATTCCTAATTCCTCGAAGATTTTTTTTTAATCTATCCAGCGTTCATTGATTGTTTTTGGTTTGTTTTTAATTGTATTTTGGTCCTTTCCAGCTTTTGTTAGGTTCTTTGATTCTGCTATGTTATACCGCCTTTTTTTGTTATTTGTTTCTTTCTTTATTGCATTAGATATTCTAGCTAGTATTCGTGTCTCAATCATAAAGTGGTCGGAGTCGATATTAGCTCCTCGCCTATTCGTCGCATTCATTATGTCGGAAAAATGTCTATCATTAGATGCTCTATCTGGTTGACGCTTCTTTTATCTGGGGATGTCGATATGCCTTTATGCATATCTTTATGCTCGAAACATGTACTCGCGACCACCATATTTAATGAGGCTGCTAAGTGTATTCATCTTATTCCGTTGTTGTTTGAGTCCTTATGTTTACTGTGTTTGCCTATCGTCGGCGCATATAGGTCTTCCTGTCCTACTGTTATAATTTTGATATGATTTCTAGGGCATCTCTGGTAGGTTGCTTCTAGAGACTCGTAGAACTCATCCTTTTCTTCATCCGTCTTCCCTTCTGTAGATGCGTGCATATTCATAAAGCTGTAGTTGAACATTTTTTCTTTCATTCTGATAGTACATATTTGTGGAGATATTGCATTAAAGTCAGTTATTAGATGTTTTACTCTCTGGTTTGCGACGAATCCTGTCCCAAAGATATGTTGACTTGGGTCACAGCTATAGTATATTGTGTGTTTCCGTTTCGCGATGATCTTATTGCCGGTCCATCTCATTTCCTGTATTTTCATGATATCCGTTTTATATTTGTCCAGTATTTGTAGTAGATTGTACAGTGCTCCGGGCTTGTATAGTGATCGCACATTCTATGTATGTAGGGTCAGATCTTTGTCCGTTTTCTAGCCAATTCGTCGTCGTAGATTCAGTTCGGTCTTTTTTCTAAAATTTTTTTTTTTTTTTTTGGATGGGGTTTTTGGCCACAAGCTAAACCCCCTTATCGGAGGGCCACCTCTCCCGCTCTCTTTCACCCTGACCTCGCCTTCCATACGGATTGGTTACCGCATTTCCGGCGGGGTTACTCAGGTTATCAGGGTTCACCACGTGGAGGTGCGAGTAAATTTGTAACTAGCTATTAGTTTCGGCGATTTAAAATTTAATTAAACAATTTCGCCATCATCAGGCTACAAATAAAAAAGAACAGAAGGTTAATAAACTCAAACAGAAACATAAAATGTTTTTTTCTACAACTTATCACAAGTAACATTTTTTTAACAAGATTCTAACCATTCTTAAAAAGATTTTAATATATTAATGTTATAATACTCTTCATCTTAAAAGAATTGTATTAGTTTCAACCATTTTACACATTTTTTTAAATTTTTTATAATCTTTTTAACAATGGTTACAATCTTGTTAAAACTCTGTTACTTGAGGTAAGTTGTAAAAAAATAATTACTATTAACCTTACTTAATAACCCGCTGTTCTTTTTCTTTTTTATTTGCACATACATTTTACTAATAACTTTTTCGAGACCGAAATCATTCCATTCAAAGTTTTTCCGCCCAATATTGGGCTACGTCTGTGGCATTTTCATTTGCAATCCACATCTCATCGATGGAGCACGTTGGCACAAAGGCATTGTTGGTCTTCCTCAATTTTCCACTTTAGTTTGTTTGTTTTTACGGGCGACACGCCGGTTCGTATTCTGTTTAGCGAGCTCCATGTTTTCCAGTCCAAATTTGACCCTGTACAGGGGCTTTCGTTGATAAGGGAGTTGTGGGGCGGTTCCACGGTGGCACATTGAAGAAAAAAATTCCTTGATTTGAGCCTTTTCCGTTGCTGTTCTTGGCCATAAAGGACATGAGGATCTTCGAACGTTAGCTTAAATTTTTCTACGTGTTTTATACCCATTTGTATACCCATTGTATATGGTTGATTGGTGCTGGTTTCATGCAGCCAGTAATAATCCTGCAAGTTTGGTATAAGGCGATATCGACCTGTTTTGCATGGCTTGATCTGCACCAGACTGGGTAGGAATATTCTGCAGTTGAAAAACAGAGGGCTTGAGGTTTTGCACCCCATTTGCTTTCGGCTAGTTTTTGTACAAGGCTATTTCTAGCAACTACTTTTTGTCTGGTTTTGTGACAGTGCTGTTTGTAAGCTTTGTAAGTTTTTTGACAGTGTTCTATCCAAGATTACACCCAGATACTTTGGTGTTTCGGCGTATTCTAGTTCTTTGCCCTACGTGTCCTGACGTTTAGTTTGTTGCGAGCCTTGTGGGTGTTTAAATGGAAAGCACTTATTTGAGTTTTTGATGGGTTCAGTTTTAGCGAGTTTTTTCGATAGTATTTGGCCATAGTTTCCATTGGGTTCTCCAGCCGTACCTCTCTCTCCTCGAATGTTTGACTTGTGACAACTGTGACAACTAGGTCGTCATACGTAGTGTTTGGCGTTTTCTATTATAGGCTGGTCATTGGTGTATATATTAAATAGAGTGGGGGCCAGAAGACTTCCTTGTGGGTGACATTTTCTTTGGATTCTCCAGCGGCTTTTTTTATTTCGAAGTTCCACATAAAACTGCTTTCGTTAGTTTGTAGTCTTTTGTGGTTTTGTAGACTTTGAATTTTTTGTAGAATTTTCATCTCTGTGTGTTTCCTGGATACACATAAGTCGCAATTTGTAGTTTGACATAACTGGGAGAGTATGTCCTGCTTGAGTATGTCCTGCTGCGAGGGTTATTCCTTCGATATTAATGCTAATTATAGTCAAAGTTGGCTCTAAGTAGACCCTTTTGTGGTTTTGCGTTGTTTTTGCCGTTTTAATGACAGTGGTGATGATTTGGTGTGGAAGGATTAGTCGTCTCTTGCACTGATATATATACTACCTGGAACGAGCGCTGGCCTCCTGGCTTGTGCGGGCCGAGACATAGCATCACAAGGTGTCTCTCGTATCACTCTGTCTTCGTCTAGTACAGTCCAAAAGGAAAACTAAATGTGTGTCCGACGTCCGACGTCCATTTTTTCTTGCAAATACAACAGTATTTTACCATTGTCTTTTGAAAACAACTTTCATTAAAATATATAAACTTCGGTTTATAATATGCTCACCGATTGAACGATCTCACTCTCTTTCTTGATACAACTCAATACAACTAACTTTTTGTTCTGACTGTATCACATCCTCCCAGTCTCGACTACACTGTTGGCTAGACAAGGATGAAGAGAGGTCCTTGTGACCTCTCTCTCGGCCCGCAAAAGCCAAGAGGCCAGCGCTCGTTCCAGGTGACATATATTTCAGTGGTCTCTTGTGAAGACGTTTCCAGGGAGCGCCCAAATGCGTTTACAGATTTGTTTGGTAATTTGAAATTAAACACATTGCTGCGTGGATTCTCCTTCCTTGCTCTCCTTTTCTATTTGTAGCCTGATGATTGGGATATAGGGAATATGCAAGAGATTTAGATTTACTTGATAAAACCCACAATACTTTATGGTGACGACATTACACGTAAACTAATATTTTCTCATTTAGTTTGTATTTAATCCCTTAAAACTTTAATCAAAAAGTACAAAATAAGCGAACGAAATTCAAATTTATGAAACGCTTTAATTGTTGGTATCGAAGCTTGACGTCACTAAGCATGTTTACAGTGTACTAATCGTGTTTGAAAGAAAATTTCTTTTTATTTATATTTCTGTAGTGTTTTCTTTCCTAGTACAATTTTTGTATATAGACATTAAACATTATCAAGAACAATGACTGAAAGCGATTTTGTCAAAGGTTTGTCTTGTATGTCTTCCCCGATCTCGTTCCTTCGTTCTGCCTGGTCGAATCTTATCCGACCTTATTTTATTAAGATTTATTTAGTCTTGTCTCGTCTTGTTTATTCCTCTTTAGCCTTGTCTAGACTTGCTTAGCTTTGTCCAATCTTCCCTAACCTTACCTATTCATGCTTAATCTTGGATAAACAAAACTAAGCCTAAATCCTCTTTATTAAAACTTAAGCCTAAATAGTTAATATATCAAGAACTTGTTTTCTTGCAAGTATAATATATGTTTTATTTTGCACGTTTCAATACGCTTAAACATTGTCTTTATTTGACATGAATGATTATTTCAAATTGCTATTATTAATAATTAGAAAATGGTGTATGAGTAATTATTATTATTTGCGTGAAAATATTTTCGTATTTTTCGACCTGTTAGCCTATTGATCCAACGTTCACCTCGCTTTTCTTATTTCCATATGCGTCGATGCCTGAGCGTTAAAATCCCGGAGCGTTACAACTTGATAAATATTTCACACCATCAAAAAAATATAAAACATTTAATAAATGATAAAAAGGGAGATTTATTTAAATGTTAATGAATTTTATTTTTGTGGGATTAGATTATTTTTGTTGCTTAGATTTTGTTGTTGAGATTCGTTTGTATGTGGGTGGGTTAATTGATGTTAATGTAAATGTGATGTTTGGAAAGATGTGAAATTGACCTAGTTTTTACAGGAGGAGAGGGCTGGTGTATTTTTTTCCTTGTCTAAGATCGTTGCTCTTTGGCTGAGAATTTATAGTGAACTCATGTTTTTCCTCCCTGTCACGTTGCTCAGTAACAATGCTCCTTCTGAGCATAAAAAAGGTTCACTTTAATTATTCACCAATATCACAAAAAAAGTAAAGGGACATTTTTCCGGCGGCGATATAGACGCACACTTTTTGTGTACTTAAGGGTGGAAAACCTTTCTTTGTCCCCGTCGTCATTTTATTTTGAATGAGAGTGTGTACGTTTATTAAATATGTTCTGTTTTATATTGTTCGCCTTTCAGAAACATTCGATTGGAATTTTATGAAATTCTTTCACTGAGATTTCACCCTTTTACACACACCCGTTTGGTTATACTGATTTAATAAAACAAACATTTTAAATATCTCCCAAAGCTATTGGTAAAATCAAATATTTAAACAATTTTCTTTGTATTTGAAACCCGGACGTTTCAGGCCGGAAAATATAATCTTTTTTTACAATTTAATATTCTTCTGCGGTTTTTTGCATGAAAAGTTTCCCAGTTACTGAAAACACACTGGAAATGGATTTGAATTGAATTATGGAAACCGGAAATATGTAACATTGACAAGATTGAATAATTTTATTTTCTCCGGCGTTTCAAATATGCGGTTTTAATCAAGGGAATGGTTTTAGTTCTAAAAACCGGAAAATTCAACATTTACAAAACTTATTGCTAACCATGTTAACAAAGAAAATCCGTTTTATTATTGTTTTCCGTAAATAAGTGACTGAAGCTCTTTTAACATAAAGCGATTCAATTATCTTTTCTAGAGCCTCTAAGAGATTTTAATCTGTGTTAATAAAAAACTTGTTAAATGGAACTCAAGGCTTTAGGGTGTGTTGCATTTTTTAAATTTGTTTTGATTATAAAGCTGGAAAATCTTGCAACCCGGAAATTTGGCAAATATATTACTATTTCTTTAAAAATAAAAGTTTTCCTAGTTCCTGAAAACTTTCTGAAAATCATTTAAATTTAAATATGGAAACCGGAAACATAGCGTTTTCAGTGTTATTCTTTTTCTTATTTTTCTTGTTACAACTTTCGAAATTATTCGAAAAATTATATTTATTCGAAAATATTATATTAAAGGACGAGTTCAGTAAGCGCGATTTTACAGCACGCGTCCAAGTTTGGACAAGTGCTGAAAAACGTATTACGAACGAGTTTTTTATAGTATTTTTTTATTGTGCGCCCTTTCATGCCATTTCTAAATAAAAAAATTACCGATACGTATTGAGAAAATTGTATCTTAAACAGAATTCGCTAAATCCACCCCTTGTGCGAGAAACTTACCCCGAACCGAATTAGCAAACAAGAGGTGAAATCTTGAACGACAGTACAAAAATTTTAACCGAAAAGAAAACCCTTAATATATCCAATTCACTATTTTTGTGCTCACACCCTTGCACGAAAATTCACCCCAAATAATATGAGCCATAAGAGGTGAAATCTATAATAATCGAACATCGAAATTTTAACCGATGCGATATCGTTGCAATAATTATTTTCTCTCGAAATATCCTATTCGCGATTTTTGTGCTAGCTAGCAGCCTTGTAAGAAAAATTCACCTCCAACCGTATAAGTTATAAAAGGTGAATTTAATAATAATCAAACACAACATTTAACTGATATCGTTGCAATAAATATGTGCTCTCATAATATGCTATTCGCGATTTTTGTGCTCGTACCCTTGTACGGAAAATCCACCCCGAGCTGAATATGCCATAAAGAGGTGAAATCTATAATAATCGAGCACACATATCTTAACCAACACGAAATCGTTGCAGTAATTATGTGATCTCCAGATATGATATTTGTGATTTTTGTGCTCGCAACCTTGCACAAAAAAATCACCCCAAACCGTATGATCCATAAGAAGTGAAATCTATAATAATCCAGCACAGAAATTTTAACCGCCGTGAAATTTTTGTAATAATTATGTGCTCTCCAGATATTTGTATGCTGGCACCCTTGTTCGACAAATTCACTCCGAACTGTATGGGCTATAAGAGGTGAAATCTTTAATAATCGAGCACAGAAAGTTTAGCTGACGAGAAATTGTTGCACTAATTATGTAATATCCAAAAATGCTAATCCTGATGTTATTTTTATGCTTGCACTTTTGATTTTATGCTTGCACTTTTGTACGAAAAACTCACCCCGAACCGTATGAGCCATAAGAGGTGACTTCTTTACTAATTGATCACAGAGATTTTAACCGACGATAAATTGTTGCAATAATTATGTGCTCTCTTGATATTCTATTTGAGATTTAAGAAAAATTCACCCCAAACTGTATTAGCTATAAGAGGTGAAATCTTTAATAATAGATCACAGAAATTTTAACCAACGCAAAAATGTTGCAATAATTATGTGCTCTCCATAAATGCTATTCGCGATTTTTGTGCTGGCCCTTGCACTAAAAATTCATCCCGAACTATATGAGCCATAAGAGGTGAAATCTATAATAATTGAGCACAGAAATTTCAACCCACGCGATATTGTTGCATTAATTATGTGCTCTCCAGATATGCTATTCGCGGTTTTTATGCTTGCACCCTTATATGAAATCGTTGCAATAATTATGTGTTCTACCGATAGGATAATCCTGATTTTTTTGCTCATACCCTTGTAGTAAAAACTCACCCCGAACTGTATTAGCTATAGGAGTTGAAATCTTTAATAATCGATCACAAAAATTTTAACCAACGGAAAATGGTTGCAATAATTATGTACTCTCCAGAAATGCTATTCGCGATTTTTGTGCTGGCACACTTGTACTAAATATTCGCCCCGAACGATACGAGCCATAAGAGGTGAAATATGTAATAATTGAGCACAGAAATTTCAACCCACGCGATATAGTTGCATTAATTATGTGCTCTACAGATATGCTATTCGCGGTTTTTATGCTCGCACCCTTATACGAAAAATTCGTATTTTGTTTATAAGCTTTTCTTACACATCTCTTTAATAAACCGGAGGTTGGGTATCACAAGGCCATTAAACGCAGGTATCACATAATTACTACACTACATTTTTGCAAAGTACAACAGGAAATGCATACAAAATGAACTCTTGTTATAAGAAAACGTGTACAAAATCTCATCGGAAAGAATACGTGAGAGTGGTCATCGAAAATCATCGATACCATTGGTAACGATGTGCTGAATATCACGGTGAGTATGTAAATGAACAATATCAAAGCAATATAAACGCCTGAATTCATCGCACTAGTAATATAAACAAAACGGAAAAATGGAAACGTTAAAAAAACGTTGGATGTGAATTATTTGTCTAATAGTGCGAGCACGAAAATCGAGATTGGCATATCTAGATAACATATAATTATTGCAACGATTTCGCGTCGTATAAAATTTCTGAATGAAATCTAATATTATAGATTTCACCTCTTGTGGCTCATATCGTTCAGTGGGAATTTTTCGGATAAGGCTGCCAGCACAAAATTGTGAATAGCATTGCTGGAGATCAGATAATTATTGCAACAATTTATCGTCGGGTATAATTTCTCTGATCGATTATTAAATATTTCATCTCTTATGACTCATAGAGTTCGGGGTGAGTTTTTCGTTCAAGGGCGGAAACACAAAAATTGCGAATAGCATATCTGGAGAGCACATAATTTGTGCTAAAAATTTCCCGTTGGTTAAAATTTCAATGCTCAATTAGTATAGGTTTCAAGTTTTATAGCTCATACAGTTCAGGGTGAATTTTTCATACAAGAGTAAAAGCAAAAAAATTGTGTTTAGAATATCTGGAAAGAATATAATTATTGCAACAATTTCTCTTACTTTAAATTCCTGTGTTATGTTATTATACATTTCATTTCTTAAGTCTCATGGAGTTCGGTGTGAATTTTTCGTATAAGGCTGCGATCACAAAAATCGCGAACATCTTATCTGTAGAGCATATAATTATTGCAAGAATTTAGCGTCGGTTAAAATGTCTGTGATCGATTATTAAAGATTTGATCTCTTATGGCTAATATAGTTCGGGGTGAGTTTTTCGTTCAAGGGCACGGAAAAAAGTACACTCTAAAAAGAAATCTGATATCTAAGCATTTATTACAGTTTCAAATAGTAGCATCGGCCTTACGAATTGGAAACTGTGAAAACAACGGTTTGTCGGGTCATACCAATTATTACAGTTTTAAACATGAAATCTTTCAATTCAGAATACTAGGGTTAGTTTCTTTTTTTTATCCCTGAGCTGGAGAAATTTCAATGCCCCACTGTCATTTTTAATACCAACTACTCGAAGTAACAAAAACTGAAAATTAATTAAAAACTGAAAAAAAACAGTTTCACTTTGGACGATTTAATCGTCAGAAGAACAATAACCAACGTTTTTTATTGTACACATTACAGTTTTATAAACTGAAATTTCTTATATATTTGATATTAGATACTTACTCCAATGGGAATATTAAAAGTTTAATTCGTACATTCTACAGAATGATTGAGTAGAAAATGATTTATATTTCTCGATGGATTGATACAAAAGCATTAAAATTTGAGATATAGGTTTTAAAATCTCTTAGCTTAAAATGCATATTTTATAGTTATAGAAAGGAGTAATTGGAAAGGAGTAACCAAAGATTTTCCAAATTTTTCTAATGTTAGTAACTGTAATTAAACCAAAATATAAATCAATTACCATCTCTTTGAAGCAAAATAATATAATTAAAAAAACAAATATTTATGTTCGTTAATAAATTATAACAATTATTTGTAACAGAAACACGTAGAAACATCAAAAGTTGCAATTACAAGTAATCATTATGATTTAATAACAAATATATATATATATATATATATATATATATATATATATATAATTTAAAAAAAAATATATGAATTTGTTTGAAAAACATATAATTTTTTTTTATATTTAATGGTTTAATTAGTGTTGCAGACAATTAGAAAGTTGCCAAAAATACAGTGTCTTACATAAATGTTTACATCAATATGAATTAGTTAATATTGGATAAACAAAATTCTTAGAAAAAAAATAAGAAAACAGAAATTAACAATAAATATTAAAAAAATTGTATTCTAAAGATAATTGAAGTATATCATATAAGGATTTTTACTTTTTTCAAATAAAACATATATATTACATATAAGTCATCTATTGATACATGAATCGACGCACAATGTGAAAAGTATTACAAGAATTGGTTACAATAAGTGATATGGTATTTTATAAAAATATATAATAATACCTATGATCAGTAAACTTAATATATGTATTATTAAATAAGTACAAATAATGTATGGTAAAATTTTAACAACTTATACTCTATAACAAATATATTTTTTACCATTTGCCTGACGAGTCAATGAACATGCTGTATCATTAACTTCATACGCTTGAAAATGAGAGTCGAAGTCAGTATCTAATTTATACATAGTGAAAAATATTTTATTAAAATGAACATCTAATATAATTTGAGAAATAAAGTAAAACTCGGGCCTATCGATTTTATTAACCGTTATGATTTCAGTACGAGTGGATTGTACTTCTCACCCTGATGAATCACCCAATTGCACGATTTAATATTTTTCTTTATTATAGAATTCAATTGACTACCTAAATATTCGTAACCCTTAATTGAAGTAACGACAATAGATTCACTTGATCCTATATTAGGTCTTTGCATGGTAGTAGAATATCTTGAAATATATTGGTATTGTTCAACTTGGTGTTTCAAAGCTACAGTACAGGGTAGGTTTTTTCTACAACTCTATGATAAGTTTGCATTACATTTTAGATGTTCATTTTTCGTTTCACCTTTCATGCACCAAACATTAGAGACGGGGCCCATCATGTTGTTTATTAATAAAATATTTTTGAAAAACTGTTTTATACATGATGAACTTTTTCCAATAAAACATTTAAATGAAGATAAAATTAATATTATAATATTATTGAACGCGAACTACTTAATATAACTCAGTAAATTCAATTTTCATAATAATGAAAAATTTACTGATACAACGGGAAAAACTTTAAACAGGAAACAAATGTTCTTGCGTTGATTTGATGTCTCCAATCAGCGTTGTCAAACTTGTTGGTAAGTTTCTATCATCGTCGGTATGTATATCAAATATGATTTTTTGAATTAATAACCACGTTGATCGAGCTTGTGGTGGATATTTAATGCCCAATGCAAAAAATATAAAAAATGATATCTTCACAGCATCAAGAGTAGAATCAGCATTATATAATACGTCATTCACAATAACTTGAATTGAGCTTAGAGCTTCGAAAGGCCCAACAATTACTGGGCGTGGTTGAAATGATATCTTTTGAATACTCATAAACCGTTTCGCTCGGTCAATTGTCTCACTTTTATCATTCTCTGCCCACAAGTAAGGAAATATAAATATTCTATATAATACTATTGAAGATATTATGCAAGATATTTCTTCAAATATTTTGATAAAGAATTGGTGAAAATAACTTATTTCGATGTGGAACAAAAATCCTCGCTGCACCTCAGCTGAAGTAAGATTCCATGATGGAATATTTTTTATAATAAGATTGACGTTGACCATCTTTCGCTTATGTCCTCTTTTAACTGGGTTGTTAGAAACTGAATCATGAACTAAAGGTGTAGTTGTTTTTATCATAGAACAGAAGCCACAAAACGACAGTATCTAATGAATCTACAAACATTTTAATGATAATAAAATAATCTTAATCATAAATACAAAATTTTAATGAACTTACTGTCTTGCAAAATAGATAACTTTGCTACCAGATTTAACAATGTTTTATCCTTCGGTCTTCTTCTTAGCAAATAAATGATACTCAATAGGATATCATTGATATCAATGATATCATTCGAAAATCACAACGAAAGGTCAATAAAGTTGCTTTATCCGGAAAAAGTTTCTCAAAAAAAGTCTTTTTGAAGCTAACAAACAAAAAAATGATGATCTCTCAATTAGCTAATATGAAAAATTATCAGATTTCAATATAGGTATGATTTATAATCCATCACTTTCACGATCAAGTACTAAATGCGTTAGTGAATTTCGGTTACTTTCAGTAAATCCAAAAGAAGTTTTAGAATTATAGATTGCTATTAAGTTATTTACAACAAAAGTTTTGGCTAACCATTCATTAAGGGGAATCTGAAAATCATCATCGAAACAATTAAGTAAAAATTAAAAAATACATACATCTACACTTACTGAATTTCTGCAAAATGGCATAGAAATATGCTTGGATGCGATTTGAAAAATAGATGGTTCCAGTCGAGAAACTGGATTGGAATTATTATTTAATTCGCCAATATTTTCAATATTACCAAGACTACTATGATTATCTTTGGCTAGCAGTAATTTGGCTAGCAGTAAAACTCGATGAAGAAATTGTACTACTAGAATTGTACTACTTTGAAGGAAGAGACGATTGACAATCATCAATCTGATCAATTGGAACCCTTTTTAAGCAAACTTTCACTGTAATGGCTTTACTAGAGCCATGCACAGGTGGCTTATTGGTACAAGGCTTATTTCCATGCTTGTGCCCCGCGATTTAAATCTCCAATTGTATAACGAATGCATGATAATGCTAATTGCATAACAAATGCATGCGATAACGTGGCAAAATTACAGCAATTGGAGCTTTATCATCCTTCATACTCACCAGACCTAGCACACATTGACCACTTCTTTCGCAATCTGGACAATTCTTTAATTAGATAACAATTTAACTCCGACAATGTATGTCCAGTGTACTTCAAAGGAATTATTCAGAGCGGCAGTGTCGAAAGTGGAGATTGCCTTGTTGGTAGCTAACCTCTGAGTAGGAGATGGCACATGAAGAAGAAGAAGAATCTTGTGAAACTGGCTTTTTAAGAATTTGTTGATTTTTGTCCGACAGGGTTTTATACCACCGGCTTGAATAATCTGCCGCTTAAATGGCAGAAGTGTGTAGATAACCCATACTATCTACACACTTCTGCCATTTAAGCGACAGGTTTTTCCAGCCGGTGGTATAAAACCCATTCATATTTCGTGCATTATTATCAAACAACTTTTTTTCTACAAATTTCATACTCTTATCCCTCTAGCGCAGGGGTCTCCAAACTACGGCCCGAGGGCCACATCCGGCCCGCGTACAGATTTTGTCCGGCCCGCGGAGAGCTAGCATACTTGAAAACTCCTTTTAGAGAACATATTTTTTATAGCAAATTAAATTTAGTTTACTGAAGTATTCTAATTTTATGTTGACTAAGACATGTATAATATGCAGAAAATTTAACTTCAGTATATAATAACTAACAAATTATTGAAATGAATACAACTAACATTTTATACATTTTAAATAAAAACATAACTTATAACAAGCATAATGACATATGAAATACTAATGAGATTTATGTAATTGAGATTTTCCACTGACAATAGTTTGTAGTTGTGGACTAATTTTACTTGTACCAATTATTAAAAGAGATTTAAGATGCTCATCAGTTAATTTAGATCTGTAAACATTTTTTGTGTACTTCATTTCGGAGAAGGTCTTCTCACACAAATAAGTAGTACCAAAAACAGAAAACAGCCCACGAGCAAATTTATGCAAATTATCAAATTGTGTCAGTGGAAGACTCTTATAAAATTCCAACAAAGATGAGTTTTGATATTTGTTCTTAATTATATCACTGCACTGTAGATCAATCATTTCCATTTGAAGTTCCGGGGCTAGGGTTTCAATGTCAGTATCAAAAGGATTCTGAAAAATCTTAATTTGATTCGCAATGGCATCAAAGTCCAAGAAACGAGTATCAAAATTTATTTTTAAAGCACTTAAAGCTTCGATTGCAAAATCGATAGGCAACTCAGTCTCAGTGGTGTGGCTGAATAATTCACATGTTTTAAAATGTGAAAAACATTTACTTCGTAGTTGTGATTGAAACAGTATCAATTTCTTCCGGTATGATTTAATATTAGTGTATAAATCAGGAAGATGCTGGTTTTCTCCTTGCAATCTCAAATTCAGTTCGTTCACATGTTTTGTCAAATCAACATAGAATGCTAACTTCCACAGCCATGCGTTGTTTTGTAATTCAGTAAGAGGGCGATGCTTTTCATTCAAAAAAATTTCGATCACTGCTCGAAGTTCAAAAAAGCGCTGAAGGACTTTCCCACAACTAAGCCAACAAGTATGATAAGGTAAGTCATTTTCTCCAATCTCTTCAATAAATTGTCGGAATTGTCGGTGATTCAGCCCAAAAGATCTGATAAAATTAACAGTTGATATGACTGGTTTCAGAACTTCAGACATATCCAAACATTTTCCGCACAAACACTGTTGATGAATGATACAATGTAAGACTAATGGTTTTGAACCACCGTCATTTTCTACAGCCTTTGACACAAGAGCGACCACTCCTTTATCTTTCCCACTCATGTTTTTGCCTCCATCAGTTGTAATACATTTCAAGTTTTTCCATCGAAGGTTCTTTTGATTAATGGCCATTTCAACTCCTTTAAAAATATCTGTACCAGTAGTTGTGCCATGAATACTATACATATCAAGAAGTTCTTCTTGCACTTCATAGCTTTTATCTACACCTCGAATATAAATCAACACCTGAGCAGTATCTGACACATCCGTTGACTCATCCAAGGCCAAAGAAAACCACTCAACATGTCCATTTTTGTCGAACAGTTGAGAGGATATATTTTCAGCGATGTTTTCTACCCTTCGAGCCACAGTGTTTGCTGACATACTGACAGTTTTTAATAAATTTACCTTTTCAGGGCACATTTCTTCGGCTACTGCAATTATGCATTCTTTGATAATTTCTCCAACGGTGAATGTTTTTCCACGTTTTGCAATTTCAAGAGCCACACGAAAGCTGGCACGAGTTGCAGCCTTTTGTTCAGTTTTGAGTTTTGTAAATGAAGATTGCTGCGATTTCAATCCGCGCTTCATAGCTTCGAATTTTTCTGTCCGCAAACTTCCTGTATATTTTGAGTAATTCTGAAAATGTTTTGTTTCATAATGACGTTTAATGTTATATTCCTTGAGAACGGCTATGCTTTCATTGCAAATCAAACATAGCGCCTTGTTACTGGACTCAATTACGAAATACTGAATGTTCCACTGATCTTTGAATTTTCTGCATTCACTTTCAATTTTTCGCTTCTTTTCTATACTACTAAATCACACACAAAAGCAACAATTCAAATCAAAATAGTGTTACAAAGCTGTCTTAAACTTAAACACGCACAAACACGTTTTAAGGAGGTACGCACTATTTTATTTCACAACAGTGTCATAGGAACTGACTTGTGGTTGCGCCACTAGCCTTCTTATATATTCCAATTACTGCCATCTAGAAGTGAGTGGAAGACACCAGAACTTTCTCGAACCAACGACATTATTCTGTACGTGCTATTAGCGCCATCTGTTAGCGATATAAGGTACTACCTATTTCCGCTTGTGTCCACCAGATGTCACGTTACTCCTCATGGCTCGTTCTCTACGACTAATCTAGAAATTACAGATAATGACAGGAAAATTAATAATATGCAGTGTTGCCGTTTTGCGGACTTTAGTCCGATTTGCAGCCTTTTTTAAACGTTGCGTACTTTTTCGGACTTTTTTTTTCATCAGTGGACTATTTCACTTTTTACCACCGGCAACAATGATAATATGGTTTTGGCCCTCAGAACTTACTGGAGTAATCAGTATGGCCCTAAGGCTGGAAAGTTTGGAGACCCCTGGTTTACACTATAATTATTGAAAGCATTAATATACAATTTTATATTAGTACTTACCAAAATTGTAACTAATTGTAAGATGGATGGACTTTCAAAATATTATTATTCACTTATAAAATTATTTTATTAAATTTTCTTAACTTGAAAACGACGCAATTATGGAACAGCCAATTTGACGCAACAGCCGAACTGAAAATGAGTTCAAAAACGCTTCCAATTTTAAAACAGGATATATATATATATATATATATATATATATATATATATATATATATATATATATATATATATATATATATATATATATATATATATATATATATATATATCCTGTACCTTCCGAAATTTTGTAAACAAAACGAAGCCGACATCAACCATATTAAAATTTTTTAAATGAGTTTCTTAACTGAAATAGTAATATTTCGGCGTTCATTTCTCATAGTCAACGAGTAATAGCCCAATCTGTAATTTTTAGTGTGAAAATAAATAAGAAATATTATATTATGAAGTAATAAATACATCCCGAAAAAATCGTAATTTTTAGAGTTTGGACTATTAATTAATACATATTATATGATGGTTCATGAAAGTTCCCAAATAATATGTCAAAAATATTTTAACTTTTCATTTAACTAAAAGTATTTTTTTAAACCGTAAAACTCACACCTTGGGATTGTAAGATTTTTATTAGTAAATAAGTTTTAAAAATTACTGTATAAACTGCAATCTCTACAAACTTGTATTCGTAAGGACCCACAATTGGAAACAGTTGTGAAACATTGTGAAACTGTAATTTGTACGGTGTACTTTTTTCCGTGGGTCCAAGCACAAAAATCAGGATTAGTATTTTTGGAGAGCACATAATTAGTGCAACAATTTCTTGTCGGCTAAACTTTCTGTGTTCTTTTATTACAGATTTCACCTCTTATTTCTTATGAAGTTTAGTGTGAATTTTTCCTATAATTGTGCGAGCACAAAAATCACAAATAGAATATCTGTTGAGCACATAATTACTGCAAGAATATCCTCTTATCTTATCTGGAGAGCACATAATTGTTGCAATAATTTCGTGTCGGTTGAAATTTCTGTGTTCGATTATTATAAAATGCACCTCTTTTGACTTATACGGTTGGGGTGAATTTTTCGCACAAGGGTGAGAGCACAAAAATGGCGAATAGAATATCTCGAGAGCACATAATAATTGCAACGATATCGCGACGGTTAAAATTTCTATGTTCGATTATTATAGATTTCACCTTTTATGACTCGTACAGTTCGGGGTGAATTTTCCGTACAAGGCTTCGAGCACAAAAATCAGGATTAGCATCTCTGAGTACAGAGAGTACATAACTATTGCAACGATATCGTGTTGGTTAAAATATGTTTGCTCGATTATTATAGGTTTCACCTCTTATGGATCACTCGGTTCGGGGTGGATTTCTCGTACAATGGGACGAGAACAAAAATCTTGAATAGCACATCCGGAGAGCACATTATTATTGCAATAATTTTTCTATTGTTCTATTACCATAGATTTCACCTCTTTTTTCCTTTTCGGGGTAAATTTTTGTACAAGGATGCGAGCACAAAAATAGCGAATAATTATTAAGAGAGCATATTTATTGCAACGATATCGTGTTAGTTATATCTTTGGTGTATGATTATTATAGAATTCAACTCTTATGACTCAAACGGTTGGGGGGAATTTTTCGTACAAGGGTGCCAGCACAAAGATCGCTAATAGGATATCTTAAGAGCACATAATTATTGCAACGCTCTCGCTTCGGTTAAAAGTTTTGTTCTTTGTCGTTGAAGATTTCAGCTTTCAGCTGTTCGTGGGGAGTTTTTCGTGCAAGGCGTTGATTTAGCGAATTCGCTTGGGGGTATTTGAAAAGCACAAAAAGAGCACATAATTATAGTGCTTATTTGGTATCGATATCCCATTTTTCAGATGGGTGGGTGCTAGCATGACATTAAGTTAACACCCCGATTATTCCAACTTGATTTTTTCATTGAAGGCTTCGAGCACAAAAATCGCGATTGCGGCACATAATTAGGAAATAAAGAGCAAATAATTTTGGTCTAATCAAATTTGAATTTTGAAGAGGAGTGTCCAGCTTTATAGATTTACACCAATTAACAAATTCTATTTGTTGAAAAAATACATTAATCCGGATAGCAGATCCTGAAGTAGAAACCGGTAATAGTATATTAAAGGACGAGTTCAGTAAGCGCAATTTTACAGCACGCGTCCAAGTTTGGAAAACGACGAGCGTAGCGAGGAGTTTTTTAATGGACAAGTGCTGAAAAACGCCTTACGAACGAGTTTTTTATAGTATTATTTCTCTTTTGCGCCCTTTTATGCCATTTCTAAATAAAAAATCGCCGATACATATTGAGAAAATTGTATCGCACGCGGCGAGCCATACCGCACGCATTATGAGCCCATTACAGACGCAAAATAGAAATACAATCTATTCAAATTCTTAGGTTGTGTAGATTTTTAAAATTTGTTTTTCTTCTAAAACCGGAAAATCTTACAACCCGGAAATTTGGCGAATATATTATTATTTCTTTAAAAATAAAAATGTTCCTGAAAACTCTCTGAAAATCAATTAAATTGGAATATGGAAACCGGAAACATATCGTTTTCAGTATTTTTTTATGTTTTTCCTCACAATTCTTTAAATTATTCGAAAAATTATATTTATTCTAAAAAAAAAATTAAATCTTTTTTGCATTTAAATTTCACTTTAACTTTACTTTTTTGCTCTGAAAAACAATCAAAATTATTCATATATCATAGGTATCATTTCAAAAAGCAAAGTATCTAGAGAGATATCAAAAACTCGAAAATATTACATTACAATTAACAACTTTTATTTGTTGAAAAAAATCATTTAATTAATCTGGGTAACCGAACCTGACGCAGGAACCCGTAACGATTATATTCGAATTCTCGTGGCTTTAGGGCGTGTTGAATTTATAAAATGTGTTTTTCTTCTAAAACCGGAAATTCTTGCAACCCAGAAATTTGGCGATTTCTTTAAAACTAAAAATTCTGTTTGTTCCTGAAAACTTTCTGAAAATCATTTAAATTGGAATATGGAAACTGGAAACATAACGTTTTCAGTGTTTGTTTTCTAATTTTTTTCCTCACAACTCTAAATTATTCGAAATTATATTAATTCGAAAGATAAAAATTAACTCTTAAAAACTATTTTTCTTTTCTTATCATTTTATGCATTTATATGTCACTTCAACTTTTTTGTTTAAAAAAACAATCAGAAAGGTATCTGGAGACGTATAAAAAGCAGGAAAATATTACATTACAATTAACAAATTTTATTTGTTGAAAACAGTATATTAAAGGACGAGTCCAGTAAGCCCGATTTAACAGCACGCGTCCAAGTTTCTAGGATTCCATTCTAATGGAAGAGTGCTGAAAAACGCCTTACGAACGAGTTTTTTATAGTATTTTTTTCTATTTTGCGCGCTTTTATGCCATTTCTAAATAAAAAATCGCCGATACATATTGAGAAAATTGTATCGCACTCGGCCGCACGCCTATGTGCTGTTATGAGTCCATTACAGACGCAAAATAGAAAAAATATATTAGAATTGGTGAAACCATCCTACGTTATAGATAACCATGCAAACTTAAAAACAAACGGAACACAGCCTGAATATATAAATATATTCTGCCTTTCCGGAGCTCTATAACAATTATTGAGTCTTTTTAGGACTACCAAAACAAATCTCACATGAAATTTGTACGTTATTTTACAGCTCTCAGTCCACATTCGTGGCACTCAACAAAAACCATAAAAATAACATTGTTTTTAAGATCATGTCTTTCCGATACCTTAAGTGGATACCATCTGTGGACGCGTTTCGAGATTCTTTTCGAGATTCTTTCGAGATCTCTCATCAGGTGGAATGAAAGCTGTAAAATAACTTACATATTTCATGTGAGATTTGTTTTGGTAGTCCTAAAAAGGCTGAATAATTGTTATAGAGCTCCGGAAAGGAATATATTTATATATTCCGGCTGTGTTCCGTTTGTTTTTAAGTTTGAAAAATATATTACATTAAACTAATTAGATGTACAACAATTTATAGTATATAATATCTTACTATATGTTTATAAAATTAAAAATAAGTGTGTACATAAATACTTACTTGAAATATCATACAACTTTGAAAAGCATAATTACGAATTAGGAAACACAAATAATTTCAATATTAATACATATATGTAAATCTAATTATTATATAATTATATTATAAATTGATTATTATATAATTTAACACAATATTTCACAAAGGCCTAGATGTATATAATAAACTGCCTGAACTATTAAGGTACGTAATAGATTGTACATTTTAAAAAAATCCTTAAAAAAACTTATGACATTCAATATTTAAAAAAATTAGTAGTAAGAATATAAATGGATTTATTCTTAAATTTAATTTAGTTAGTCTAATTTCTGTTATTTAGTTTGCATTTCTGTTAATCTAGTTTAATTTCTGTTAATTTAGTATAATTTTTGTTAATTTAGTTTAAATTTTGGTATGTGTTTTGGTATAATAATTGTTAAATCTAAAGCAAACTTGCTTAATAAATAAACTACATATTATTATTCATCCGGATAACAGAACGTGATGTAGAATAGTTTATATTCGAACTCTCGTGGCTTTAGGATATGTTAAAGTTTTAAAACACAACTCTTTTTTTTATTGCGGAAACGTTTTTTATCTCGTTAAACAACAATTTTCGATATTTAAAATTCACAAATGAAAAACGGAACTGTTGAAGATAAATCGTGTCCGGAATGTTAAAAAAATCGGATAGTCAAATAGTCACGCTTCGAGGATTTTCCGGAATTTGCTTGGCAATTCGACCTAAAATTAACTCTGGATTTCATATGTGGAAGCAGGAAATTGCTGCAACTTCCTGTTCTCGAAATACAATTTAGATTTTGACACATTTTCTTGGTAACTGACTTATTTCCAAATCACCAATATTTCAACATATTTTTGTTGTCATCACAAATTCTATTTTAGCTTTGACCACGTAACTCTTTTACAAAAGATTTTGCATAATTTGGTATAATAATCAGAGGTTTTTTTAGTAATTAATTCTACAAACAGGTTTTATAAAGTGAGTTTATAGAGTAAATTTTTCGAAATAATTATGTGCTTTTGTTACGTAAAACATGTTCCATTACTTATTGTCCGCTTAGCTTTCAGAAAATGATAAAAGGCTCCGATTGGAAATTTATTATAGCTTTCATTAAGTAAGAATGCTAAGCTTCTAAACTAATATAAATATTCTCTCTTAATTTATAATAATTTCGTATTAAAATTGTTTTGTAAGCGATACCAGAAACTTGCTATAATGTAGAACTAGTTAAACTTCGCCTACAATTTTTATTGTTTTATTCTAGTATACTAAAAGCGTTGTAATATATTTATGAACACGTTCTATGTCGTATACTTATTGTTAGTCTTGGATAATTTAACAGTTTACTATTATTCCTTGTTATTAATTATATACAACTTGTAAAATTGATGCATCTACTTATAATAAAACTATCCTTGCAGCTTTTGCAAAATAACAAATAACTTCAGTGTTAAATACAAATTTTAAAAAAAATCTAGAAATTTTGTTGAATTAATTAAGAAATTTTAATTCCTTTTCAACTAATCATATTTTAATATAAATATTTTTTTCCTTATTTTAATTTTGTAAATCTAAAATCCTTTGAGATATTTAGTTTTCTGATGTGGATTTCTTTTACGTCAAGACCATTTCTAGTGGGTATTGCCAATTAGCTTTTAGAAAATGATCAAAGCTTTTTAGTGCTTTAAGTGCGATTACCATGCTTTATACAGAAAATCTGATTTTTAAAAAAATGTAAATTTCAAGGCTATATTGTAGCATTCTATAAGATTTTAATTATTTGGAGAAAATAAAACGGACTTTCCTATTTTAATATCAGAAGCATTGCCTTTGTCATATATATTAGAAAAATAGTGGAAAACGATTCGACAAATTTTACTAGCATGACGACTCAATATGGCTTTACAAAACTAGTTGTAACTTAACCCAGGAAATATTGGATGATGGGACTAAGCAAGGGTAGACTAGACTGGACAAAATTTGCCACAAGGTTTGACAAGACTGGACAAAATTTGCCACAAGGTATGACAAGACTGGACAAAATTTGCCACAAGTAGTCAAAATTTAAGAATAAGTGGAATAATTCTGTTTATGTGTCTATTAGAAAAATAGTGGAATAATTAAGTAAAACAAAGGTTTGGTTAAACCAAGCTAGACTATTCTGAAAACGTTATGACAAGATTGGACAAATGTTACTAGCATGACATGACGCAACATGGCTTGACCAAACTAGTTGTGACTTGACTGAATAAATGTTGGATGATGGGACGGACAAGGTTTGACAAGACCAGACAAAGTTTGTCACAAGTAGACAATATTTAAGAATTTTAGCAAGGATAAACTACACACAGACACTTGGTCATAACATATGACAGATTAGACAGATGACAGATTAGACACATTCTGCTAGCATTACATGACTCAACAGGGCTTGAGAAAACTAATTGTGACTTGACACAGCAAATGTTAGATGCTGGGACTAAGTAAGGTTTGACAAGAATAGTCTATTTTGACTATAAGTTTTTTGACTAAAGAAAATAAGTTTGTTACAAGTAGACGATATTTAAGAATATTAGCAAAGAGAAACTACACACGGACACTTGCTTCATAATATAAAATGTTTGACTATCGATTAGAAAAGTCGCAATACGCCTAGACAATGTTAAATACCTTGCCAAGGCTAATTCCAAAAGGATTCAAAAAGCAAGAACAAGTTTGTCAAGGCTAGACAAGGCATATATAATAAACAAGTGTTTATTTTCATATTTTGTAATTGGAAAATCATTGGAGAGATTTGGTTTTCCGATGTGAATTTCTTTTACGTTAAGACCAGTTCTAGTGGGTCCAATTAGCTTTTAGATAATGATAAAAGCTTCGATTAGTATTTTGTTGATAGTTTTAAATGCAAATACCCTGCTTAATACAATCTGTTTTTTTAAACAATGTAAATTTCTAGAGTATATTGTAGACAAATAGATCTACGTCTAGAATTTTTTCCTTAAAGATTTTAGTTAGTTAGTGAAAAGAAAAAGAATACAAAAGAAAGAGATTAAACGACTCCAGATCGACATATACGGATGCAGCGAAACAAGATGGAGAGACTCCATCATAAACGAACAACACATATATTTTCCCAGGAGACAATACCACCAGAAGTAGCAATAATTCTTAATAATCAAACCAACATGACACTAAAAAGATTCATCTGTATATCGAATAGGATCGCGCTGGTCAAGATCAAGGCTAAACCACTTGACCTTAGTAGCATCATACATCACCGACATTCGAGAGCAATGAACAAGAAATAGAGGAGTTCTATGAACAGATTAGAACTGCTCACAAACTCGACAAACAAAGAAGGTAGAAGTTAACATAACTTTAGGCGACATGAACGCTAAGATCGGACAGGAAAAGGTTGAGGATGTGGTTGGTAGTTTTGGACTGGGCGTAAGAAATGAGAGAGGAGAACGATTAATAGAATTCTGACAAGAAATAGACATCACAATCAAGAACACCTTTTTTAAACTACCTACCAGAAGACTTTATACTTGCAGATTGTCTCTTGTTGACGCGGTTGCCTCTTGCAAGACATACCCAGGCGCAGACATACCATCAGATCAGAACCTATTACTAGCTCGTACTAAACTTCGATTTTGCAAATTGCTTTTATTTATTTATTTCGTATGGCACAATCGACATAAACCATAGAAAACAGACAGCTGTAATTGACAAACTTTAATATAGTCATGTATATGACGAACACACACGTAACATGTATAAAAGGAAAACAAATAAAACAGCAGAATGATAGTCTTTACATTGGGATGTCCAAATCCTTCATCCATCGATCCACACCAACTCCCGCTTTGTGCAGTCCTTGTATTGGGCCGGGATATCTTTTGTTGGAACTCCAAAGCAATGCGCTGAGGTGGCTGAGAGGGATCACCACAGCTACCGCCAGGATCCGCAGCAACTCCCCATTTATGCTTCCAGTACTGAGTCCTGCCGTGGTTGGTTCGTATCCGGTTAATAGCCTACCAATCCCTCCTGCTGAGACCGAATCCAGGGGGACGTTCTGATGGGACTGAAATTAGGTGCAGACTATCTGGATTTGTCGCCGTCCACTTCTCTCTCCAAGCATCAGTCGGCTGGAAATTATCACCAATGAGTTGCTGAGCGAGTTTCCATGAAGGATTTCTTGATTTTAGCCTGGCGGTTACATCTAATCAGTCCTGGTGAATAGGGAGTAGAGTGTTACTGCAGCACTTCTTCCATAGGAGGGGGATAGATTGTATGGTACCAGTAATAATCCTCATTGATTCCCTAAGTTGGGTGTCGACAACATTTGTGTGTGCGCCGTTAAACCACACGGGGCAGCAGTACTCCACCACTGAATATACCAAGGCAAGCGCTGATATCCTTAGAACAGTCGCATCTGCTCCCCAGCCACTTTCAGATATTTTATGTAATATATTATTGCTGCTCTTAAGTTTGCCTGTCCGATCTATCGATAGTTACGCCCAGGTATTTTGGGGTGGGATTGTATGGCACAAATTGTTGACATGCGGAAACTCAAACAAGACAACGTATTCCAAAAAACAAAAGAAAGGCTAAACAATTAACTCAAAACTATATCTGAAAACAACAACCACGAAGTAGAAGGCCTGTGGAATAAAAAAAAACACAATAAGAAAATAAAGGATACAAAATAGCAGCAGGAAGATATCATAGACGGTCCATGTATAATGTTCGACTCGAATGACAACATCATGGAAAAACTTTTCGGAGACGAAAACATCGATAATATGCCCGCAGAGGTCAGCGAGGAAGGGCCTATCATCACACAGGAGGAAGTAGAATCAGCTAACAAAAGACTAAAAAACAGAAAAGTCCCTGGGCCAGACCAGATTCATAGAGAAGTCCTTAAACTACTGGACCTAGAACAGATAAAACTGCTGACCAACCTCTTCAACAAAGTTTACACAGGCGGTCAAATGCCAACTGACTGGCTGCTGTCGACATTCATTGCGCTTCCCAAAAAGACGATCGCAACTAAATGCTCCGACCACAGAATATTCAACTTGATGAGTCATATCCTAAAAGCTTTCCTTAATATCATTTAGGCACGCGTATATAGAAAACTCGAAGAGAGAATAAGCAACACAGTTTGGTTTCAGGAAGGGACTTGTCACCCGAGAAGCATTATTCTCCATACAGGTCCTGATTCAACGAGCACAGAACGTCAATGCAGAATTCTTGGAATGCTTCATAGATTTCGAAAAGTCCTTTGATAAAGTCCAACATAGTAAACTCATTCCTAGGTGATTCAGGAATAACCGACAGGGACACATATATAATATCAAAGGTATACTTGCAGTTCGAGTCGTAAACGAAACATCGGAAGAGTTTAACATAAGGAGAGGAGTGCGTCAAAGTTGTATAATGTCGCCCTTCCTATTCACCTGTACTCAGAACATATATTTAAAGAGGCATTGGACAACATGGATGATGAAGTTGTAATATACGGGGAAATAATAAACAATATATATATATATATATATATATATATATATATACATATATATATATATATATATATATATATATATATATATATATATATATATATATATGAAGGGTACAGGGGAAAAACGATTCCATTTTTTTCGATTTTGAGTTTGAAGTGCCATTTGTTGAGAGTTAATGAAAGCTTTAAGCAGTGCTATTCAGAGTTCTGATAAAATGAACAGGGTCCTACAAAACACTTAGAAACTAATATGCCATACTGGGGAAAAACGAGTCCCAACTTTACAGGGGAAGAAAGATCACAGTCCTTTTACGAAAGGAAAAAGTAAAAAATTACGAAAGACTGAACTTGAGCTACAGTTGCATAAGACGAAGGCTGAAACTTTTTACAATCGAAAAAGAAAAGCAAAAAAATTAGCAAAAACTAATGACGACACAGAAGCCATAACAATGGACTTGGTAGGAGGAGCTGATAACGTGTGTTCCATGGTGTTTCACTACATACACAATATTTTAAATTCATCAGTGCGTAAGCTGTTAATATTCTGTGACTCATGCGCCGGACAAAATAAAAATTATTTAGTGTTTCGATTTTTACATTACTTAGAATATAAAACAAAAAGACTGGACAAGATTCGAATAATCTTTCCTATACGAGGACATTCTTATCTCCAATGTGATCGTAACATGGGAAAAATAAACCAAAAAGCTCGAGCACAGACACCGGATGAATGGCGTGATATAATAAGAAAGGCTCGTGAGAAGCCTAGTCCGTTTAATGTTGTCGACTGTGATAAACATTTCTTTAAAAACTGGTCAGAGTTTCTTGGTCCAATGTACAAAAAAGTCTGTCCCATGCCTACTAGGCCTATTATGGATATGCAAATAAGTAATGAGCTGCAAGAATTTTTGCAATACAATAGCTCTTATAATGGACTATACGAAAAAAAACAAAATTCTAAATTTGAGTAAACGAAAGAATAATGGAACGTCTGAACTGCAAAACATGTATACAGGACCCTTGAAATTAAAAAATTAAAAAATATCAGATGTACTACACTTGTCAAAATTTTGCGACCCTCATGCACAAGACTTTTTTAGAAGTTTGGTTAATAATACGCAATCATATGATAAGGTCAACGAGAGCGATGATGAAGATTGTATCCCGATAAATGAGTTACTACTTTAATTATTTTATTTTTTTTTTATTATTGAACAAAAAAAAAATATTTTATACGAAAATAAATAAACCTATTCCATTGTTTTTAGTACTTCTACAATATTTTACATTATATTTGAATTTGTATTATTATACTTTGATTTTGTTCGGAAATAAATAAAGTGGTTTTTAGTAGGTAGGTATTTACTTAAACTTTTACAATATTAAAATTTTACATTATAGTATTTAAGAGGTATACGTGTACATGAGTAGCAAATTTTCTGGCTATTTTTTAATGTAAAGCTTGACTTTTACCTAAATTTATTTGTATATATCATATTATTTTTTTCAAACTATTTGATAAAAATAAAAATAATTTTTTAATTTGTTTTGTTTTTAATTTATTAAATTTTTATACTTTCTGGGATTCATCATGGCATGTTTACGTACATCTTGTTATTAATATTCAATGGA